>CM062818.1:153925869-154417922 GCA_031772625.1 Pinus tabuliformis
TCGATAATGATAATGACCCTCAAGGTACTGCAGTAAATTCACGTGTGTGAATAAAGGACTTGGCGCGAAACACACAACGCAAAATCTTTCGGTCGAAGGCCATTGATGTAAACCCTGTCACCGGAATGAGAAACTTGCCATTGAGGCATGCAAGCTTCAAAGTACTGAATGGGGTGTTCCTAGATCAACTTCTTGGATATGAGCTGATGTCGACAAGAAGTGATCTGTCACATGAGGGCCTTAATGAATCCCACATCAATGACACGGAACGGAGCAAATGATTTTAATGGAGGTGAAAACGATCTGGTGATATAAGGTTCAGGGTGGCGGTCATGAAAGAATGGAGTATAATGTATGGTAGTGGGTGAGACACCGGTGAATTCTCTGAATGACTTCTCTTGAACATATCGGCGACACTGATGTGATGGATTGGTAGCATTGACCCCAAATGTGGATGGTATGGCGTGACCATGGTGATGTGACCGGTGAATGAAACAACCCAACCCACTCGAACGCGGAGTGGAAGTGTCATGTTCAAGAGCGACTTGCTACCAACAAAGTTTCTTCAAGTTTTCTTCCCAATTTTCCCCAGTCATTGCTGACCAGTACCTCTTTATTTTTGTCAAGCTTGAGGAGGATAACATATGCTTGTTCTATAATTTTCCCTTCGGCAAACCCATCGCTATGTTTTAACGAGCCTAGCGATAGTGAAACTCGTTCTCGTCTATAGACAAGTTTGTCGCTATTAATCTTTTTAACGAGTTTAACAACAAAGATAACTCGGTCCTTTTCAATTTTAGAGAGTCTAAAAAGGAACGTAAAGGTAACTCCAAAATTCCTTTTTCGTCATCTAATCCCTTAAGTCCGAAAAAGTATAAAACAATACAGAGGGATGGATTTTCGATACTTTTAACGAGCCGAACAAAACAAGCGCTCGATCTTTTTGTGTAATAATTCCTCAGGTCCAAAAAGATTAAAATCTTGAGGAGGGATAGCACTTCCTATCCCTTTAATGAGCTGGAGAGGCCAATGGCTCGGCAATCTTTTCATATTTTACGAGTCAGTTGAAAAGAGCTTAAAGGAGACTCGTCTTTTGAGGAACGAGTGATAAAACGGGTAGCAGCTGATTCCAGGTAAGGTTTGGAATTTTCCAATCATGGCAGTGTCACAAGGATGGCTAGTGAAATCACTCTTCGCAGCTGTTCCTCAAAATGGGTAAACAATCAAATGGAGGTGAATGATCAGCCAATGAAAAAGTGGAGGTGACAGTGCAAACACGACCAAGGCTTTAATGGCTGAAGTACTACATTCACGATGGTTATTTACCGGGGAATAGTTCATTTTTAACGAGCTTAAACGCGGGGGGAAACATTGCTCATGTCTTATGTTTATTTTTTAACGAGCTTGAACTATGTGCTAAAACTACTCGATTAATCCAGTCGTGTGATAAGAATGTCTCATATGAAACGGCAACTTTTAGAGTTTTTCCCCACATCCTTTCTTTATGCAAGTTAGGAGACGACCAATCCTACGAGTTTAAAGGGTTAGAGGACCTACAAATTTAAAAATAAATAGTCGCTCTTCGCTTGCACGCCAAAAGGCATGCATGGCCCTAGGTATAAAACAGAGTTTCAAGGTTACCCCTTCTTTAGTCCGTTAAAACATTTGTTTTACCGAGAGAGGCCTACCTCTTACAGGTTACCAAAGATTGTTCCATTTACAGCGCAAACAAAACACTTCTTCGACGATGTCTACCGAAATAGACAAAGGTGAGTGAAGGAGGCTACTCCACTCACATAACTTTGACAAGAGAACCTTGTTCTAGAATAACCCCCTCTTCCAATCACGGACGGGGTACAGACTAGTCATATTCTCTCGCGGAACCTACCCTATACTCGAAGTTTTCCTGCCGAAGCAGACCAGGGTGCATGCCCCCTGGGTTTCAGTCATGTCCCCCTGAATCACTCGCGCTCATCGGGAGGACGGACTAGAGATTGAGACATTTCTTGCGTGAAAAGACCATTCAGGGATGGTATATGACTATTTGCTCTGTATGATCCGAGAAATGAAAGCTGGTCTACGAGCTTGACCACTCTTCCTTCGTGCGGAAAACACATTACTCTAAAGAGTGAGGAGACAATTGCTCCCATGCAATAAATATAGTCTCGTCCAAGGAGTAGATTGTAATCCAGGGGTCCTTGGACTACCATTACGTTCATGTGAACGGTTTTTCCTCTCAATGTTATGGGCACATCGGGAAGGATCCCTAATGGTCGACTGGTTCCTTTATCAAAGCCTGTTAGATTTCTCATCTCAGGCAAAAGCGATGGCAAACCAAGCGCTTTCCAAGCAGTTGAGGAAATGATACTCACAGAAGCCCCTTCATCTATGATGGTACCAGCTATAACCATTCTATATATTTGAAGAATGATTCGGAATGGTATACTAGCCGTAAACGGGGTCTGCCTAGTTGATTCCAGTCGAAGGAGACAACTAGGTTGCTTGGAGGTGGGACCGAATAGACGGCCGGGTACAACTCCGATGAACTTCCTTCCTGCGGTAAAGGAATGGGTAAATTTCCCCCATGTTCATTGGAGTCTGTGCTTATGAAAATAATTTGACGATGTCATCCTTGTTCTCTTCAGTGACTGTATCATCTGAAGATGGAACCTCTGAAGGCAAGACCGGGTTAACTAGCCGCCTCGACCTTTTGACTTTCGTCTGGTATGGATTCAGATGGTTTATCTTCAATGATAGATGCTTCGGCCAACCACCTGAGCGGGTCAGCCAGAGTTTCAACTAATGACGGACTCGGCAAGAGTTTTTTATATCCAGGAGGAAGTCGTAACGATGAAACCGGACGATCATCCAAAACTCTTTTAGTTTCATCTAAGAAGGGACAATGGTGGACAGCATGATCGCCTTCACACAGTTTACAAGGAAATCTATATTTTCCTTTTTGTCCTGGGGCTTCACTTTCACTAGTTGACGGTGTGTTTCAACATGATCATCAGAGGTTGACGACACCGGGTTGTGCAAACGAGGAGACCAGTCCCTTAAGATCTGAGGGATGCAAGGACAATCTCTGTGATAGTGGTCTCCTTTGCAAATGACACATGGCGATTAGGCCTGGTCGGTGCGGTGTGTGGGTTTTTGCTAGATGACACTCGTTTGCCTCCATTCGCTTTTGGCTCCTTCTTCTTCTTCTCTTTCTTCTTCTTTTCCTTCTTCTCCTTAGGTACTTAACTTTTGGCTTTACCAGCCCCATCAAGCGAAGAGGAAGGAGGAGAGGAAGAATTAGAGGAAGTAGAAGGTTGGTGGGTAACTCTGGACTCGTCTAATTGCTGATTCGATTGTTCAGGAATTGTGGTGTTCTGAACGACAGAGGTTGAGAAGAGCCATACAGGCAAACCAATTGTCAGTCCTGGAAGCGACAATGTGGCCATATGGGGTGCACCAACATCTCCCCAAGAGGAGAAGGGACTAGGATTTCCTCCAAGGGGAATTCCTTGGTTGGTGGATTCCATTTTCTCAACCCAAGATCAACGTAGGAAAGGGTAATGAATATTCCGTTTAAAATAAATTTTAGACGCTTTGACACAACTTGTTTTTTCAATTTTTAAGAGTCGAGAAAAAACAAAAGATGACTCTAGTCTCCTTCGATTTTTAATGAGCCTGAAGTGACAAGTGCTCAGATGGACCTTTTCTGTTAAGGAGTCTGAAAAGGAATGAAAGGGACTGCTCTAGAAATCTAGGTAGAGGGATTACCAAACCAATCGCAAAACTGCAGAATACTTTTTACGGTACGGCAGTCAATCTTCCTGAATGTTGTGTTCAGTGCATTGCGATTGATAGGGCGGTAGACACGGCTTCCTATGGATAAAGGATTAAGCCTATTGGGGTCTCCCAAAATATACTCGACGGTACGTGGGAGCACAAGTCCGTACTAGCACTTATCGTCTCAAAGTGGAGGAATCACCCAACCATCAGTGAGAACAATAGTTACCAGGCTTTACGACGTCGGAATACGTCTCTAGCCTAGACTTCTAAATGTTGTGCATTAAGTTCCAAAGCGTTGTTAGATTCATTGAATTTATTTTAAGTTGATCTTGTTTATGAAGTTTGCCTTTCGGGTTCACCATGAGATGTAGATGTAATTCCTAAAATGCAATCTAAGATGATAAACAAACTTTTTATCTCCTTTATGCAATGAAAATCCTAGCTACTAGGGAAAAGAAAGATAGAATCTTTTCACAAAGAGCAAAGAGCACACTCTAAATGCACTTTCCTAAATCAAGCCAATCAGACTGTCTATATGCAAATGCACATGCATGTATTTGTTTTCGACTTTCTTAGTATATGAATGCTAAAAGGAAAGTTGATGCACAAATCTGAATTTCTTTTCAAGCGACAAATATCAACAAGCTTCTTTTCGAAATCAAAAAATGGAGACGATTACAACACCTTACGATTTTGAAATGAATACTTGTTCTTGACACTAGAAAATTACAAATTCAGACCAAAAGCAATAGTAACAGGATAATCGACCATCAACAACAATTAAACTTTTTCCTATGATTGAAATCGACACTTGTGACAGTTTCAAATCGAAGGGCGACAGTACGATTACGCTACTTTTGCAAAGGAGAACTGTAAATGACTCAACAAACACATAAAAACATCTACAGTTCTTTTGTACAAAGGAGGCAGAATAACAGTAAGGAAAAGGGGTTTCAAATAGACATATACTGATCACAGGTAGCAAAATTCAAGAATAGAACTGGAAAGAATGAACCACAGAAGCCACAACTGCACAGAGCTAGTCTGATCAGCGCACCTGTAACACAAAGAATCTGAAATGCAGCGCAGGTTGTCCACTCGAGAAGTGCGCTGAAATTCAGAATCTCTGAACAGTACCTGTGCTGGGCCAGAAACGAGACTCTGTTCGGATTCTGGGTCACAGTTTGTAGTTCAGTTCTTGGGTTTTGGCCGAGAAAAAAGCAATCATTAATGCAACAATCAGGGGTAGATCTAAGAAGGATCTAAGAGCTATCACAAGGGCAATCAGATAGTTTGTGAATCAGTTGTTTAAATCATAAATAGATCCAGTAGATGGATTGAAGTAGCAGTTGTCTACTTTGCATTTGTTATGGCAAATGCAGTTCGAATGCTACTTGTAAGTTTATGAAACAAACAACAAAGAATGATAAACAAACAAACTAATTAGTTCCCTAGTGGAGTCGCCATTTTGTTACAGGGAAAAGTGTCTATTTAGAACTGCTCAATCCCACTAAGGTGTGACAGCTGCCTTATAAACAAACAGAGAAAAGCTACTTTTGTTTTTCCTTTATGAATTATAGATAGAGAGGAGCAGAAAGACCAACCTCTGTCTTGCGCCAATCTCCTGATTTGATCCCTCTCTTCTTTGATAGTCCTCAGCTACCTGCTCCCTTGCACGCCCAGCTTCACAAAATACCTCTAAGATCACAGAAGCATAGCACTATAGCACTATACAAAGACATGGATCTATAATCATAAACAATCTAGGGTCAGATGTAAATTTACCATACAAATGTAACAAGCATCAATGACACAAAAGCATGGAGGAAAACTCAAATAGCTTTTATTGATAAACAAGAAAAGAGCCAAGAGGAGTTACAACTGGTTGTTCTGACCCAGCATCAACCTCCCAGCAAAGAAACCCCTCTTCACCTCAAACAAAGCTTAGATCACCCAACAATCCGATGTTTGTCTTAGGAAACCAATAGCAATTCCTTACAATATGCAAAATTCCAGCCTCTGGATCTCTGGGATGAGGGATCCATATATAGATATCTATAAGGGGGATGAGTCAGCTTGTGATTTGATTAGTGTCTTCTCTCTGATAGTTCTTGCTTCCACTTGGAGACTGATGGCCTCTTACTCATCCTTGGTCGAATTTAGTGAGGCAAGTGTCACAGGAGAAGATTCTGGAAGCTTCCATTGCCTCTCCACCTCGTGGAATGACACTTCCATTTGTCATTTCTCACCCATCGCACCCCACAGAAGGGACTTTTGAAATGCAACGCACCCTCACAGTGTATTTGGGTGAGATGCAATTCACTTAGCCAGTGGAGCAGCTGCAATGATCCTGTTTTGACCAATTCTGAGCAGTTTCTCATGGAGAACTTCTGGGAGAAGCTGTAATCTATTGACCTTGTTCCTTTAGGGGTTAGAACAACACTTTTAGGGACTTAGGAGCCCTTGGTTTATGGACATTTCATGCTTGGGGTTGTAGGGCCCAAAAATTTCTATAACAGTATTCATGAAGGTTTATCTCCTAAGCTTCGTATGCTCCTAATTTATTAGTTATCCATTGCATAGCTCATAGGGAAGCATTGACAGTCAATGAGGCTTCATCTCATTTTCTAGAGTTGCAATATATTAACAAATTTGAAACAAAGTCTATTCATGGCTTGGAAAATCAACTAAATGACATGGATTAGTGAGAGAGCTAATGTATACATTTCAATTCACTAAGCTAGTGGTCTTACAAATTCATCAAATTAGGCGGCTCTCAAGAGGAAAGGTCATGGAAAGACATGTTAAACTCATGCATTATTTGTTAGGATTGGGAGTTAGGGGAGAAAAAATGTTTGAGTTGGCAACAATATTTCAAATGCAAATTTGCATCCATATACTTGCAGACATGCTCATTGAATTAAATAAGTTGAATCAAAAGTTCGAAGAGGATCATGTTGATATTACATATATTGACACTACTTTAGATGTTTCTATTAGCATGCTTTGTAAATGATTTTTGGAAAGAATTTTTGGTGTAGATGCAGTGCATATGTCTTCTTTTTTTTTAGTTAAAGCATAAAGAGGAACCCTTGAATTTGCACATAGCACAAGTATGGTACATTTACATCCATTGAGGTTCAAAAGTTTTCCAAAGATGAAAATATTCGGGGCTACTATATGATTGTATTCTTTTGGGAAAATGTTTTATTGTAAAGGTGATTAAATCTTTAGATAGGAGATTCATAGATTTACATGTATTTAATGTGGCTAAGTTTTTCACTTCTCAACATTATTATGAAAAAGTGAATGATATAGACTATCCAAAAAAAATAGTTGAAATGTTTATGTGAAAAAATTTAGCGTTGGGGAATCATCTATTGTGGATACTGCAGATGTTTGGGTGAAATTAATGGATTTATTTGTGCTATTTGTAAATCATACCATAAAAAGCATATGTATGGCATGAGAACTATGTGGATATGAACATGAATGGTTTGAAGACTTTCCATATTTGATGCAATTATGGCAAACTATTATTGTTATCCCAAAAACCACTTCAGTGTGTGAAAGAGGCTTTTGAAAATTAAACAGGATAAAAAATGATGATAGATAAAGACTTTCATTGGAGACATTAGATATGTTAATGTCTCTATCTCTAACTGCACATCATGCTCTAAATGAGGTAGATTGGAATGCTACTTATGATTTATGGAAATAATTGAAAACTAGAAATCCATTTCCATTGGGAAAATATATTTATATTTTCAATTATGTAAGTCTAAATACTTCTAAAGATCATCGAATGAATAGAAGAAACATATGTTTACCTTTTTTTTAATGTAATTTGAGAATTTTTTTGTTTATTTACTAGTTATATTGAGGTTTTATAGTGTTTTATTGAAGATACTCTTTAAATTTTAAAGATTTTAAAGATTTAGAATGGAATTATTCCATTATGGAATTTTTTTGAGGGTTTATTTAATATATGCTTTTCAGTAGAAGTGAATTTTTTTTTTATAATATTTCATCCTTGAAGGGTTATATGAATATATGCCCTTTGCTAGAAATATTAATGCCAACCACCGCCTTAAACACACTGACAACTAGCATGCTTGCCCAGTCTTCTTGCTCCCCTATTCAGATAAGGCTTGTAACGAAGCTGATTCATAGCGCATTCGAGATATATAGAAGGGGAAACCACTTTGATATTGAAGATAAAGGGAATTTTTAGTCCATGTTCTGGTTCCCGATTCACAAGTAGCGGATAGCCAGTAGCGGAACTGAGCCGAACCTGCAGTAAGATAGCAATGTCCCGAAGCCAGACACCAGAACCAGCTTCGAGATTGATATATAGTAGGAAATGCGTGGAGTGGATAGGGGAGGAACATTTCTTTCCTCCTTCGATTTCCCTACCACTGCATGGTTGCGATTTTGTTTGCAGGCAGAATGACAGAAGTCAGAACAAAAGTTCAGAGCAGACCATTCCACAACACATCACAGAAGTTAAGGCATTTAATGAAGTTTATTAAATAGATATGGGCAAACATTCATTCCGCGACTGTTTCCCACACTCCACAACACCTGCAAGTTCAGAAAATCATTTACTATGTAAATTCACCCATGTTGCGTATTAAATATTTTCTCTATCATGTAATTAATGTCAAATTCATATGTTAGATAAATATGGATGCAAAAGTCATTTTTTATGTTGGGCATGTTGGCAAGCCAGAGTCTGTGAGGTAGTGAGGAGAAAATAGTGGAGGAAATTTTGGTGGTGTGTGAAAACCATTTTTACGGAGTTTTATAGAAGTTTAAGCCGCAACCTAGTAATGTTTAAATCACAATAAGTTTGTTGCGTTTTTCACCCAGTAATGCGTAAATCACAGTAATTTTGGTGTTTTTCACTTGGCTAGCTGCAACCTCTGTTTAACACGTGAATGTAATTTCTTTATGTTTTGACATATAATATAAAGTGTGGCTAATTGCGTTATGGAATTAATCCTTCACAAGTAAATTTACGCAACCTTCATTTGTTTTACTCTGTTTTTCCGTGAGTTATTTCCGGCATTTAATTAAGTCTCTTGTGGTTGCAATATCCTCACCGCAACCTAAAGATTCACCTTTCCACAACCGAAGTTGACCTTGCCTACTTTGCAGCAACTGATTCCTGAGTTCCTCTTCCCCGTAAGATTATTTTTCTAACATGGTATCAGAGCGTGTTAAACTCTATTAGTGTAAAAACAAGTGTTTTTACTAGCAGTTAAAATTGTTTTGAGGGCAGATTGTTTTTTAGCATATTTACCAGAAGGTAGAAAGTTTTTTTTTACACTCAAAAATGGCAACATCAAGCACAAGCTTGACTAATCCTCAAATACCTCAATTTAATGGCAAAAATTATGATTATTGGCTATTACAATGAAGGCCCTGTTTTCATCTCAAGACATTTGGGATTTGGTGGAAAATGGTTTTCAAGAACCAGCAGATGCAGCAACATACAATGCCTTGTCTCAAGAAGAAAGAGATTTGTTAAGGGACAACAAGAAGAAGGATTCAAAAGCCCTGTTCTATATTTTTCAAGAAATTCATGAAAGTATTTTCCCAAGGGTTGCAGCAGCAACGAAATCCAAGCAAGCATGGGACACCCTCCAGACAGCCTACCAAGGCATGGCAAAAGTCAAGACAACAAAACTACAAATGTTGAGAAGAGACTTTGAAACACTTTGTATGAAAGAGTCTGAGAATGTAGACTTGTTTTTTACACATGTAATTGGGTTGGTTACTCAAATCAAGTCTCATGGTGAGACACTTGAAGAAAGGAGAATAGTTGAGAAAGTTTTGAGAAGTTTGCCAACAAGGTTTGATGCCATTGTTGTGGCCATAGAAGAGACAAAGGATCTCTCACAGTTCTCAGTGGATGAGCTTCATGCATCACTGATTTCTCATGAACATAGACTGAATAGAGCAACAAGCTCCTCATTGGAGCATGCCTTCAAGACACAAGTATCATTTGACCAAAGTCGAGGTAGAGGAAGATCATATGCTAGAGGAAGAGGAAGAAGCCCACACAGAGGTGGAAGAAGCAGCCCCTCAAGCTCAAATGGAAGAGGCAGCAATCAAAATTTGAGTCAAGGCCTAAGCCAAAGTCAAGCACAAGGTCAGAGGTATGATAAATCTCAATTCCAATGTCATTACTGTAAGAAGTATGGTCATTATGCAAATGAATGTAGAAAGAAGCAATATGAAATTAGTAACAACCCAAATGTAAATTTCATAAAATAAAATCAGAACCATGATAGCATGTTTTTAGCTTGTAATGTAGCACAAGAAAAAAAAAGTGATCTATGGTATCTAGATTCAAGGTGTAGAAATCACATGTCAGGGAACATAGAAATGTTTTCCAATCTAGATGAAAGTTTGAAATCTGAAGTGACATTAGGGACTGATAGCAAAGTCTTTGTCATGGGAAAAGGGAGAGTTAATATCCTAACAAAGAAGGGAGAGAATAAGTACATCTCAAATGTTTACTTTGTACCTGGTCTGAAACATAACCTCATAAGCATTAGACAGCTCATGCAAAAGGGCTACAATGTCTTATTCAAGAATTATGTATGCACAATTTTGGATAGGTCTCCAAACAGACAGTTGATTGCAAAGGTTCATATGACAAACAATAGAATGTTTCCCCTAAAATTAAGATCAGATTTGCAGAAAGAAGGTGCACAAGCACAACTCTCAATGAACTCACAAGAGAATGGAAGAAAAGAGGCAGTTGTCACACAAGTGAATTATCAAGCAGAGTTCAAAGATGAAAGTTGGTTATGGCATTTGACATTTGGACATCTCAACTTTGGAGGTTTGAATTTGCTGCATAGGAAAGGCATAGTGAAGGGTTTGACACTCATAGAAAGACTGAACATCCTATGTTAAGGATGTATCTTGGGCAAGAAACATAGGGAGACATTTCTAGCAGGAAATTCAGTAAGGGCAGAGGCACCTTTGGATATTGTCCACTCAGATTTATGTGGACCAATGTAGACATCATCAATTAGAGGCAACCACTATGTATTGACCTTCATAGATGACTACACAAGGAAGACATGGGTCTATCTCCTAAAACAAAAGAGCGAAGTGTTTGAGTGCTTTCGCCAATACAACGCTCTTGTTGAGAAGAAAAGTGGACACTACATCAAAGTCCTCAGGACTAACAGAAGTAGCAAATAAATCTCAAATGACTTCCTTCGATTTTACAGGGAGCATGGAATTCACACGCAATTTACAACAAGATATACACCTTAGCAAAATGGTGTGGCAGAAAGGATGAATAGGACCATTATGGAAATGGCAAAGAGTATGTTGAAGGCAAAGCATTTGCCAAATGATTATTGTGTTGAAGCTGTCCTTGTGCAGCAAATATCTTGAATAGATATCCAACCAAAAGTGTCCAGAACATAATTCCTGAAGAGGCATGGAGTGGAAGAAAGAATAGTTTCACTCACATGAGAGTCTTTGGATGTGTGGCATATGCACATGTCTGGGATCAGTTGAGGAAGAAGTTGGACAACAAGGGGGAGAAATGTATATTTATTGGATACAATGATAAATCCAAGGCATACAAGCTCTACAATCCATCAACTAAGAAAGTCATAATCAACAGAGATGTGCAGTTCATAGAAGAGGTAGCATGGGATGAAATTTTAGAGAACACAATGAATGTCAAAGCATGCATACCACATGACAAATAGGAATTGGCAATAGCAAGTAATTCTTCAACAGTGACTCCCTCTACTCCTGTTCAAGCACAACAAAGCAGGCAGCAAGGAACACCATCAACAAATATTAGGACAGCGTCGCGCAGTCAAGCAAGTGCTTCTCCAAGCATGCCGCAAAGCGCAACACCAAGTGACATATCAAGCCCATCTTCAACAAGCATAAGAAGACCAAAATTCAGAAATTTGAATGAAATATATGAGCAAGATGAAGTTGATAGCAGCGCTGGCCTGAATTCATTATTTGCTCTGTTTTGTCATGTAGATGACCCAATTCACTTTGAAGATGCAATCAAAGATGAAAAATAGAAGCAATAGAAAAGAATGACACATGGGAGTTAGTGGACTTGCCGCAAGGAAAACAAGTCATTGGAGTGAAGTGGGTCTATAAGACAAAGAGCAATGTTGATGGGAAGATTGAAAGGCACAAAGCAAGGCTAGTTGTCAAAGGATACAAGCAACATCATGGAAGAGATTATGCGGAGATGTTTGCGCCAGTTGCAATGATGGAGACGGTGTGTACAGTTGTGCAGATTGTCGTGCAACATAAATGGAAAGTGTATCAAATGGATGTAAAGTCAGTGTTCTTGAATGGAGTGTTGAAAGAGGAAGTGTATGTTGTGTAACTGCCTGTTATGAGGTAGAAGGCAAAGAAGACAAAGTGTATTGGTTGAGGAAAGCTCTTTATGGGCTGAAGCAAGCACCACGTGCATGGTACAGCATGATAGATACCTACTTGTTGGACAATGGTTTCGACAAGTGTGACGGTGAGCCTACTCTCTACATCAAAGAGAATGATGGTAAGATTCTCATTGTTGTCTTATATGTAGATGATTTAATTTTTACAGGCAGTGATGATTTTCTCATCGCTGATTTCAAACAAGTCATGAAGAATGAATTTGAAATGACTGACTTGGGGTTGTTAAGATATTTTTTGGGCATAGAAGTGAAAAAAACAGAAAATAACATTTTTATTTCTCAAGAAAAGTATGTAGCAAACATTTTGAAGAGGTTTAAAATGCAGAACAGCGAGCTCGCACCAACTCCAACTGTCATGGGGTTGAAGTTGAGCAAAGAAGATTGCAGCAGCAATGTTAATCCGACATTATACAAGAGCATGATAGGTAGCTTGATGTATTTGACTACCACTAGGCTAGATATAATATATGCAGTGAGTTTGGTGTCAAGGTTCATGGAGACACCCAAGGAGACACATTGGCAAGCAGCGAAAATAATTCTAAGGTATGTTAATGGGACAAAACAATATGGCATTTTGTACACCGCAACAGAAGATTTCAGGTTGGTTGGTTACACTGACAGTGCTTGGGCAGGAAGTGCCGATGATAGAAAGAGCACGTCAGGATATGTTTTTCATTTGGGCTCTAGAGCCATTTCATGGGCCTCCAAGAAGCAACCAATAGTGTCATTGTCAACAGTAGAAGCTGAATATGTTACCGCAACAGCAGCAGTGTGTCAGGCAGTTTGGATGAGAAGGATGTTGAGGGATCTTCGTCGCGACCAAGAGGGAGCGACAACTATTTTCTGTGATAACACATCCACAATTGCATTGTCAAAGAATTTGGTCTTTCACAATAGGACCAAGCATATTGATGTTAAATATCATTTTATCAAAGAGTTGATTAACAATGATGAAATTGTGTTGCAGCACTGCAGGTCACAGGAACAGTTTGCTGATATTTTCACAAAGCCATTGGCATGTGAAAGTTTTGTTTATCTTAGAGATTGTTTGGGAATTGTCAATGGCAACATTGGTTATTAAGGGGAGTTTTGGAAATATTAATGCCAACCACCGTCTTAAACACTCAATCACTGCACGGTTGCGATTTTGTTTGCAGGCAGAAGGACAGAAAGAAGTTCACAGCGGACCATTTCGCAACACATCACAGAAGTTAAGGCATTTAATGAAGTTTATTAAATAGATATGGGAAAACATTCATTCCATGACTGTTGCCCACACTCCACAACACCTGCAATCTCAGAAAATCATTTACTAAGTAAATTCGTCCATGTTGCGTATTAAATATTTTCTCTGTCATGTAATTAATGTCAAATTCGTATGCTAGATAAATATGGATGCAAAAGTCATTTGTTATGTTGGGCATGTTGGGAAAGTTAGAGAGACAGAGGTAGTGAGGAGAAAATCGTGGAGGAAATTTTGGTGGGCGGGTGAAAACCATTTTTACTTCGCAACCCAGTAATGCGTAAATCGCTTGTTGTGTAATTTCTTTATGTTTTGACATATAATATAAGGCTAGTTTCTTTATAACATTAATCCTTAACAAGTAAATTTCCACAACCCTCCTTTGTTTTACTCTGTTTTGCCGTGAGTTATTTCCTGTGTTTAATTAAGTGCCTGTGTGGTTGTTATATCCTCAACCATTTTTACTCCGCAACCCAGTAATCCGTAAAATCGCAGTGAGTTTGTTGTGTAATTTCTTTATGTTTTGACATATAATATAAAGTGTGGCTAGTTGTTTTATGACATTAATCTTTCACAAGTAAATTTCCGCAACCCTTCTTTGTTTTACTCTGTTTTGCCATGAGTTATTTCCTGCATTTAATTAAGTCCCTTTGTGGTTGCTATATCCTCGCCCCAACCTAAAAATTTACCTTTCCCCACTGAAATTGACCTTGCCTACTTTAGGGCCACTGATTTCTGAGTTCCTCTTCCCGTAAAATTATTTTTCTAACACCCTTCCTAATGAAATTAAGAGGAGGCCTTCAAATTTGATCACTGCTCGCCGCCCCCCGGAAAAATAAAGGAACTAATTTGGCACAATTTTCTTGAGGTGCTTCTCTTAAGCCCTCTGTTGTATGATGAAATCAAAGACCTAGGTATCGCTAGTTCAAAATTTACAGCTAGTCCGACTCAAGAAGAAATTCTAGCTTTACTTGTTTCTCATTAGTTTAAGAATTAAAAAAAATAAAAATATATATTTTAATTTATTAAAATCATTTTTTATACAATATATAAAAATATGTTGTGTTTTTCTGTGTTTTTTTTTTTTTTTTTTTTATAAATCTTTTCCAAGGAATTGTGGTGTCGAATGCATAAATGTCCAAGTATTTTTTTCTTTTTTAAATTCATATCTCACGCGACAGATTGTGCAAATATGTTATATCCATAAATCTTTTGTTTTTTTTTCAAGTTATGCATGTTCGAATGTTTATGCAAGTTATCCTTTCAATTTATGCATGTAACATGGTAACACGCTACTAGTAACAACAAATAACTTAAATAATGAGAGTCGTTTGATCGACGATGAAGTTGAGGAGTCTTTTTTAGTAATGGAGATACTATTTTGATTATCCAAATCATCAGATATATGAGGTAAGCACTGGGCTTGGTTTTGGAATCAGCAGTTGTTGGGAATTTTTTTGGTAAAATTCCAAAAACAAAATGACTAAACACAGAGACAATGCTCTATTTTTCTCCAGGATCTTAACATAGGGAAGCAAAAAAAAATTTCTCCAGAGAACAGAGTTTCATCAACACACATAAGAACTTTCTATTCATTAATAAACTGCTTGTTACATATTTTTTCCTCTCTCTCAGAGGGATTCATCAAGACTACTTCAGATGCAGTAAAAAAAATTTACTCTGTTTCAGCTCCAAGAATTTATTTTTACACTACTGTGTGTAAAAATAAAACTTACATTTGCATTTTACATTAAAAAAAAACATTTTATTTACACTGTTGCACATTCCATGTGTTCAAACTCCTGTAAAGGGAAATCCTTCTATTTCATTCGCTGCTACTAGCTTTTCATTGCATGTGTAATAACCAAAGGAAAAATTACATTTCAATCTACTGAAAAATTCTCCCTGTTCTTGCTTCTTCTATGCCTACTGTGCGTTTCATTGCCCATGACAAAAAAAAAACTTACCTTTTCACTTGTCCCATGAAAATAAGAATTACATCCGTGAACATAAAAAAATAATAAACTTAATAACTTCACCTATATCTACGAACCACATTAAATTCTCAGCATGGCGATATATATTAGATTTCTAATCGAAGGTACTTCAAAATTAATTTACTGGTGGTCAAAAGAACTTAACGCAATCCCCATTTCCTGCAGGCTGTACGCAACTTTGACTTATCGACGGCGGATAGTCATCCTCGCAATCGGACGAATATCGCTTGCCCAAATAGAACGAGCGTTACATCCCGATAAAAAGTGGTTTTGCAGAGATTACTGTGGATGCGTGTCAAATTTTGATTGTATCGGGGGCTTTTGAGGGAATACCGTTACCTCAGCGAAAGCGGTCCGATGGAGGTTGGCGGTTTTCCTGAATGGTTTTGCTGGAAATAAACTACGCAGCAGGAGAATTTACATTTTCAACACTCCCCTTTAATTTCAACTGTTGGGCGTTCAGTCATGCCCAAACACTTCCTCAAAAATTCGAAGCTTTTCTGGTCCAATGGCTTTGTCAGAATGTCTGCAACCTTATTTTGAGTCCTGCAATGTTGTAAAAAAATTTCTCCATTGCTTACCAATTCTCTGATGTAGTGAAATCTTGTGTCAATGTGTTTCGTTCTCTTATGAAACACAGAATTCTTTGATAATGCAATAGCTGAGCTATTGTCACAAAAAATCATCGTTGCTTTTGCCTGCTCTTGGCTTAAGCTCCTTAACATTCTTCTCATCCAAACTGCTTGACATGCTGCTGCTGTAGCTGCCACATATTCAGCTTCTGTTGTAGACAATGCTACAATAGGTTGTTTCTTAGAAGCCCATGAAATGGCTCCTGAACCCATGTGAAAAACATAACCAGATGTGCTTTTCCGATCATCTACACTTCCAACCCAATCACTATCAGTGTATCCAATTAAATCTGAACATTCTGAGATAGTATATAAAATTCCAAACATTTTAGTACCTTTGACATATCTCAGAATTCTTTTTGCTACCTGCCAATGTGCTTCTTTTGGCCTCTCCATGAATCTGGAAATTAAACTAACAGCAAACATTATATCTGGCCTAGTTGCAGTCAAATACATTAGGCTGCCAACTATGCTCTTGTACAAACTAGGATCAAAATCCTTGTTGTTGTCCTCTTTGCTGAGTTTTAATCCCATCACTGTGGGAGTGATTGCTGCCTTGTTGTCCTGCATATTAAATCTGCCCAACACTTCATTTACATATCTTGCTTGTGAGATAAAAATCCCATTTTCATTTTGATCTACTTCTATTCCTAAGAAGTATCTCAGCAAACCCATGTCAGTCATTTCAAATTCTTCTTTCATGACTAATTTGAAATTTTCAATGAGATGATCATTGTTACCTGTGAAAATAACATCATCAACATATAACACAACAATTAAAATTTTACCATGATTTTCTTTGATGTAGACGGTGGGTTCTCCTTCACACTTCTCAAATCCATTTTCCAGTAGATAGGAATCTATCCTGCTGTACCATGCTCTTGGTGCTTGCTTCAGCCCATAAAGAGCTTTCTTCAATCTGCATACTTTTTGCTCTTGGCCTTTCTTTTCATAGCCTAGAGGTTGTTCAATGCAGATCTCTTCATTTAACACTCCATTTAGGAATGTTGACTTCACGTCCATTTGGTAAACTTTGCACTTGTTTTGTGCTGCTATGGACAACACTGTTCTCACGGTTTCCATTCTTGCAACCGGTGCGAAAGTTTCCTCATAGTCTCTCCCATACTGCTGCTTGTATCCTTTGACAACCAGCCTTGCCTTGTGTCTTTCTATCTTGCCTTCAGCATTACTCTTGGTCTTGTAGACCCATTTAACTCCAATGACTTCTTTACCTTTTGGTAGCTCAACCAAATCCCATGTCTTGTTTCTTTCTATGGCATTGATTTCCTCATCCATAGTTTCTATCCATTTCTTATCCTTAATTTCATCTTCGAAATGAATAGGGTCATCAACATGACAATACAAAGAAAACAAGGAATTCATTCCTTCATCATAAATATCACTTAAATTTCTAAATTTCTTACTTCTTTCATTCAGTGTGCAAGTGCTTGAAGATGCACTTGAATTTCCTCCTTGTGGTGTGCTTGGAGAAGCACTTTCATTTCTCCTCAAGAGTGTCTCTTACTGCCCTTGTGTTGGCGCTGCTGTTTGGGGATGTATTCCAGCCATCTCCTCATCATCTTCATCATGAGGCAAACAGTTTTTAACATTAACTGTTTTCTCTATGCTTCCATCCCAAGCCTCCTCCTCAATGAACTGAACATCTCTGCTCACAAAAAACTTCTTAGTAGATGGGATATACAACCTGTAAGCTTTGGATTCCTCACTGTATCCAATGAAAATACATTTCTCCCCTTTGCTATCTAACTTCCTCCTTAGCTGATCTGGAATGTGTGCATAAGCCACACATCCAAAAACTTTCATGTGGGTGACTCCTTGCTTTCTCCCACTCCATGCTTCTTCCGGCACTTTGTTCATCACTGCTTTTGTAGGACACCTATTCAAAATATATACTGCATAGTGTACAACTTCAGCCCAATAATCATTTGGCAAATGCTTTGCCTTCAACATGCTCCTCGCCATATCCATGATGGTCCTATTCTTCCTTTCAGCTACTCCATTTTGCTGCGGGGTGTACCTAGCTGTGAATTGCTTATGTATTCCATTTTCTCTACAAAACCGTAGGAATTCTTTGGAGATATACTCACCTCCTCTATCAGTTCTTAGAACTTTGATATGCAGCCCGCTTTGGTTTTCCACAAGTGCTTTGAAATTCCGAAATTTTTCAAACACTTCACTTTTGTTCTTTAGGAAATAAACCCAAGTCTTTCTGGTAAAATCATCAATGAATGTTAGAAAATATTGGCTGCCTGCTAATGATGGGTTTGCATTGGTCCACATAAGTCTGAGTGGACAATCTCTAAGGGTGCTTTTGCCCTTATGCTTTTCCCTGATGGAAAACTTTCTCTGTGTTGTTTCCCCAATATACAACCTTCACAAAGGCTGTCTGGTTTCTCTATCAATGGTAATCCTCTTACCATTCCTTTTCTACTCAACAAGTTAAGACCTCCAAAGTTGAGATGTCCAAATCTCAAGTGCCACAACCAATTTTCATCCTTTGGTACGCTTTGGAAAGCCTCTTGGGTAACTACTGCAATTACTTCTTTGTTTTTCAAATCTGCTCTTATTCTGAGAGGGAACATCATGTTCCTCGTCATCTTCACTTCAACAATGCATCGTTTGCTAGGTGCTCTATCCATGATGGTGCATACATCATTCTCAAAGAAAACATTGTAACCCTTTTGAACAAGCTGTCCAATACTTAAGAGGTTACATCTCATTCCAGGAACATAATAGACATCTGCTATGGTTTTCTTTTCACCTTTCTTTGTAAATATTTTTACTTCTCCTTTTCCCATAACAGAAATTTTACTATCAGTCCCAAGTGTGACTTGTGATTTCACATTTTGATCTAAAGCAGAAAACAGGGCTATGTTTCCTATCATATGGTTGCTACAACCGGAGTCTAGAAACCATATATCATCACTGTTTGTTTCAGCCATGTTACAAGCTAAAAGCACATTATCTTGTTTGATATTTTCTCTAGTGATATTTGCACTAGATCTACTACTCATATCATGCTGCTTCTTCCTACATTCATTGGCATAATGCCCATATTTTTTACAATAATAACATTGGACATTGGATTTTTCATACCTTTGTCCTTGAGCATGATGTTGTCCACTTTGTTGGTTGCTCCCTTGCCCTTGGTTCTGATCTGAATTGTTGCCTCTTCCTTGAGTGTTCGTTGGACTGTTTCTTCCACCTCTGTTTTGGCTTCTGCCTCTTCCTCTCTTGTTTTCTCTGCCTTGACCTCTTCCTCTTCCAAAGGACATCTGGGTCTTGAAGGCTTGCTCTAGAGATGAGTTTTCATTTCTACTCAACCTCTGTTCATGTGTTATCAGTGATGCATGAAGTTCATCAACTGAAAAGTTTGAGAGATCCTTTGTCTCTTCTATAGTGGTGACAATCACATGGAACTTTGAGGGTAGGCTCCTCAATAATTTCTCCACAATCCTCCTTTCTTCAAGAATTTCTCCATGAGACCTTATCTGTGTGACCAGACCAATCACATGTGTGAAGAATGAGTCAATATTGTCTGACTCCTTCATGCACAGATTCTCAAAATCTCTCCTCAACAACTGTAGTTTTGTTGTCTTTACTTTCTCCATGCCTTGATAGGCTGTCTTGAGAATTTGTCATGCTTCTTTGAATGTCTTGGCTGCTGCTATACTTGGAAACACACTCTCATGCACTACTTGATACAAAAATACGAGGGCTTTTGAATCCTTCTTCCTATTGCTCTTCAACAGGTCTTTCTCTGCCTGTGTCAAGTTATTAAACTCTTCTTCATCTCCTGGTTCTTCAAACTCATATTCAACAAGTTCCCATAAATCTTGTGAGGCAAACAGAGCTCTCATGGTTATGGCCCAATAGTCATAGTTTTTCCCATTAAACTGTGGAAGCTGAGTGTTAAACATATCCATGCTAGCGCTGGTGTTGGAGCTAGCCATTCCTTGCACTCTCTCAGCTATGCTTCAAATACTTCACTTTGTATTTAAAATAACAGATTGTCTTCAACAGCAACACAAAAAAAACTTGAGAAATACCTTGATCCTTTCTTGACTGAGTCTTCACTTTGCTGGAGAAGTTGTTACAACAAAAACTCCTTCCTTCAGCTTCTTTGACACCTCCAAAGAGCCTGGACAAGCTCCGATACCACTGTTGGGAATTTTTCTGGTAAAATTCCAAAAACAAAATGACTGAACACAGAGACAATGCTCTGTTTTTCTCCAGGATCTTAACACACGGAAGCCAAAAAAATTTCTCCAGAGAACAGAGTTTCATCAACACACATAAGAACTTTCTATTCATTAATAAACTGCTTGTTACATATTTCTTCCACTCTCTCAGAGGGATTCACCAACACTGCTTCAGATGTAGTAAAAAAAATTTACTCTGTTTCAGCTCCAAGAATTTATTTTTACACTACTGTGTGTAAAAATAAAACTTACATTTGCATTTTACATTAAAAAACATTTTCTTTACACTGCTGCACATTCCGTGTGTTCAAACTCCTGTAAAAGGAAATCCTTTTATTTCATTCGCTGCCGCGAGCTTTTCATTTCATGTGTAATAACCAAAGGAAAAATTACATTTCAATCTGCTGAAAAATTCTCGATGTTCTTGCTTCTTCTACGCAAGGCTGTGCGTTTCATAAACTTAATAACTTCACCTATATCTACGAACCACATTAAATTCTCAGCATTGCGATATATATTAGATTCTGATCGAAAAAGAACTTTACGCAATCTCCATTTCCTGCCGGCTGTACGCAGCTTTGACTTGATCCACGGCAGACAGTCATCCTCGCAATCGGACGAATATCGCTTGCCCAAACAGAACGAGCGTTACCTCCCGATAAAAAGTAATGTGGAGGCGTGTCAAATTTTGATTGTATGAGGGCATTTGAAGGAATACCGCTGCCTCAGCGAAAGCGGTCTGATGGAAGTTGGAGGTTTCCCTGAATGGTTTTGCTGGAAATAAATTACGCCGCAGGTGAAATTACATTTTCAACAGCAGTTTCACTTTATTTCTTTTCAAAAAGCGAAAGGTTGTAGCTGCTTATTTCTATAATGTTTTCTCCACCACCCTGTCCGCTCTACGGTTGAAGCTTTTGACTTAGGAAAGAATACCACACTTCCGACCTCAATTCAAGGATTTTACCTGTGCAAATTGAATCGAATTGCACAAAAGTATTCACTTTTTGAATCCACTTATCGATATTTCATATTCTTTTCCCGTTTCGGGTTAATTTGGGAGGGTGTTATCTATTGAAGCAACAATTTCGCCAGGACTGTGAAATATTTTAATAGGAATTCGGTGAAATTAATTTCAAGGAATCCAATTTTGATAGTATTTGAATCCAATCCAAGTCACGATTCACTCTGTTAATTCCTCCTTATGTTTTGTAGAACTTCCCTTCAATTCCAGCTGCGTATGACGCACATGTACCTTTTGGCTCTATGCTATCTGGACTTACTCGACCCATCCAGGAACCAACTTAAAATATAAGAAGGGAATACAAAGTCTCCTTCTGAAATAACTAATGCAAATTTTTTTAGAAAAATAATCATCTTGCCATTTAATATATGCAATTTCTACCATCATGTGAAACTGTTTACAGGTAAATAAAAAATTATTCATAATAGATGACCACATTTGAAAACAACAAAGCAAGAACGCTGCCTAACCTTTTTATACGACCAAACAACGAATCTCTGCAGAGAACCCCACCGAAGTTTGCAAATAGTTTTATTTTTTATCAACTAAATAATTTACTTATCATGAATTTAGGAATTTTTAATGAATATCTTTATATAAATATTGTAATTATCTCTTTATTTATATTAATCCAATGTTTCTCAATTTTTTTCTATTTTTTTATTCTTAATCAAAATTCTATTATTGAAATTAATTCTTCTATTTGTTTCTTATTCATAAAATAATGGCATTGTACTATTTATTTCATATTTGCCATTAATATTTCCATCTTCTATTTCATTATTATTTTTATTATTCCTTCTGTTACCTTAAATCTCTTAATTTTTTTAAACTTTATTTCTTATTTTTATTTACAATTTTAAATATATTACTAACAATTTTTTATTTTTTATTTTTTAATTCAATATATTCTTTAATTTTATATTTGTATTTTTATGTTTTTAAATATATTTTTTTAACATTTTATACTGGTTTTTATCTTATTATATATTTGCAAGTGTATTTACTTTTAATCCCAATTTTCTTTTTAATTTTAAATACTTTTCTTCCATATCATTTTATTTTTTATTTTTCTTACCTAACACTTTTTTATATTCAATATGTTCTCTTAAATTTATATTTTTAATTTCTATTTTAGTTTTTATTTCTTTGTTTACATTTTTCACCTTTTTTTAATTGTAATCGTAATTCTATTTTTTAAGTGCATTTCTTTTTCTAATATAAAATAAAAATATTTAAATCCTAATCATTTTTATTTATTATTTTATTATTTTAACCTTAGTAATTTGATTCATTTCTAACTATACTAATTTTTTCCATTAGCTAATTTTATTATTTTTAATTTTAATAATTATTTTTATTTTTAATCTCATCAACAGTTTTATTATCAATTTTTTATTTTGTTCATCTCATTTTTTAAACTATTTTTTTGAAATTTATCTTCTTAATTGTATTCTTCTAATTATAAAACATTACAAATGTGAAAATAGAAAACATTATGGGCTAACTCTATTAGTATCTTGTAAGATCTACCTATGGTAAAATTAAAAAAACATATTTTAAAATAATATGAGAAATAACATTTTCAAATAGATAAGTGCAATTTTATTCATTTATATTATTTTTAGGTTTTGAAAACCACATGTTTCTTCTATGCATCTAGGTGGCCACTGCTCCTGATAGTCACAGTGCTTTTGTCGCCTCTGCGCAGCCCACTTGACAGTCGGCCATTTGACACGCGGCGCTGAACCTTTTTTTTTCAACCAGCTAAAAATCATTTTCCTTTGCACTGCTTTATGCTCCGTATCACCACAACTATCGATGAAGGCCAGACGAAGCATATTCCTTCCGCACTCAATCCCGGCCGTCCAAAAATGAATAATAAAATTACATTTTTTAAGTCAACGGCCGTACATCTACGAATCGATATAATAACGCCTATCGGCGAACAAATATATGTGTTCAACACCCAACTGACCAATATGATAGGTTGGTCTTTAAGCTCTCACTTTAAAGTTGTATTTTATACCTTTATCTAGCTTGTTGGTCCTTCATGAAAAGCATCCAGTCCCTAGTTGATGGTAATAAGTCTCTCATCTTTATCATTATTGTAGATTTCATCATATTTTCATTATGCTTTAAAAAATTAAAATATATTATTTTACTATTTAATTTTGTTTTAGTTTATCTAATTTAAGAAATATTTTAAAAGTTAAGATGAAAAAGAAAGAAAGAAAAAAAGAAAATTAGTTTAACTTTCACAAGGCTAAAGATAGTCTATGGGACAGAGTACTTCTTCATCTCCTTGATGTATTCAACTTTTTTTCTGTGAAGCCTCACAATAAATGCTCCTAGTTTCTCGAAAATCCCCTCCTTACATATATTATCCCAAGAGTTAATTGTCAGCATATCTTCATAACTTTTCTTATTGTCTTTGAAGGCTTCACATTCTAAAATGAAATGCTTTTCTAATCTTCATAACTTTTCTTGTTGTCTTTGAAGGCCTCACATTCTAAAATGAAATGCTTTTCTATTTCCACTTTTCTAGAAGAACAAAAAATGAATACTTTTCCCCCCACTCTTCTTTTGGCATTTTCCAGCGCCTTGTTTCAAAACGGAGTTGATGAGAATTAGTTCTTAAGTGAGCAATAAGAATTTTGGAGATATTGACCTCTACCTATGATTTTGGTTGATGACTATGAGTGGGATTAAACACTTCAATATCCTAGCTCCTAGCTCCTTATCCCAAGTACGCTTGTGGAACTTATCCATAACAAAAGCTTTTATCTCTTTGTTGTTTATGGGACACGTGTTCAAGAAAATACCCCTTTTACTAAACCATTTGTTATTTTGCTGCATCCAAGTCTTTCTTTTGTTGCACAATATGTCATTAAAGATAACCTTAGGCCATCTACCCCCTTCCATTTGCTCAATTTTTTTTAAATACCTTATGACTCGCACCATAGCAATTGCTTCAATAAGAGGAGCACCTATTTCACTTAACAAGATAGGATGAGGAACTGCACTTTTAATCTTAAATTTCTTTGTAATCAAACGCTTCTCAATTTTCTCAATTTGTTTCCACTACATGTCGGATGTATTGTTGGCCCATAGTTCACAACCATCGAGAATCACCAAAATCACTAGAAGCCCAAAAATAGTTTGAGTGGTTTTGCAGTCCCATAACTCTGCCTCTCTAGACCTATTTTGAAAAGCATAAAATGCTTTGCAACCCCCCAAAGTTCTTTTCTTTCTACAACCATCCCAACATATATTTTTGTTGAAGTCAATTCCGAAGTATTTGTAATCTACAACTTCTTCCATAATGATGACTTCAAAGTAGAACTTATGTTGGTTATGTTTTATTTTTTTAGAGAAAACCACTACTTTTGTTTTGCTGATATTGACTTGCATCCCCACACTTCTACAAAAATTCTCAAGCGATAGTGAGTGCTCTTGAAAACCAAAAGTTGATTTAGCAATAAGAATAAGGTCATCTGCATACAAAAGAAGCCTTATAACAAACTTTCCCAAATAGATACCATCACCCCCTTGCAAATTTAACCACTCCTCAAGCTTGTCGATATATAAACCAAAAAGGGTAGGAGACAATAGGAAACCTTTCTTGACCCTGATATCGCTTCTTAAACTTTGAAAAATTCCTGCTGAAGTTCTAAAGCTTATCACTAGGAACTGTGTCAAATACTTTTCTGAAATCAACAAAGTAGCAAAATACTTCTGCCTTTTTCTCCCAAACATTTTCAATGATGTGTCTTAAAGTTATACAATGATCAACTATGGAATGTTTAGGTCTAAAACCTATTTTCCTTCTAGCACGCATATCTCTTTCTTCTGCCCACTTGCTAATTTTATTTTATATCATGCTCCAAAATAGCTTTGAAAACAAAAGGTTTATCATGATCGTCCTATAATGGGAGGGATTATTGATGTCACCTCTCTTGAAAAGAGGTATTTCCAGCCTAGTTGTCCAATTTGTGGGGAGCCCCTCTTGTATGATGTTGTTGAAAATTTTCATAATATGAGGTGCAAGAATATTTGAGCCCCACTTTAGATATTTTGCTTGGAGTTCAACGAAGTCTTTTGCTTTTCCAACACACAACTTCTTGATACCCATCTCTACCTCTTGCACCATGAAGAGCTCAGTATCAGTGTTGACCAAAGGGGGAGGATCAACCTTGGGATCCTGCTCATATAGTTGTCTTGCATAGTCAAACCATTTAGAAGTTGTAATACTATTTCCAGTTTGTATCATTCTCGGTTGGAGCTACTTCTAAAATTTTGGGAATATTTTTCCCAAGGAAGATTAGTTCTTCCCTCCTTGAAACCATGAAATCAACCTTTTTCTTACTTAATAACTTCTTGTAAACTTTGAGCTTTATGTTATCCTTGTTTGACTCTTTCCACATTCTCCGTTTCTTTTTGCATTTCTCGTCAAACCATGCATTAACCGAGAAGCAATTGATTTCAAACTTCTTAATTTTTGCTATTTTTCACTTTGCAAGTGCGCATTGAATTAAATATGTTAATTCATGACTATGAAGGTTGTAAAATGTGATTTTCCTCTTGAAAAGCCTCTCTAGCATCATTTTTAAGGTATTACAATTTTCTGGAGTCAAAAGAATTCTACCCTTTGGGAGATTTTGTTGGACATGCTGAATTTTTTACTCTATTTGTTTCTTTCCATTCCAAGAGAAACTTAAATAAATTGGCTTGTGATATAATTTTAAGTCCCAATGTTGATCTCCAATCAAAACTACCTCCATTTTCTGACACAAACCATGTGAGCAAAATACATAATCTACTATACCTTCTCCATTGCAAGTATTGCAAGTGAAATTACCGGGCTTTGCCCATCTAGTTAAGTCATTTCAAATGACTAAATGAAAGGCCCCACATAGAGTAAGAAATTGTTCACCAAAGAGATTGTAACCCTTGTCCTCAGAATTTCTTTCCCATTGATGATTACTCTCTTCTGTAAGCCAAATAGGGTCACAGTCTTCTTTAGAACAAAGAATGCTAGCTTGCTCACTTGCAGTCCTAGCATTGAAATCACCCACTGTAAGGACTTAACCTAGCTGAGAATATGTTGCAATATCTGCTTTTAAGGCTGCAAATGGATCTTTGTGGTCAAGCCCTCTACCTTTGTAGATTTTTTAAACTTGCAGCGTAAAATAACATGTTGCGATTTGAAGTTGTTTCCATTTTCTAATATTTTAAACCAAATAAATTGTTTATTTCAATCTTGTTTTTCTAACTACATGAAACAACCTTCTTTCTACCTCACTAAAACCATCATACCCTCGTGCCCTTTGCCATTCCCTGTTGCCTTTTTCCACAATGCCATCTTCTAGTATCCTACAAATAGAGGTGTCTTGTACCTTTCATGTTCATGTGTTTCTATGAGGCAAATTATGTCTCTATCTTCCGCAATATGCCCTAACCCAGGTCCCCATCTCCATGGGTAACCTTTGCAATTCTGACAAACTAATCTTAAGGAAACCTAGGTATGACTTGATTGCTATTTATTTTGACATGCATGACTCACATTTTAGTCTTTGTCCATTCTTTCCCATACTAACCTTGCTTCCTAATTTCCTATTGAAGAGTTATTTGCCTCTTCTTTATTACCATCTTCCTGCTCTGTTTTGGAAGGAAGTCCAAATCACACTATCACAACTTTACCTTTACACATCCATGCTCTCTTGCCTTCATCTCTTGCTGCCCTAACTTTCAACATTTCCTCCCTCTTTTCCTCCTATTGTCTTACAGTTAAATCTCAATCTAGAAAAAAATGAGAACCCCTCAAGAGATGCTTCTTGGTTAGAATGATATATTTATCATGCAAGCTAGGCATGATGACTTTTATGGGCCTGACTCTCTCACCCTTAAACTTACCGACCCTCCATGCTGGCATATTTTTCCTTGCCATAGCAACTTGTGTTTCAAAAAGTCTTGTGCAAGGTCAAGAGTACATTCATTTTTCCCATAGTCTTTCACCCTTTTAATAATTCTGTTTGCTGCTCTACTTTATCTTTCCTTGCCTTCTCTATCTTGCATGTTGTCAATCCGAATGTTTGTTTCTCCTTCCTTATTAGCAAAATTGCTAATAACTTATGCCCAAGTTTTGGAAACTTCGGTGGAATCTCCTTTCCTTTCTTCTCTTGCTTTCTCTTCATGGTTATCTATTTGGGCAATCGTTTTCCCTTTATCCTCGAATGATTTCGCATTCACTACCTCTATACTTTCCACTACAAATTTCTTTATGTTTTGCACATTTGCCTTCATGCGTTGCCATTTTGTCTTCCCTATTAGGAGAGCTTCATGTAACAATGTCACTTGTTCTTTCAAAACTTTATTACTTTCTGCTAAAGATTTGTTCTCAACTGTTATTATATGAATTTTATGATCTCTTTCCTACTCTTTAGCTTCTAAAACCTCCAACCTTTGTTTTGCATTTAACAGTTCCTTCACATAACATCAGATAACCAGACGAGAGGTGTGGATGTGGGATTATAGAAGACAAAATCATCAATGACTTTTCCTCTCGGACTTCTTCTTACCACATGTTTGTAGAGGGGACTTGTTTGAGTGCTTATTGCAAAGCGCTCAAGTGCTTTCCCTTTGAAACCATTTTTTCCTTGTTTGCTCCCATTTTAAATAGGATAGTCTTCGTTTTAAAATGCCCGGATAATGTTTCACATTGACTCAAACCCACTTCTAAACTTTGCTAGATGAGGCAATTTTCACTTGTCCTAAATCATTTGTCTCCACAAGTTCTCTAGTTTCTTTGTCACGTTGTCATGTTTGAATGCATTTCCATACAGCCTATTATGAGAAAGATGTAAGTCCAACCCATTCCTCAATACATGCTTGTAAAATTCGGTCTTTGCCCTACTCTTCATCGCTGTTATCTGAACCCGGCTGCCCCTTTCTGCTATCCGCTATACCTGTCTGCTATGCTATCCACTACTGCTGTTGCTATCCGTTTTCCGGTTTAGGAGGGTTGGTGACTACACAACACCCTAGAGCCGCTGCCCCTTTCTGCTATCCGCTATACCTATCTGCTATGCTATCCACTACTGCTGTTGCTATCCGCTTTCCCCTTTACGAGGGTTGGTGACTACACAACACCCTAGGGACGCACTCTCACACTCTACAACTGCAACTACTCTCAACCACGGCTTCACACACCAAAGACACACATTCACGCCTGCCTTAGGACGCTAGTTGGAGAGTCCTTATTCATGCACGTGAGTCTTATTAGGATTGACTCGTTCAAGTGACTCAATTATCAGATTCAGGCGTGGAGTCGTCAATATTCACAGCAAAGAGTCATATTCACGCCTGCCTGAGCATGCTGGTTGGAGAGTCCTTATTCATGCACGTGAGTCTTATTGGGATTGACTCGTTCAAGTGACTCACTTAGCGAATTCATTCGTTAATGCACGTGAGTCTTATTAGGATTGACTCGTTCAAGTGTCTCACTTATCAGATTCATGCGTGCAGGTGTTTTGCTCAGTATTCATCCATGCATCTGTGTTTCATTATGATCATAGAAATTTTGGCATGTTAAATTTCTATTTATTTTTTTTGGAAATTTCAATCAGTTATTAAGTTTAGAAATTTTAAATGATTTGTGATAGCACTAAATTTATTTTCACCATGAAAACAAAATTGAAGCATTCTTACCGTCTATCAAATTCTTTACTTTAGAAAAAAAAAATAACGATATTCCAACAGGTTTCTCCGGAGGCCTCACAACTCCAATCTTATTTAGTAGCGCATCAAAATTATTTGTGTGAATGACCTAACTGCTGGCGTCAGCGAACCCCTCATTTCGATTTCGCTTTCCACGGCCGTAACATCGGAAGCACAATCACGATGTCAATGGTTGATATCTAATGGTGTTACCTAACTCTTATACATTTTGGAGTTTTTGGCGCCAAAAAGTTTTGGTCAGATTTTGTTTGTATTTAAAATGTATTTTTAATGCATAAATATATTCAGCGTAGGACATCTAAATTGTGCAGTTTGAGGAATCGAATTAATAATTCCAACAACTAAATTGTGCGGTTTGAGGAATGGAATTAATAATTCCAACAACTAAATTGTGCAGTTTCAGGAATCGAATTAATAATTTCAACAAATTACTGTGGAAATCTGGACAAAATCTAGACAAATTTGACAACAAGATGTGCCAAAAACCTACAATCCGGCAATGCCGTCGATTGATCAGTCAACGTTGAATGATAGCTGGGAACGTTGCGCGAAATGATAAGTATCCTCCGTCTCATTCTGTGTTCTATCTTCTCGGCCTGAACATTCATAGTAAAATGAACGAGGAACCGGACACTCTGCGCGATCCACTTGTTGAGGAGAGGAACGAACATGGCAGCCAAAATTGGGCACTGATATGCTCAAACCATACAGGGCGACGGTTCTGGGAGGAATCAAAAATGCTATGGAGGATTGCGGGACCTGCAATATTCACTCGCGTCGCCCTGTATGGGACGAATGTTGTTACTCAGGCTTTCGCTGGGCACTTGGGAGAGTTGGAATTAGCTGCCATCTCCATTGCTTCTACTGTCGTTTTCGGATTCAATTTTGGATTGCTGGTAAGCTTCCACACTGTTTTTTTCCGAAGTGTTATGCTTTTTTTTTGGTTGTTGATGATATCATGGTGAATTTTTAACTGGCAATTTTATGTTCAGAGTATCTTAGATTCTGGAATATTTTAGGAATCTGCTATCTATATAAGTTTATTCGTAACTAATTAGAATAGTATGGAGGTTGAACTTCAAATCTAGTGCTTGTTATAGTTACCCGGTTTTAATTCGAATTCTATAAGATATTATAAAAACCCAGTTTTAATTCGAATTCTATAAGATATTATAAAAATTCAGATGAAAAATTTTCAATTCCTAAAAAATTCTCTACTTTACATCTTAAAGACTGAAATATATATATATATATATATATATATATATATATAAATTTTATAGTATGCATCTTAAAGAGTGGAATATGTATATCTTTTTCCCTCTAACAATAATGTTTTCCGTTAATTGTTTTTAGTCATTTATTTCGAAATTTTTAAATATTTTTAATAATTCTAAATAATATAACAACTTTAACAATTTTAAATATATCATTAAAAAAATAGCTTTCTCTTTTCTCTCTCACCTTATTTTCAAAAGGTAAATTTAACTTCATTAATTAGTTTCAAAATTCTACTGAATAAATAAATACACATTCTAAACAGAAAATAAATCTTAATTCACCTTAAAAATTCTCTCTTTCTCTACTTTCTTAACTTTCCAATCTTCTAAAACAACAATAAAATTAAAAAATAAAATTTTTATTTTTTTATTTCACAATTATTTCTCTCCTTTTTCTATGAGAAGAGTAGTAATTTTTTTTATATATATTCAAAAATACTGACCAATATTCTACGTAAACTAATCCTGAGCAAAATTATCTTTTTCAAAAAGGCTGGAACTAGAGTAAAACTAAACCAAGCCCTAGCAAAGCTATCTTTTTCAAAGAAGCTGAACTAAGAGTAAAACTAAACCAAGCCGAAGCATATTAACATTTCTCTCCGACCAGTCATTACTATTGACCATGGTGCGTCCCCTCTTAACTCCATTGAAAAACGAAATATTGTTTCATTCAACAAGGTGCCGAATGAACACATCTATGCACAAACTTGATCAAATTTTATCCAAATATTCGTTATTTGAACCGAATACATGAATTTTCCAATTCTTGCTTAGATTGTGGTTAATTTGATAACTATGGTGCCTACTGTTACAACACTAGAAATATATTTTATAAGTCAAATATACCAAGGCTCTTCCAAACTATGGGTAAAGAGGATCAGAAATTTACTCTTAAAATCAATCACAACTTACCAAACATATCCCTTAAATTTCTAAACAAAATAGAAAAAATAATGTGGCATTGTAACACCCACTCAATTTTCCCTTACTTTAGTTTCTTTTAAGGACAACCGATGGTAGCTTCAGAGGCTGAGGGCATTAGAGAGGCAAATAATAGAAACTCTCTGGATTTTATATATAATATTACTGATCTAGTTCTGAGTGTCTTTTGACATGGCAGCTTGGAATGGCAAGCGCCTTGCAAACACTGTGCGGCCAAGCATATGGTGCTAAGCAATACCACATGCTCGGAATATATATGCAGCGCTCTTGCATAGTGCTATTTTTTGTTGGGATCCTTCTGTTGCCAATCTATATATTTGCCACCCCCATTTTGAAGCTGTTGGGGCAGGCCGATGATATTGCTGAACTAGCCGGATCAGTTTCCATCTGGTTCATTCCTCAGCATTTTGCTTGTGTTTTCATGTTCCCAATTCAGAGATACTTGCAGTGTCAGTTGAAAAACATGGTCATTGCTTGGATCACTGGAGCCACTTTGGCACTTCATGTTTTTCTGAGCTGGCTCTTTGTTGTTAAATTGCATATGGGACTTATCGGAGCAGCTATGACATTGAATTTAGCATGGTGGCTGCCTCCGATTTGCCAATTTTTCTACATTATCTGTGGAGGTTGTCCCCAGACATGGACTGGACTATCAAGACAAGCATTCCAGGATCTGTGGCCTTATATCAAATTATCTGTCGCATCTGGTGTGATGCTATGGTTAGCTGCACTCATCTCGATCTTGAAACTATTCTTAATCAATGTAAAATTTTAGTTTTATAAAGTATAGTTCTGAACAAGGAGCTGACATTCGTTTTCTCATCAAACAGTTTAGAAACTTGGTATTACAGAGTATTGATCCTCTTGACAGGGCATCTAGCAGATGCGGAAGTAGCAGTTGATTCCCTTTCAATCTGGTACAACGTGTTTTCATCTGTTTATATTATTTTAGAATAAAGAAAAATACTGTAAAATCCTATATTTTAACATATATGAGTTTTCATCTCATTTCTTACAGCATCAACGTCAACAGTTGGGAAATGATGATACCAATTGGATTTTTAACGGCAATAGGGTATGCTCACCATACTAGAATTTGGAAAGGTACCGGAAATCATATTTCAGAATTTTCAAGGGTTACATTATGCCTCGATTAATTTGTAGATTTTTAATGCAGAGTGAGGGTTGCCAATGAGCTAGGCGCTGGAAATGGAAAAGGAGCTAAATTTGCAGTGATTGTTTGTGCAAGTACTTCGAGTGCTATAGGATTTGTTTTTTTGGTTCTGATTGTTGTGTTTCGCCAAGATTTCGCTCAGGTGTTTACTAGCAGTACAATCATCATAGAGGCGGTTTCTAAATTGGCGATTTTGCTGGCATTTACTATCCTTCTTAACAGTGTTCAGCCTGTACTCTCAGGAAAGTGTTGTTTTTAAGCAGTGTGGTTGTTATTGCTATTTTTTTTTTTTTTCAGAAAATCATATCTCGGATGTTTGGACTCTGGTGCATTGGTGAAATATATAGTTTGTACGTGTTAAAAAGTGAATATATAAACTATATATTAACTGGCTCTCGAGGTGAGATACTTGGAGAGTGTACAAACACTCCTACAAGCTTTTTTTCATTGAATCAAATGAACCTCAAATATACAGGCTTTCATATTAATGGGATAGGTCTAAAATTAAAGTCTCAATCCTATCATCATCATAACAATAATCTAAGTTTATCTTTCTCCATTACTTCCAACAATCCCCCTTAATGGAGAAAGGGTACTGAACAATAACATCTAGTCTCAGCTAGTATTAAATTAAAACATGAAAAACTTGGTAACAGAGGTTTTCATTTTGGTCTTTTTGCTTGTGAATCCATACTTGTTCATCTTGAATCGAGGCTTCATCTTCTCTTTCCTCCCATGAGATAGTGATGTATCTTCACCTCATTTCTTCCCGAGTGATGGAAAGCTTGAATTCTTATTCTCACCTTTCTCAAGATTGAGACAGGCTGGATAGGAGAATTTTCCCTCAACCATTTGAAAGTCAGCTATGATGTCTTCATCATTCATTGATGTAACGTCTGCACACACAGAAATATTAATGAGATTATCACAATTTAAATTCTCTCGAGCTTTGTCTTCTTCTGCCACGTCTTTGCAATCAACTTCATGTGGCTCGTCCAATTGATCTTCAATAGTTTGTCTCTCTTTACATCATGATCAGCTTGTGTGTCTTCAATCTCAGGATCTTGCACAACAGACTGTGCCTCTTGGTTCTCGTGGTCCGAGTTGAACATACTATCCACGTTAATGCCAAATGCCCACATGAGAAAAAGATCATCATCTGAACCAAAAATATCTTCAAATATAGACATGTTGTTAAAGTTTAGCTTATCTAGCTTTATCTTGCTTTGAGATTTCTTTTAGACTCCACACGGTCCTCTAACTAGCTCCAACAATCCCATTACCACGCAGGCTGGAAACTTCTCCCCTTGGCAGCTCTTTAACTATAGAACCTTGTAGATTGTGGCTTCTGTGCCACTAAGGTCTCAAATCGCTGGGTTTTAACGACCAGCAACAAAACCAGCTCTCACAAGTTGGAAAAGCTATCAATATCTAATTCTGATATATGTAATTAGCAATAACACATTTTTGAAAATGGATTCAAATCAGCACGAATTTTCGCATTTTCATTGTCGCATATAATAATTTAGAAGACAAATTTACCCAATTAGTTTTCAGATATCCACACCCTGCAACTTCTAGGTTGCTTAAACAATAAAATTTCCAGAACGATAATTAAAAAACAGCACAAGCATCACATAGATTTAGTCCTGCCATCCACGCCTCAATCACCATGCTGGATTGATTTGGGGATGAATTCCACTCTTAGGCCTCTTGCAATCTTGGCCTTCCTCCGGCTAACTGCAACAAGTTTCACGCAGATCTGGCCTCCTCGGTCTCCATAGAATTCACTCAAATTGCGCAGGCCCAGATCTTGATTTCGCTGCACTGATCTCACGCAGTCGTCCACACCGCCACGGTGGATTACCACGGCAATCTGCAGCAAACACGGCGTCCACCACGCGGCTTGTCCACTCCAATGCACGCAGACAACGACTCAGGTAACAGTCGGCCGTGGAAGCTTCCCTCGATTCCTCCGTCATAAATGAATATCGATTCCTAGCAGCTTTTTCAGTGTGGGCGATAACATGAGAGCCTGGTTGTGAAAGCACGATCAACAAATAAAACAAAATCTCCCATGTTTTCAGAATATGTGTCTTTTGTTGTTGATGAGGAGCCGGCAGTGAGAAGATTACTATAAGCCTGCCTCTACGGATTGAAATCCACAACGCTGCTGAAATTTAAGCGGCTTCTTCGTGCCGGAGTGGGAGTTGATTCCTATCTGCGCAGGCACCAGCTGCTTACCACGCCTTTTAATGTCTGTCAACATGCTGCCTCCACGCAGCTCACACATCCAGCCATCCAACGAGGCCTCTTCAGACGGCAGCGAGGACCCACAGGATGCTGACACACGCGAATTGGCGCTATTCCGTGCCCAAACCACGCTACGCTTTTGACCCAGCCATTTTCCTCTCTCCATGTTAAAAAGTGAATATGTAAACTATATATTAACTCGCTCTGAGTGAATATATAAATGATATATGAAATGGTTCTTAAAAAGGGAATATATAAACTATAACTAATCACTTGACATAAGATACCGGGAAAGTGTACTCACACTTATACAAGCTTTTTTTTCATTGAGTGAGATAATCCTCAAATATATAAGCTTTCATATTAGTGGGATAGTTTCTATTACTTTTTAGATATTAGGATATGAGGTTTAAGATTAGAGTCTCAATCTTATTATCATCATAACAATAATTTAAATTTAGTTTTCTTCATTATTTCAACAATATGAACAAGGTAAAAACAAAACATTTAACACTCATTACTAACAATTCATTTTCATTTTATAATAGAAGAATATTATGCATCAACTTAGTATTTTGTTGGGAAGATTAAAACACTGGTAGGTTTTCTGTGCTTATCAAAATTATTGAAATCACAGGCTTTCCAGCTTTATTGTCACATGGTAAAACGTTAAACTAATACATTCCCTATTTCTAACTTTAAGTGGTTAGAAAATTCATTTTCATTTTGTAATCAAGAATATTATCCATCTCTTGGGTATTTTGTTGGGAACATCAAAATGGCCTCTCTGGTTATCGAATATTGAAATGGCAGTTTCTCTCTGTTTATCAAATATTGAAATGGCAGGTATTCTCGGTTTGTCGTTACAAAGTTACCCAGTTAAAAATTAAAGTAACAGATTCCCTATTTCCAGCTTTACATGCTTATAAAATTCAAACACAGTAGCTGAAAAAATAGACACCTGGTTGATTTAATTTTAATGTATTGTATGATCCAGGTCATTTTGATCATTTAAATGTTATTAGTATTATCAAATATTTACATTCAATAGTATTTGATAAATATTTGAATATGTACCTGACAACTATAAAACAAGACAACAATTGATTTTATATATATATCTTATTTTATTTTATTTTATTTACAATTCTAGATTTAAAAAAAATTGAAGAACAGATTCCCTATTTCCGGCTTTACATGCTTATAAAATTCAAACGGAGTACCTAAAAAGTAAACAACTGGTTGATCTCTTTGATTAATTTTAATATAGTGTATGATCCAGGTCATTTGGATCATTTAAATGTTATTAGTATTATCAATTATTTACATTTTTCAATGTAGTATCTGATAAATATTTGAATATGTGCATGAAACCTATAAAACAAACGATTAAAATATTATTATTATTATTATTATTTTTTATATATATATATATATATATATATATATATATTATTGTTATTTATAAACCAGGATTGTGCAAGATATGAATCTAGAAATCCTCAATCTCTCCAATCAGGAATATTATTATTTATAAGGTTCATAATTGATATATTTTTATAATTTATACTCAGTTATTTATAATCGAAAATTGTATTATACTCGAATTTCGATATCTTTGTCACAATATTGGTTCTCTTCCGTGATTCATACCCTCAATCTCTCCCATCAGATTTGGAACAATGGCGTGGTGAGGACTGGACATAACATAAACCCACTAATCTACACAGTTAATTATCCATTGACCTATTTAAATATAGCAAGATAACCAGTCAACCAGTTGCCCTCTTAGTTGATTTGTCAATATTGGTTGAAATCAATTTTTAGCACCCGTTGCTACTGCATTTTGATTTCATTTAATTTGATATAAATCAATGTTATCAAACTTTTCTGAGGGTTAAAATTTGTTTATTTTTATGGCTAAACAAACATTTCTGGTTTGACATGATTTGCAGGAGTAGCGGTTGGATCAGGATGGCAAGCTTATGTTGCATGGATCAACATTGGTTGTTACTATGTCATTGGAGTACCGTTAGGCATGTTGCTTGGTTGGGTATTCAATTTAAGTGTCTTGGTGAATATACTTTCCTTTCATTTGTGTTTTAAATTGCAGAGAGGAAATGTCAAGGCAATGAAGGCCTTTTGCAATAACACAACACTGTCAATAACAGACTGAATTTACACTGCAGGGAATATGGTCAGGAATGATATGTGGTACAGCAATACAGACTCTCATACTCGCTTATATTACATATCGTTGTGACTGGGAACTAGAGGTGAAAAACACCAAAAAATAAACACCAACATGAAATCAATAGCTGGTTATTGATAATAGTTATTTGGTGATAATGGTTATGTATGTACTGACAAATTTGCAGGCAAATAAAGCTATTGATCGTGTGAATACATGGCATTCCGAAGATCCTGATCAAATCACATCGCAGGAGGTCTGTAAAACATATTTCAATAAATTTAGTATCATTAACGAGTCATTTGAATTGTTTAAGCATTGCAGCTTATGTTTGGCATTTTTTTTGACAGTCCAGAGCAACCGGAAATGAAGATGGTTTTCGTCCCTAGATAATACCTTGAAGGTTTTTGAGAAATTGAAATCATATTTATTAGATATGAAAATGTTCCACGATGTAAGCATTTTGAATGACCACAATGAGTATGAGATAAAATTTTTAACTCGGTTCGTCCTCTCGGTTCGTCCTCCAGGTACTCTGGGCAAATTGTTTGTCACGATGCAATTTGTCTATCAAATATATCTAAAATTTCTTTTAACCCTAGAAATTTCTATGTTGAAATAGTTGGCACAAATTCTGAAAATGTGGCAACCATCAGTTTAATTTCGAAATTCCTACTCTGATTTCTCTAACTTGTAAACTGCGACAAAACCTATTCGCCACGAGGATAAATGATATTCAGTGTTATGATGGATGTAATATTAAAAGTAGAAAGATAAAAATATATGTCATTTTCATATGCGGATTAGTATATAAAAGGTGGAAAATGTTATTAAGGTGGAAAATATCACCTAACAATATTGTGCTAGTTGATAGTCCCATGGGGAGGATTAGTAGACCATGGTTGATTATCGCTGACTAAGGCTAAATATATTCAAGTAATCTTTAATGAGAGTTAATTATGGTCAATATAGAGCTAACTATGGATGACCAAGGTTGTCCACAATTAATTATAGTTGAATATGATAGATTATGATTGACTATTATTGAACATGATTGTCCATAGTTGACTATGCTTGGGTATGTTAACCATAAATGAGTATGTGAACTAAGGGTGAACATGGTTTAATTGATTTCACCATCATTGACAATAATTTTCTACCATAGATTATGGCCATCCATGTTGACAATGGATGGTCATGGTTGACCATGGTCAACAATGGTGACCTTGGCTAAGCATGTTTGACTGTTCTAACCATGGATGACCATCGTTTGCCATGTTGAGCATGGGCTGACCATGGTTTTTGAAGTTTGACTTTGCCATGTTGAGCATGCAATGACCATGGTTTTTGAAGTTTGATTATGGCCAACTAAAGTTGACCATGGTTGATTATCGTTGACCATTGTTGACTATGGCTAACTAAAGCGATGGTTGACCATTTTTTACTATGGTCAACCCGAGTAAGCTATGGTTGATGATGACTAGCCATGCCTACCATAGCTGAAAATAGCTAGCCATAGTTAACCATGGCAAAGCATGGTGAGCATTTGCTAACAATGGTTGACCACATTGACTATTGCTAACAATGGTTGACTATGGGTTGACCATCATTGACTATGGGCACTATGGTTAATGGAAGATGACCATGCCTCCTCATTTTCAACTGGAGTTGAAAATGGTTAAATGGTTGACTGTGTGTTTATTGAAAATGACAACGCGTGTTCATGGTTAACTAAGGTTGACCATGATTGACTATGATTACCCATGGTTAATTAGAGTTGACTAAGATTGAGAAGGATGACTATGCTAACTATAGTAAACCTTAGTCAACCATTATCAACCATGATTTATTTTTTGTATGGCCAATGATAAGCCAGGATTGACCTACCATATCATTTCCATACACCAATTTGCCTTGAGGTTATCGCTTAATGATACACAATCATTATAAACCATTATTAACAACATTAATAGTGGTTAATAATATACATAGATGGTTAAATGACATAGATTTATGCTATCAACCACATTTAAACTATACATATCAAAGTTAGAACAACCACATTAGTATTTGTGGTTGATATAAGTTGATTAGTTTGTATCAAATTAACGGTTTAAGTTTAAGTTGATAGATAAATGCTTGATAAGTTTATTTAATAACAACCATATTAATGGTTGATAAATTCAAGCATTGGTAGGTTGATGGTGGTTGATAGCACATAGCTAGCACATAACTATGAAACAAACTTGTTTATTTGACATGTCTATGTGTTCATACCGAATCCTTATCAAACATAGCTAGTACATAACTATCTACCTTGATAGCAAAGTTATCATAATTTGATGTGTTTAAATAGAAAAATTATTTTTGTTGATAATTTATAAGCCTTATAAAGCTATATATCATTAATAAAGTTAGCACATTAACATTAGTAAATGTGGTTGATATACACCAATTGGTGTATAAAAGAAGGAAATTGTAGTTGATTGACCTATATCAACCACATTTACTAATGTGGTTGTGCTACTTGATGACTAACCTGCATGGTTACCTATGGTTGACTATGGCTAAATATGTCCAAGTTGCACTTAAGGAGGGTTTCTTAGGGTCAATATAGAGTTTATTATGGATGACCATGCTTGTCCAAAACTAATTATATTTGACTATGATAGATTATGATTAACAACTATGGTAAACCATGGTTGTTCATGTTTGATCATGGTATACCATGGTTAACCATATTTTTCTATCACGGATTATGGTGCTCGGTGTTCATAATAGAAGGTAGTGGTTGATCATGTTAGACAATGGTGACCTTGGTTGGGCATATTTGACCATTATAACCATGTTTGAAAATGGTTTTCCATGTGGAGAGTGGGTTGACCATCATTATCCAAGGTTGACTCACCATTGTTGGCTATGGATTATAATGGCTAGTTGAAGTTAATGGTTCACAATACTTGAATATTGTCAATCATCATCGTGAACATAGTTAACTTGTTAAAAAGGACAACAAAAAAATTATTTAACCAAAAATAAAAATCTCCATACACTCAAACAAGAAATAACTCAATAAATTTATTCAAACACAGAACACGAGATTTAAGTGGAAAACCCATTTGGGAAAGGGTTTAGTAGATTTTCATTATCTATAGGCTAACTTAGGTGACTATGGTCAAATATAGTAAAACATGGTGAGCATAACTAAATATGACCACCTTATATAGTAAACCTTATTATCATTGTTGTTGTAGTTGTTGTTATTAGTAGCCAACTTTATTAAATTGTATTGAAAGACCCTAATATTATTATTAAATATTAAATGTTATTCACAAACACTACTATTAATATTATTTATTGTATTAACATTAACACTACTAATATTAATGTTATTAATATTTATATTAATAATAACATTTTTATTGTTAATGTTATTAATTATATGTTGAATTATATAATAATAATATAGTCAACCTAAATATTAATATTATTATTGTTGTTATTAATATTATTAAAATCCAACTTTATTATTATTATTAAAAAATATGCTTAAACCTTTTCTATGACCAACCAAGGTTGACCTTTGTTGACTTTGGTCAACAATGGTTGGCTATAATTGAATATGGTTGAGTTACAATGACAAAGGATGGCTATGAATGAATAAGGTTGACTATTGTTGACTATTGTAAACATAGGTTTGAGCATGTCAGATGATGGTTAACTATTTGTAGGGACCTTCCCTAAGCTTCTTTTATTTTTTTAACAAATTCAGAATAGTACCAACAAGTTATCAGATGCAGAAAACCATGCTTACATTTTATTAACAAATAAGTGACACAGTCTAAGTTACTATATTGCAAATAATAATGCAATGTATAAATATTCATTTTAAAATGATTCATCCATTAGCAACATCTGATATGAGAATCACACATAATCAAGGCACATCAAACATGAGAAACACATAATAACTTTAAGGAACATACATCAATAATCCATAAATTAAAACTCAAATGCCATATTCTTCAATTTTGCAATATGATAATTCTGTACAATAATAAAGCATGTAAGAGAACTTTATAGAAACCCAAGATATCATGCACCAAGTGGTGGAGTCTTGATCTCATGAGCTTCGTTGGTTCTTTTGATTTCTTGTTGTTGTTTGTGTACACACATGAAGGATGTTGTGTCTTGATTGATCATTGTCGACTCACCAATTAACCTCCCAACACACTCTTTGGGTACTCTTCTTCCCCACATACACCCAAGCTTTGATGGGGTTATAAAGTAGAAGAATACTGACTAGTGGAGGAGAGAACTCCTCGCTCAAGAGTTCCCTCTCTAGTGGCCCCCACTACACCAAAATCACTAAGACTCAATGTTTCTTTTTCCTTGGCACCTTAGAATCAAGTTTATCTCTAAGGTCACGATCACAACAAACTAAAATGCCGCAACACAAGAACTTGGCATAACAGGAATTCACAACAGTGAATCAATATAGTACACAAGATCATTTTTAGCACAAAACATGTTATATGACAAACTTTAATACAACAAATGTTGGGCTCCTGTACTAGGGATTGTGGCCCTCATACTTATTCTCGATACAAGAATGACTAGGGATTGAAGTCAACAACTTATGACTACCAATATGTCCCTGAGCAATGTACACTTGACTTACTTCATAATGTAGAACTTCCACAACCCTTTCAATCCATGTACCTTGAACACTTCTAGTAGGTCTTTTTCATCCTCTACTATTGCTCACAATTGCATCACGAGTTGATCAAATCTGCCTTTATCAAACCTTTAGCTGCTCCCAGAATGTCTAAACATAGACTCACTGAAAGTTTTCCCTCTAATTTCTTTCCTACTACTCCAAGATTCCAACTCTTAGGTTATTCCAGGCTTCCCACGTATAGTCACTTTTCTTCCTCCAAGGGTGATCATACTAGGGCTTGATAATCTACCCTCCAATAGTACTTCAGTTGCTCCAAAATATATTGTTCATAAGGTCTTCTAGGGTTTCCCTTACATAGTGACAAGTCTACCCTTTGTCATACAACTTAGGGTTTCTTACCAACCCACACACAACCCTCTTTACTCCTCTTCCAATACTAAAGATGATTGAACTAGGGCTAATAAAACCACTGTCTAAACTAGACTTAAACTACTACATAACCTTAGCAATTATCATGTAGAAAACCAATCCCATACCTCCTTCATGACGTCTCTTAAAGAAACCTTGAAGGTCATTTCCATGTGTGTAATATCCTGAGGTATTTGGGTCTCTTTTAGGGCTCCTGAAACTACCACAATACTTCCCTAAACTTGGCCTCCAAACTTCCCTCCAAAACCTGTGATAACCTCATAGTCTAGGCATTAAACTTTTGTGCATATATTCAAGGGACTCAACCCTTGTTCTATATGTGCCACATGCCTTGTAGCCATCCTGTCTAGAAATTATAAGGGTCTTGGCGCTTCTTGGATACCAAGAAAATCTAATTATCCTCTCACAAACATGTGTGTTACTCGCATTAGAAGCACATAAAAACTCGACTAACAACTCCTCAAAATCTTGGCCTAATCAAAAATAGAGAAAATACCTTAAACTCTTCCTTCCTCACACTCAAATTTAACTACTTTGACTTGTGACTATCTCAGATTGGTTATCACTTAGATGAATTCACTTGTGATGTGAAATAACAAGGCTTGAATCCATCTTCATTTACAATGATCTATGATGGTGTCATCCTCCACTAAGGGTCACGTCATATTGGTCAAGCAGACATGAACCAAACACCAAAAATCCAAGTACATTAAAAATAAACTCTAATTCATTCTCCTTTCGCTACATCATGATGCCATAGGTTCCCCATAGACCATCAAGGGTGCCCCTCATCCATCCATTAATAAAATAACATTTTCTCAACTTGGTTTCACACCCACAACCTTGTGTATAAAACCCACTGCTTGGGTACACTTCCTGAAAACCACTTTTTTTGGTCAACTCCTCAAAAATCCAGTACCCTAGGTTTTCTGGGAGTACCTCCCAAGATACACAAATCAACCATCCATCTTAGCGAGGAAGGTACTTCCACCACTCAGAAGTATCTCATCATCATCGACAAAACTAGCCCAATGTCTAACATTCACCACTATAGCATGCTCGGTGGAATGCACCACACTCTTCTTGGTAGCATCTCTTCCATTAAAAACTCCCCACTTCTTCATTTTTTGAAAATCCTTCATGCCATCCCATGGTTCCTTCTTTCTAGTTATAGAGGTACCCTTACTCCCAACTGACCATGCACTCTTCTTGGGTTGCGGATACTCCCTCTGAACCTGCCCTCAAACTAGACTGCCTTTGAGTCTCAAGAACTGGATTCTTGTCATGATCTATAGCCTTTCCCATCAATCGCTATATACCACGCTCCCTAACTTGAATGACAACACCATTAGAGTTTGAGCCTTTGGGCCTAAGTCTCACTCTCCCATCTTGGAAAATTACCTTAAAACTTTTCTTGATCGGTGAGACAGGAAATACACTGTATTTGAGCTTTGGTACCCACAGTACATCTTGAATTAGTAATAACCTATTTGAATCCATCATGAATGGCATAACACTTGATCCTTTGATCGCTTTCTCACTCTTGTCGCCAACCACCATGTGCATCTTTGAGTTACATTTTTCTAGAGTCTAAAAGGCTCCATGTGAACCTATCATATGATTTTACGCTCAAATATCCACATACCATGTAGTATCATTGATGGTACACTCAGAGAAATGAGAAACTAGAGAAAATTCCTCATCCTCCAAACTTCCTTAGAGGTCATCGAGTTCATAGGATGTAGTAGCACCAACTATCTCCTTCCCATTATTCTTCTTATTGTCTCCCTTCTTCATCCACAAACACTTTCATCAATAATCTTCATATTTTCCATAGGGATAAGACATCAAATTGTTAAAGTCCTTCTTTTGCTTGCCCTACATCCTCCCTACAAGAGCCATGTTATCATCAGAAGTCTTCTTCTTCTTATGAAGGTCCTTGTCTCACAATTCTTCTTGGATGAATTCATCCCAAAAATTGTTACAATTTGGTATCTTTTCTCGAATAACGATCCCTTTATGTTGACAATGCTGGACCCACCAACATTTAGGGATTCTCCCCAATATGAAGTCCCAATTATACCTAATGCCATTTGGAGTAGGATCCCCATCCGAAATATGACACGGTTGCCGAAATAGACGATTTTAGTGTTATGCCTTGGTTGCAATAATGCATAGAATCATGTATTTGTGACTTTGGTGAAACAAGTGCATAGGTTTGTGAAGGGCCAATTGCAATGCATGAAAGATTCTAACATGACAAAGAGAAAATGAGTGAGCCCCTTAGAAGCCTGTAATAGTATGCAACTTCAGAGGAACACATGAGCATAAAAAGAATCACAAGTTAGCATACAAAATAGTTAACAAGTTAACCATGATGGAAATATACAATGACACGCATCCAATAAGATTCATACTAATGCAAACAAAATAGTTCAAAAGCATCAACGTAAATGAAATAACATATATTGAAAACATAACAAGAATAGTCCTATCATATTCACAACATAAGCATGAAAACGTGTCGGTTCTGAGCATTTATTAAAGTGAAAGTCCTGATCATATAGATACAATTGAAGAACCATTACTCCCAATAGTGGAACATGAAACCAACACCTTCTCCTCCAAATAAATACACTTCCTCTATGCTACAGAGAAGACAAGGCTCTCAAAAAAACTCCCAAGATTTTGATCCTAAGCCAAAAGATTGGCCAAAAGTCATTTACATGACTAATGAGGGTATATTTATAACAAAATGGGTGAATATTCATATCCTTTGTGACTCTTTGACTTCCCTCATCACTATTTGACTTCTTCCAACCATGACCTTTGGACTTCATTACAAAATGACTCTTCACATTCCACAATTCACACTTGGAATTCCACTTACAATTAATTACAGAAGAATATTACAATATTTCTCATACCCATGTAAGACAAAATTGGATAGAGTCAACTGGACAGCCTAATAAGACAAAACAAGTTAATCTTGAGTTTGGGGAAACTCCATCTCAACCACTTCAACTTGTAGTTTCTTGGTCACATAGCGGTGTCAAGTGATAACTTCCCCAAACTGTGCAATGGGATCGGGCTGGAAGTGGAATCTAGCCTTGATTGCATCTGGGTACACTGATTTGGAACAAGTCTAAATTTCCTTCTTGAGCAGGAACATAGTGTTGATATGGATAGGAATACTAATGAAATTTTTCGTATTATTCCTATTCACATCTAGATATCCCTTGGTGGTGATCTACTTGAGTTGATCCAACTATTCTTCAACCTCCTTCCTAACTTGATTCCTGCGTTTGGCCTCGGTGAATGAGCCAACTAAGGGATCTTGTTTGATTTCACCATGAAATCCAATCTATTGCATAATTGTGCATATGAGGCCTCAATGTTGGCGATGAATGAGGTGAATTGTTTGTTACTCTGGATGATCATTTGAACCTATGTTTTCTTCAATTTTGTCTATTGCCTTGTTTCCTTTACCAACTCGGAAAATACCTATTTGTGTTGCATTAACCACTCATGCTTGGCATTGATGGTTGTATGAACATCCTTGAGGGCTTTAGCATTATATTTTCACTTCTATTGCATGACTTGCAAGCAAACAATTGCTTTATGCATGGTGACAATCTCCTCATAAAGGCTTCGCGTGGTTTCTCCGAATGTTGATACTTCACAAAGTATGGCCACCATAAGTTCTTCCAAATATACCTATGCAGGAGTTTCTTTCTAGACCTCTCCTTGGAGTCTCTCAATGTGTTTCTTCACAACCTGTAGTTTCTTTTCCATATGTCTATTCTCGTCTATGAGATACTCTATGTTTGACTTGGTAGCACCTACGAAGGACATGGCTTCTGTATTTCTCTTGGTATCTGTCACAATCATCCTTTCTCTAATGAATGAAGGAGATGTATGATTGTATGTATCCACGATCGAACCATCATCAAGTGGAACAATTTCCTCTTCTTTTCTTGGAGCTTTCTCTATTGTCAGAGGAGGGGAAGACTAAATGGCGACCTGCTGAATGCTCGCCATAAGATCAACATCTTGGCTTAGCATCTCAAGTTCCACCTACATGTTTTGCATTACAATGAGTTCTTCAATTTCTTAAGAAAGTTCCTTCTCTTGCAAGTGTTTTCTCTCCTCCTCTAGTAGTCGACTCTATTCTTGTTCTTGAGCATGTTTCCATGTTGCTTCTTCTTCTTATATTACCTGCATGTCTCCTTGTTTCCACATTTCTTCCTCTAGTATCCTCTTCTCTTGTTCTTCCTTCTGCTTCAGTTCTTATTTCTTCTTCCTCTATTTCATCCTATTTTCTATTATGGACCCTTGGGTACCTCCCTCTGTACCCCATAATATCCCCCCTAGGTATACTACATTATTCCCTTGGGTACCTCCCTCTGTACCCCATAATATCCCCCCTAGGTATACTACATTCCACCCCCCTTAAGCAGGTTTCATCCCCGAAACATAAGAAGAACACAAATAATAAGACCTACTCAAAGGAGTAGTCCACTAGTACCATGCATGTGCATCTAGCCATCCTAGAGACAAGTGGTTACTCGATCTAGCCGGTGCCTCACTCGCTTGAGATGGGAGTTGATCCTAGCAGTTCCTTCGTGTTAATGTGATGTGGTTGGATCTTGGTATCGCTCTATCTGTCGTGCAGGGGTTGTTGTCCTTGTAGCTAATTTGTTGCCATCTTTTTGGTTGTTTTATTTCTGGGTAATGTGGGTGGTGATATGCTAAAGTTTTAACCACTGGTGTATATTTCTTTAATTCACCACCTAATGGAGCCTCATTGGTATCTTGTACATGTTATGGTGCCTACAGTTGTTTCTTATCTTCCAGTATTACTTCAACCACAGATTCCTCATCTGATGTGTTAGTACCTAGAACATCTTCTGCTTCAGCCTCCTTGGACTCTACTTGTTTGTTGATGGAAATATCATGTAATGTAATTTTCTTCTTTTTATACTAGAGCTTCAGGAATTTCTTTTGCACATTAATATTGTTAGTACCAACAGATTCCATCCAAGGGTATCGCAAAAAAACATCCACATTAGCCATATCTGAAGCATAAAAATCATAATGCAATACATACTTGTCCATAGAAATCTTCAAATCTTTATACACTTGAACCTCCTCATTATTAACTTGCGTGTTTTCCATGTGTTTTTTTGGAACTTGCAGTTTTTTTGCCAAATTAACATTTATAAGATTTTTCTTGCAACTAGGATTTATAGACACAATAATCTTCTCCTTCTGAATACATCCATGAACCTGTAATAAGGAGATACTGGTAGAAAATAAGCCTACATGTTTCTCATTATCTTGTTTTCTGGCTTGAGACCATTTGTCTAACAATAATTTTTCAAATTCTTCATCGGGTAGGTTTAACCACTTCTTTCTGTTAAGTGATTCCCACCATGTGGCTGCCTCCTCTTTAAAATGAGCCTCTATGAAATATTTCCAACTTGTTGGCCATAATGACTTTTGTCTTTCTAGTAATTCTTCAATAGTAGGGCCATAACCTTTGCTTAAAAAAAATTTCTTGCTAGAAGCCATGAAGAGGGTTTTGAAAAAAAATCACTTGGCGAAAATTTGAAATGGCCACAGTTCAGTCAATATTTATCAGAATCCTTATTATAATCCATTTTCAGAAATGGAACAACCATTCTGCACCTTCCCATGTGATAGAAATGCCAATCTAGGCACTGGAATTTCATATTTGCATTGTGACTGTCCCGTCGTCACAAATAATTTATGAAAAGAGATGATTTTAGAGCAGTGATATATCCCTCATTCGGGCTCCGATTCAGCTGATTTTTTTTGAATTTGGGTAATTTTTCAAGAGGATCTCAGATATGTAATTATTTTCCCAAAATTCCCCACAAAAATGACAAAAATTAACTGGAGATCTGTCGTCCACGAATTTTCGTCAAACAATTTATGCAACACAACTGATTTTTAAATTAGTGATATCTCCTTCATCCAGAATCCGATTCGGCCAAATTTTTTTATTGAAATTGGGTATTGTTTCGCAAAGAATCCAAATATACAATTTGTTTCTTCAAATTTTGCACCAGAAGTGTTAGATCCGATCTCCAAACTCGCCGCCCCAAAAAGATCATGCAAAAACTAAAAATAAAAATCTTTCCTCTTTGCCCAAGAAAGTGTTATGATAAAACTTGTAATAGATCTAACCCAGAATTATGTGAGAATATAAATATGCCCAAAAATAACAAGATAGAAATAGATTGACTTCTATTTTTTAATATCAAAACCCTTAAGGTAGGGTAACACCATACAATCACTCCTTAAGGAAGGAGAACACTCCACTAGCCATATGCTTGCCAATGCAATATTACTTGACAGCTCTCAATGGGGAGTATCTAACCTCTATATATGATTCGTACATATAATACCATGGGTCATTACCATGGTTCTCTCAATACCATATATCTAATACCACGGGTTTAGCTTATAACTATGGCTCATCCCATTATTACATTATTCCCTTGGGTACCTCCCTCTGTACCCCATACTATCCCTCCTAGGTATACTACACTATATGTTATAGTATCCAGCTGACAATGTCTGCACATAGGAAAACTGGTTACTTTCATGCATTCTTGTGTAATCCTAACCTTCGGACATTGATGTACACTTGTCGTCTTCAATATATACATTGAAAACTTTTGTTGAGAATACCTCATTCACCTTCTGCCTTGTAATTTCTCACTCTTTCTCTATAAAAAAACTGAGTGTCTCAAAAAATTGACAAGTTCAATGGAGTATTTTCAACTGTTCCCCAATGCTACCTTCTGTAGTGTTCTTTGAGATAGATCTCTTGGGAGCCATAGTGACAGTGACTGATCAAGGGAAGTGCTCAGAAAAGGCAGTACTTGTAGGAGAGAAATGCACTCATGGAAAGCATAAGTTATCTCAAGAAAAATAACTTGCAAAATATCAAGGAAACAACCACAAGACTGAGAGGGAAAGTTATGAAATTCCTAGACTGAGGGCAGAGACTAGCCTCATGAATTGTGCATTACGTAGTCTCTATAGTCAAGGGAGAGGCTTGAGTCTTGAGACTGCGGAATGGGCAGTCTCAGCCTGGGCAGACTAAGGGAGAGACTATGCATTAGGTAGTCTTAGTGGCCAAGGATGGGGATTAAGCCCTGAAACTGCACAATGCTTAGTTGGGCAAGCCAGGGACTATGAATTCCACAGTCTCAGAGGCCAAGCATGAGGCTTGATCCTTGGAGTTGTGAAATGTGTAGTTGAACATGGAAACTAATTTCCAAGTAAAGGGAAGATCTGTCCAGGAAGGCGATGGAAAAGTGGAAGATATGAGTGAAAGTGAAAGTAAGAGTGCATATCTAACTAAGGGAAATATAGGTCAGTGAAAATCAAGTGCAGAAAATCAACATGCAAAAGGGAAAACAAACATGCAGAGGGAGGTTCCGAAACAACGAACACTGGTGGGCAAAAACAAGAAGTTGATGCGACACTTCTAAAAAATGAATGATGGAATGAACTAACACTTGTACAAGCTAATATAAGTTAAAATTCTATCAACCATGAGAAGAAACAATCAAAGCGACACTCAAAAAAGCAAAAAAACAAAAAGTGCCAAAAAGGGGACAAAAATACAACAAAAGAATAGCTCACCCAAAAAAGCATCACAAACTCCACTAAAGGCTCCTTGATCTCCTTGGGAAGGCTAGATCTCTAAGATCGAATGTGAAAATGATCTCTAGGGGTGTCTATTATATAGATCTATGCTAGGATAAGGGTTGTGATGCACATGCCTAAAATCAAGGAAAAAGTGACACTTGGCAGAAAGTAAAAAATAGAAAATTGTGCCACTCTTTGGGAAACTAATTATCCACTTCTTATTTTCTAGGGATTTCTTTTTGATTTTTTTTGTTTATTCTAAGAAACTAACCCTTCACACTGCAAAGAAGGATTGCACAACTCTCAACCAAAAGGGACTGGGCAATTCCCTAGCTAGGTGAATTATGCAATTTCTGAGGGTATGGGAAGATTTTGCGTATTTTATGAGCTCGACGCTAGACTTCCTTTCAGGATTGCACAATTTCTGAGCTCAAGGTTGGCCTACCTCTTTGGATTGCATAATTCAAATCCTTAAGGCTAGCGTGCCTTCCAAGTTTGTGCAATTTCTAAAGGGAAGACTATTAAATCTACAAAGTCAAGGCAAGAGATGGCTTGTGTTTGAAAAGTACCAGATCAAGATCAAAACAAGACATCACAAGCACTACATGGAATGATAAATATTTAACATAGCTTGAATATTTGATGATAGTGAATGATGACCTCCTGTGGATAAAAGGGAGGCTCCAATATCTAAGCATGGGAAAAAATTTGGAGGGTGGTTGTAGTAGCTACAACACTTGGCGACACACTGGTAGAACTCCAACTCTTTGTAAGCATCTTAAATCATGTAAATCGGGTCTAACTCTTCAGGAAGCATTATTCATTTCATTGATCACCATAGCTTATTTACTTAGCTTGAGTTAAAGGTATAGTCCCTACCATTCTCTTCATCGGTGATACACTATCAAAGACAAGTCAAACTCAGTTGTTTTGATTGTGGGTGGGAGTATATAGATATTCAAGTGAAAATGATTGTTAGAGTCTTAGTTTTGATCTCTGGTGTTGCTTCATTGCCAGTAGGCCTGGAAAGTACACTGATGAAGTCCCTTCAGGGACATAAACATTCCTTTGCTACCAACAAGCCTAGAAACTACCCCAATGGAGTTTCTTTCTTCACCTCCCTGTGCAAGAAGCCTTTCTCTTCATTCACCCCTTTCTTTTTTCATTTTCTTCACAAAAATTTGCATAGGAACTTATTGATTTCATTAGGTGGAAGAGGGATCCCAAATTATTGAGAGTAGAGGAGGTTGTCCCATCAGAGAAGGATATTTATACACCTATCAAATATAGTTCACTTGTTAAATTTTCTTCCCCTCCTTACTCTACTTGACTTAGTTGACAAGGCATAATCAACCAATGATTATAACCGATTAGCATAAGTTATACTAGTTATAGATTCAAGCATCGTGATTCCTCTATGGTTCTCTCCAATAAATAATGTATTTTCCATCAGTGTATCATCGACTACAAGATGCAAAATCGATGCAAAGAGAGGGAATACATAAATAACTGGGTTATGATAGTAGCACAAATTCCTATTGAACTACATCATGATTTCTTTCGAAACCAAACACTGTATCATGCAAAAGATATTTGGAATAGAAAAGAAAGGGTAGGGTGGAAAGGAAATAAAAAAAGAAGAAGGAAAAAACAAACTACCCCTACTAAACTAACTGAGAAAAGGCTAGGATCATGTAAAATGAAACTTCCAATGTAACCACTGAAGTGTTTTCTGGCTTGAGAAGGTGAGGGTATCAACAACAAGAGAGATATTCAAGAATAACATGAGAGAAGAAAGATGAATCACAATAGACTGCAACATTCGAACACTGAATATGCAGGCAAAAAAATACATCAGGAAAGCATATACAAAACATTTTGTGAATGCATGATTTTGTTTGTACACATTGCAACAAGGTGACATGCAAAAACATTCTTTCGAAATTCCAAACTTGGAAAACAAAAACAAAGTGGAGAACTTGTGTTTCACTAATGGGCTCGTCAAGTATGATTCCTCTAATGATTGAGCGTAAGATCATGAAAAACATATGGACGATGTGAAAAATGTGTAATAGTGATTTTAAATATGCACAATCAACTGATGAGGATTCCTGAGAGATAAAGTACTATCGTGATCATGGTTGGAACTAGTATCAAGACTACGAGAAGCTGACATAACCATCAGTGTGGGATGAAGTATCTTGATAGCTTGCGATAGTTCCAAGACATCATAAGGTAGATCATTGAAAACTAGTGCCTTAAAAAAATCGATAGTAGAAAACATAGAGTCGTGACTAGATGAGTCGATGAATAGATCACAACAGTGATGATCATAAATACCATCATTAGGAGGCAAGGCATTGTCATGATCTGATGAATCATAGAGAGGGGGAGAATGAAAGCAAAAAATTTCACTCTTTGTTTCTTCACAATAAACAGATGATGGATTGGAGGGATCAAGAAGAGAAGAATTTTCCTCTTCATTTTCAAATGTAAAACTCACATCCCACGAGTCCTAAGTAGGATCAAAATTAACAGCGTGAGAAATTGATTCTTCGATAGATACAACGGGTATGAAAGAATTGTGGAAGTTGTCAGAATAATGAGGGAGAGGAGAAAAAGGAAAAGCATTAACTTGGATCACATATTCTTGTTCAAAAATAGAATCACACACATAATCATCCTAAATGATATCACAATTTTGTTGGTTAACCCTAAATCCATCCTAAATTTGATCCTCATGAACATTAGAAGAAATTATTGAAACAGGTGAATCGAATGACTCATAATCAAGACGTTAGAAAATTAATTAACGGAGCAATGAAATACATAAAATATTGTGGAAACACAAATACAGAAATGCATAAAACAAGAGAGACACACATATAAGTGGTTCACTGAATTTGGGCTACGTAAATAGAGAAATAACTAGTCCTTCCTTTTATATTATCCAACAAAATGAAGAGATAAAACCTACAACAGATCCATTGTAATTTCCTCTTTTCTCTCAGATAGTCTCCTCTCTTTCTTTCTTAGAATAATAATACACATTCACAATAAAATTCCATCATATAATCCAAGGTTTTTCTTCTAAGGAAAAACCTTAAATTAACATGAATTCTACCGTCATATCATTTTCCTAATGATCCACCTGGATTGACTACGAAATTACAATATTTAACAAGACAATTTTTCATCTTTTTTTAGCTTCAGGGGCACCACCCCCGAAGCACCACCAGGGGGCTCTTAAAACTCATCTTTGTCCCCCCTTGGACCCCCATGTCAACGAATAAGTAGGAGGTTTTGTGGCTTTTTCAGGAACATGGATCTAATGCGGTTGAAAAAAAAACTCAGAACAATCAGGAAGATAATCAGGCTCCAAACCCCATAATCTCCCAGTTAGAGACTGTTAGATCCCTATAATACTAGTGTATCCCCCTTATTGTTATTGTTAGTGTAGCCCTCTATTGTTATTTTTGTACCCACGTAGCCCCCATATTGTTATTGGTGTACCCCATAGAAGCCCACTATTGTTATTATTGTTATGTAGGCTCTGATTATATTGCAATCCGTTAGACTCCTATGTATACCAAGGAGGTCCTTTCATTTGTATCATCCAATAATTGTTCATTTATTTAATGTAAAGGACATTTCCATCTCAAAGAGGATAATTTTTAAGTCGTCGATCTATCTTTATGTGAGATGGTTGCATAACAGAGTCTACTTATAGCAACTCCACTGCTTCTTCATTTGTTGGAAAATGGTTCCACTTTGGACCTGGTTTTTTCTCATCCTCATCATCATACTTGAAGGCTAATTGAAACAGAGTAGCATCTCAGTTTCTCCTTGGTTACAACTTTTTTTAACATGTTTGTAGGATTCTCACTAATGTGTACCTCTTACAGCTTCAACTATGCATCTTCCAACATTGACTATATGAAATGGTACTTGAGTTATATATGTTTAGCCTTGGAATGAAATGTTGAGTTATTTGCAAGATGAGTTGCACTCTGGATATCACTGTATAACCTTTGTGAAAATTCCTAGATCTAACAATCTCATGAATCCTACTCCAACTAGATGAATCTAATTCTCCTAGATTGTAAATTAAGTTACAAACTTATTCCAGATTTCTTCATGAAATATCAAAGAAAATTACTGAAGTAGCCTACATCGATTAAATATGATTCTGAAGCATAGAAACTGAGCAAGGACAATAGAAACACATAGGACACAATTATTTTTGGACAAAAATTCCTCGAAAAAACCCAATGCGGGAAAACTGGTGTAGCAGCTCTTAAGGTTTATTAATATTAAGCAATAGCAAAATCTGAATACATCACTAAATACCTCACAAGGTTATTTAGTTACAAAGATAAATACTGGCGTAAGCTTTGTGAGTTTTAGCTCACACAATCACGGAGAAATCTTGGTTGATCCTACTGCAAGATCAACTTCCCCTGGCATGTACTGTGCTATCTCTACATTGTCCCAACGTCAATCCTTCCAGGCACTGCATCACCTAGATAGGAATTCAATCAATAGCCTAGAGTCACTGCTCTTGGCCTCCTAGTCTCACATCCCAGTTTTCGGCTGCTGAAACTAACCCTCTCTTATGATTTTCTACTTTCTCTCTCTGCCTCTGCTTCACTTCTGAGGGTCCCTTCTAGCCTTACATCAGCCTCTGTATCAAGGATTTTAGATCACTTACTACCTCTCTTGGTTGATGTATCTCTGGCTAAGAATCTCTCTCTCTGAAACCTACTGTGCATGCCCCTCAACTGCAAGATATTTCCTCATTCAATTTTTCCTCCTTAGAACTTCTCACTTTAGAAAATCGATTTTCTCTATCTCTCAGTGTGTTTTCCAAATGACCTCAAGCCCCTTCTTATATCTTCTTGTTGGACAACAAATGACCTAGATTAAAAAATTATCAAAGGATCAAATCCTTCTGGCTTGATCCATGTCTCTTTCTAGAAGTTTCACCACTCATTAGACTAATATCGATTAATATTTTAATATTCCTAAGTTTAGACTTAGGAACCCCATTAAAAATATTAATTACTTTAATAAAATCACTTTTGGGTGGAATTTCCCAAAATAATTTTTCGGTTCTTTGGAATACCTATGCCCAAGTCTCCCTAAAAAATTTAAGGCTTATATCACATCTGATGCTATCCCAAATCACACTCCCTCTTAGCGAGGAATGTGCTCTAGCAATCCACTACTACTATATACTACTCTCTACATTGCTAATGTATGACCTACTATCCACCAACTACTGTGCTGCTTCTACTACTGTACTGCTTCCTTTGACATTTCCACTAACAATGCTACATCTGTACTACAACTCCCTCTCAAATGTTGCATCTGTTGTGCTACTAGCACTTGCCACTGTTAACACTGCAACTCAGTTGCTGAGAGGAACAACTCAAAACAACCAAAACTAGACAAGTATCCAGTGGATACACCTTGGTGCTCAAATCCTTACCGCTGCTAGTCCCATGCTCTCTTCTAAATCCACTGCACTACTAAAGCTCTGCACTTTATCTCCTTGCACTGCTACCTCTTTGCTCTATGATGCTCACATTCTGGCGCTACTAACCATTGCATCTATTGAATCAACACTCCACAACACCAACTGAAATCTCCACCATCCCACTACTACTAATCATGGGCTTCCGTAGCAAAGGTGATGATCCATGTGGTGGGCTCCTCAAGGAACATTCCCATCTATTGCTCTATCCAACTACAGTTCTATATAAGCCCACCTCCCTCCTGGAGGTATCTTGGATGTCATGGATAACTCCTCCTCCTATTCTATCTTCACAGTGCAACCTTAGGATCATGCTTCTCATCCTTATCCTTTTTCTTAAAAGTACATTGGGATGCATAGTGGTCCATCTCGCCACATCTAAAGCACTTCACCTTGGAGACATCCTTCTCTCGTCTTTATTTCCATTATTGTCCCTTCGATGTAAGGTTTGTGTTATCCTCCTCCTCTACTTTGGGCTTCAACTCACTGTTGTTGCTTCTCCCATCAAGTTTGAGCTTGAGCATGTCTCTCCTCAGCTCTTCTTATTGTAGAGTTGCCCACATCTCGTCCCAATTTGGCAATAATTCTCTACCTAGGATACCCTAGACAAATATTTTCCACTCATCTGAGACAAAATTTAGAGCCAAGATCACTAACTCTGAATCCTGAGGTGTATGTTCAACAACTGACAGCTCATAATGGGTTTCCTTCAATTTCGTGAGGAATGAATCCACATGTTCTCCCTTCTGCATTTGAGCAGATCTTAGCTTCTTCTCTAAGTACATCTTTCGCTGCTGAGAAGATCCCTGATACAATGTGGCCAAGGAATCCACCTCTGCTTAGCGGTCCATTTGCTTGTACCATGGGACAACATGTGATCCTTGACTCCATCCAGGATCATCCTCTTCACCTTAGCCATCACAACTTTGTATTTATTCAGCAGATCTGCATCCACCGAGATAGCTACCACATTATCAACATACAACTTGAGGGCATGCTGATCTAGAAGGAAATTCATCCTAGCCTTCCAAATGGCATAGTTGGAATCCTCGTCCAACCTATCCTATTCCTTCAAGCCACTGGTTTCCATATCCTCCAAAAACTGTCGAGCAACTCCCTCTTTCTCCCTATTACATAACTCCTAGGTTTCCTTACGCACTCCCTCTGCTTTGATTTTTGACTTTCTCTCTCTACCTTTGCGTCACTTCTACGTGGCCCTTCTGGCTCTATGTCAGCCTTTACATCAAGGCTTCTGGATCACTTACTGCCTTTCTCTACTGATGTTTCTCCGGCTGAGAATATCTCTCTATGGAAGCTTTTATCCCTGCTTTGCAACTGCAAGAGATTTCCTCAATCAATTTTTCCTCCTGAGAACTTCTCACTTCGAAAAATTGAATTTCTTTCTCTCTCTCTGTGTTTTCCAAATGAACCTCAAGCCCCTTCTTATATCTTCCTATTGGACAACCAACCACCTAGATTAAAACATAATCAAAGGCTCAAATCGTTTTAGCTTGATCTATGGATTTTTCTAGAAGTTTCACCCTTGATTAGATTAATACCCATTAATATTTTAATTTTCCTAAGTTTAGACTTAGGAACCCCATTAAAAATATTAATTATTTTAATAAAATCACTTCTGGATGGAATTTCACAAAATTCTTTTTGGGTTCTTTGGAATGCCTGTACCCAAGCCTCTCTACAAAATTTGAGGCTTAGAGCACATCCGATGCTACACCAAATCAATAACCTTCCCATATCCTATTTCTTTCCCAACTCATCCATAAACCTTTCTAACCAAATCATTTGTTTACTAGCCTTTGTAGTAGCAACATACTTTGCTTCCATTGTTGAAAGTGCAACAATGTTTTTAAACTTTAAAATCCAACATGTAGTTATTCCACCTACAGTAAACACATACCATATGGTGCACTGCTATTTATCTAATAAATAGCAGTATGTACAACATCTGCCCAAAACTGTAAGGGAAATCCTATGTGAAATCTTATGGACCTTGCATGCTCCATGATTGTCCTATTCTTCCTTTCTGACACACCATTTTCCCATGTTGTTCCCAGAACTATATTCTTCTTATGGATTCCATGCTCTCTGCAATAGTTATCAAACTACTTTTGCAGTATTCACCCCCATTTTCTGATCTAACACTTCAATTTATTTTCTGTCTCATTCTCAACCAAATCTTTCCATTTCTTGAAAGTAACAAATACATCAAATTTATTTTGAATACAACAAATCCAGGTTTTTCTAGTTTCATAATCAATAAAAGTAACATAATAGTGAGAGCAACCAAGAGATGATACCTAAACAGGTCCTCATACATATGTATGCACAACCTCTAATTTTTTGCTCTTCTTTTCCTTTCCAACTCTGATAAATTTGACTCCCTTTTGTTTTCCGTAAACATAATTTTCACAAAAATCCAAATCAACATGCGAAACCTCGCAACAAATTTTGTGAGTAAAGAATCTACATCCCTTTCTCATGCATGTGCCCAAGCGTACGATGCCACAATATCATATCTTCTCCCGTGGAAGTTAAAGTGTTAACATAATTAGAAATGGTATTGCATAAATACAATGTACCAACCTTTCTTCCTTTTGATATTACTAGGGATCCTTTAGTGACCTTCCAGGTTTTATTTGTAAAAGTAGTTACAAAACCTTCACCTCCTAACTACCCTATTGAAATTATATTTTCTTCAGATCTGGAACTTGCCTTACCTCCTTCAATAGCCATTGGTTTCCATTTTGTTTCTTTATAAAATCCTTACCCATTCCAATGATTTTACAGGGTTTATCATTACCCAAACGAACATGTATAAAGCCTCCTTGAACATAGTCATGAAAATGTTTCCTATCATGTGTATCATGGAATGAAGCCCCTGAATCAACCACCCATGAATCAATAATATTTTCTAATGAAAGATTCAAAACATCTTGCACCACATCACCTATCATGTTCACTTTATTATTGTTCTCTTGTTGTCCATATCCTTCTTTTCCTTTCTGAGATTTATAGTGTTTCTTTAGGTGTCCTTTCTTCCCACATCTCTAGCATGTTAGCAAAAAGGTAACCACATACTAATTTTAGGCTAGAATCTAACCCTTCTAGCATTGGAGAGGGCTACCTCACTAGGTTTTCTTAGTCAGTTAGATGAATGAATGATCTACTATCTTAAGCTAGTTATGATGATCAAAAGAACAAGTTGATTTAAGTGTTTTTCCGATAGGTGTGAGGAGACAGATCCATTGGGAGTGTAGTCACTCTCAATTTATGGTTTTCAGTGAATAGGTGGGATAATTAAGAGCTCTTGTAGTAGGAGAAATATAGGTAGTCCTTATCATGTTTGATCAAGTTCACTATAGGGGGTGGGGGGTGGTAAGCAGCAGAATAATGGACAAATGAAATATAAATCATCTACTAAAGGATGAGTTTCAAATGTCATTTAAGAGGAAAAACACAAATTGTTTAGCAAACTAAAAACATAGCACTGCAATAGTGAATTTTGAGATATTTCTTTGTTTATCTAAAAAGAAGACAACTTTCATGTCATAATGATTCAAAAAATAAACTTACATCACATATAAGTGCATTATCATAGATACTAACACGTGGATTCCTGTAACGAGTCACTTAAGTATTCTACTATTCACTGAAAATTTGATAGAGAGTACAAAATACCAAAATTCTCTTTCACACACTCACCAAATATTTCTATATTCATATTCATGAACTATATACAACATTATCTTCCTAATTCAATGGGGGTCAAAATCCACCTATTCCCCCAATAGATAAAACTAATTACATCAAACTAGAAATGATAACAAACTACTTTCCTAAAAAACAGAAAATTGTTTTGACTCATTAATTACAAGGGATTTTTGGAATAAAATGCATTAAATCACTCCTAGAAGATGACTAATGGATGTCTAAAATAGTAATAACAACTTTCATAGTCATAAAAACCATATGTAAAAGTTTTGGAGTCAAATTCATCGGTCGAAAGGTAGGTTGTCTAAAAACGCAGCCTATCTGCCATTTTCATAGCAATTTGTGCAACATAATATATTTTATGAATATATCCAAAACAATGAGTAGGATGGAAATGAAATTTTTAAATAAAGTTACTCTCATCATACTTCATCTCCACAACAATTTTGAGCCGAATCTGACTCACGGATCTCGATAAAATCCAAAAATGGTTGTAGGTGACAGTTTCTTGTTTCTCGAAAACTGTGAAGCATTTTGGGCTGAAATTAACTGAGTTTATTCATCTCACCCCCATGCATCTAAAGTAAAAAAATTTAGGGTTCTTGCAACTTGTTCCTACTCCAAAACCATCACAACTAAACCTAAATCCATTCTTCAAATTGAAACCTAAATTGTACACTAGGAACTAAAAACTCTGCTATAAACTGAAAATGAAACGAATGCTCAGAGTTCTGAGTTTATTCATCACACCTACCCACTCTAACTGATATAAAAGCTACTTGATTTAGTGAATTTAAACAACTAGTGTAACCATGCAAGCACTTTATCCACTAGTTGAATTCTTAACATGTACTTGTTCACAAGCAAAATAGAAAACCCATTGAATGGCAACTCCAGTAAAAAATTGCAAAAAAAATCAACTTTGACAGAATTTAAGAACTTAGACCCACTTGCTAACTCCAAGAACACTGAAAAAGGATCCTCAAATGAATGAACACTGAATTTTAGGTTATCCAATAGATTACAATTCTACTCTAGGTGGTCTACCTACCATGAATAGAAACCTTTATATACATCCTTGCTTTCATGCAATTTCATCTTATAATTGTCATGATAGGGCTACAAACCTTCATTTGAATTTTGTAATGGAACCCCTCCTAGAAAAACAATGATGTTGGCTGTCGAATTAAGCCTTTATCAACCCTATTTTCAGGATCATGGCTATCTAAAGGAGGAGAATTTTGACTGCATAAACCATCCAAAAAACTAGCTATTAGATCATTGAAAACCTAAGAAGACTATTGCAGTTTATTATGTATTATTCCCAATGAGACTATATGATATTTCATAGGCTCACCAACCTTTTCTTTAGTGATAGTTTTAAAATATTGCTTGAGGAGATCAAAAGAAGAAAAACTAAATGGAACATAACTACCTTAAATTAATTCACAATGCTCTTCATGTTTCAACCCTCCAACTACATCTTCAATCTCATGGTTAATCAATGGTTGTGATTTGGAACTCAAAAAGTCTTCCATATAACAAGTAACAGGGTCATCAAATCCATGAGAAAGTTGCTGCAAATTTATGTTTTTGTCAACTTCCTTCCCAACGTCATTAGTAATCTTATAATTTTCTTTCAACTGTTCAAATGAAGAAACAACTAAGGGTAGAGATTTTCCATTAACAAACTCATTATTCTCCACATGTTCAATGTCAAGACTATGAGATTGCTGACATATAACACTATGAAATTTCTCCTTAAGTAATTGAAATCAAGCACACAAGGGAAAAGTTTCTTCACCTGATTCAGTATTTTCTTCATGTTCTTCATTTCTATCATCACTGATATAGGTAGGCTGACTTCTTTCTATAAGTTGTTGTAACTAAACATTCTCTTATTGAGAATGTGTCATTGGATTCTCTTCATGACTATCTTCAAGTGAATATATAAAACAATTAGTTTCTAGCTCATGGTGACATGAATCAACAACAAAACTGTTTGAGCCAGCAACCTCTCCTTCTTCTACAAAATTTTCTTGGAAAGGATGTCTTATCTGTTGTTGATTTCCTATGTTCTTTTGTTCTCCAACAACAACTTTGTCTCCTACATTAATCCTTTCCATCATCTTTTCTATTTTTTTCACCAAAGTATCAGTTTTATATCTAATGAGGTTGATGGCTCCTCCTTTACACCTCCCCTCCTTTCAACCTTCTTTTTGGGCATTTTGGCCAGTAGGTTTGCTTCCACACTTACAAAATTTTTCTGTATATCCTCCAAAGTGGATGGATTCCTCTCCTTGAGCTCATAAACAAGATCAAAATCAAAGCTATCAGAGTAATGAAGCATTACCAACCCTGGGGGGGGGTTTATATCAGCAAGTATTGAGTTATAGACCTTATTAAACCTAGCTGTAAACTCCTGAACTATCTCACTTGGATGCCTCTTTAGACTCTCATATTTAGCTAGAATATGGAAAGGGTTTTTCTTAACCTCCCATATGTCAAGGAAAGTGTGCTCAAGTTGTTGGAAATTAGGAATACTCCCAACTGGAAGACTTCTAAACCATCTCTTCGCCTCTTCTTGCACTGATTGAGCAAGATCTCTCATACATAATTCATCTTTCAACTTTGAAAAGATCAAGGGAATGTTCAAAACCTTGGATATGTTTTCTAGATGAAATCTTGTCAAATCCTTCGTAAAAAATATGCAGATACTTATAGTTCTTTACTGAAAATTCATGGAGGAGAAGGTGTAATTGAGGGGTTTATATCCCTCTTGAAACTTGGAAGGTATATGATTTGATATAGGGGGTATGAAAGTGGCTTGCGTCACATGAACCTATTTATCATATTCATCATTGGAATCCTTCTCAACATCAAAAGTGAAATGAAAAGAAGATGTCTTTATAATTTTAAAGGAGAAAGGATAAATTACAGACTTATGGTCATCATTAGAATATGACAAGTAAAGGAAACATGTTTTAACATGTTCAAGAAAGGACAAGAGGTATCTGAGGAAAAATAATAACATTTCTTGCAAAAAACTAAAGCTTTGATACTTGGTCTTTCTGAAATATCCCTCCATCTCTTTGTCAACTAAACTTTGAATCTGAATGTAACAATGATTGCAATCACCAAGTGAATGGTACAATCTCCTTGTGTCTGACTATTGTCCACCATCAACAATCAGATCTAAAAATTTGATGATCTTTCCCGGAGAAGATGAATCCTTTCGTTCCCCAGCAACAACGCCAACTCGATGTTTGGAGTTCCAGTCCTCTTTATAAAGTCATATTACCTCGACTATGGTGTTCTCTTAAACATGGTTTTTCTAGGTCATATCCCTATAGCTTCCAACTTGGAGAAGATGAAGGAGATAGCCAAAAACAAAACCAATGGAGAGAAAAAATTAAACCTGTATTGATTGTATAAACCTTCAAGATCTTCCCTCCTTCCAAAAAATGAAATTAACAAGGAAAAATTTCCCCTTAGGAAGGCAACAAATTTCTGAAATTTGTTAGGGTTGATGTCGAAGAGGAGGAATGAAAATTTATAATTGTAATCAATACCGGTGCTACAATAAATAAGAAAGAAAAGTTTTGTGATCAAAGACATTTTACTTTCTTAGAGCTTCATTCCATGCATTGGGGATTAGACTATAAATGAAGTGCATTACAAAATTTTCCAATATTTATGGTCAAAAGAATGGATTGGAAAAGTTGATGGAATTTATTATTGTTGTTGATCAATCATTACGATATGTTATAAACTTGAAGAAGTTTGATGGGCCAATACCTAAAAATCAATTTTTCAAAAGGAAAGAAATAGATCAACAAATAACAAGGAGGGATATAGTAAAAGAGCAACTACATGCATAAGAGTAATTGGAGTGAAAATAGAATTTGAGAGGAGGATGAATATTTTGAAATTTTCAACTTGCCAACACATCACAAAATGATCCAATCTCAACTATTTATCTCCAGTACGTAGTAATACAAATTTTTAAAAAGAAAATTGTATTTGGCTAAGATTTGTATTAGAAAAACTTAAATGTATAGGCATATTAAAAAAAGAAAAAAAAATCTTTAAAATAGATCAAATGATTTTCGCAGGAGAGATCACACTAACCTTTGAAATCTCTCTCTCTCTCTCTCTCTCTCTCTCTCTCTCTCTCTCAGCACGATGGTTTCTTTCTTCTGAAAGATTTACAGTTGTGGGAAGTCTATACTAGCAACTATGCCCTCAAGCTTAAATGATGAAATGTTGAAGTTTGATGCAAAAAATTCTCTCATTGATACATATTTATGGTTTCAATAAAGTCTTTGGTGGAAACTTATATGGCTGTTTGAGAAAAGTCATTCTTTTCCATGTCTATATAAGAAATTAAAACTTTCTTTCAAACCTATATAGAGTAGCTTTGATATGAGTGCAATTTTCTAGGGATACTTCATCAAAATTACAATTGTTAGGCATAGATACATGTATAAAACAAGAACAATTTTCCATTCTGGGGAAAAAGGGCCTGCAAAGCAATGAAAGTATATATATATATATATATATATATATATATATTATAGGTCCCAAAAATAAAAAAAAGTAATTTATGCCATGGAAAGTTTCTTTGAGACTCTAGAAATGTCAATAACATTCTATTTGAATATTATGTGAATAAGGAAAAAGTGAGATGGTAATATTTATTGACTCATTTTAAGCATTCAAATAAGCCTTCTATATTTTTTCTACTATATTCTCTATAAAATTTCTATTATTCCATAGGAAAACAAATAAGTAATTATGAGTTATTTATGAATAGGATTTTGTAAAGAAACTTGAAACCTAGTTACACATGGATGATAATTACTGCATGAGTTATTCAGGTTGTCATGTGGCCAAACACTTGTTTAATGAGATGATTCTCCTACCATCAAGTGGATGATTGCTATGCCACCATGAAGGTGATACTGCCAAGTGGCTACTGTCATGTCACCAAATAATACAAGCCAAGAGTTCTAATGCAATGCCACACTCCAAAAAAGAAGAAGTAAAAAAACAATTTTCCATAAAAGGACACTTTTCCAAAAACATCTCCTATATATGATATGTTACCAGGTAGCCTACATAAATTCCTAGTCCTCTTTCGCTTTCATCAGCCATTAAGCTTATATTATTGTGGTAATATAGATTAATATCCATTTTTAAGTGGTAATACAGATTAATATCCATTTATGAAAATAGATAATGAATTTCTCCAACTAATTTCACTAATGTTTTCTTTATTAGTTTCCCTATTATTTTCAATAAATAAAGCAATTGGATATCCATAATATTTGAATCTATGTAGCCGCAAATTCAGGTAAGGTGACTTCAAGTCATATATCTTAATGAGAAATAAAGTATATCCTGCTTATGCTTTGCAAATGATATCTTCATATTATTGTTGAGTAGGGACAACGATTTAAACCTATAGCATTTAAAGAAATGACTAAGAATATGTTAATTTGCCTCAAGATGAAGGAAAGAGGAATAATTAAAAGGCATGGTGGATCACCAATGAATCATTTCAGTATTTGAAGATAATCCCAACTGCCATATTAATTGAACATGACCTCGCACTATCTATGGATTACATGGGAAGACATGTTTTAGGTTTTCACTTAGTCTGGAGCGACAATGAGCCTAAATGAATCTTATGATCATTGTATCTATGTTTCTCATCTCCGCAACACATCTATAACAAGAAGTATGCATCCATCAAACAAATCACTAGAAATATATCATGATATTAGTATACTGATTAAATGATCTAATGGCTCCACACACACTCAAATTCAGAATTAGCTTCAGAATAGCTTAAAAATCAATCTTTTCATATTGAAGATAAATTAGAACCAAATCATAGTGCTCATTGTCTTGATTCCAATGGTGCAAACAACACTCAAATTTGATTTCGTATGGTCAAGCTATTGCTGGTCAAAGTTTTGGTCAAACTTAGCCAAGTAGCAGGATTAAGGAGGCAACAAATTGGCCAAAACCCGGCGCACGAAATCTGGCCATTGGAACAAGTGAATTTGTAGGATGGTTAATTTGTCCAATATCCCTTATTTTCTGGTCTATAGTTATTTTACGTGAAATTATATATATATATATATATATATATATATAGATATATATATATATATATATATATATATAAGGGGGTCCATCAAATCTACCCACCCCCATTGGTCAAAATCCAATTAAAAATAGTGACATGTGGTGGCAGGTGGCCAAACCCCACCACCCTGAACCATACATTACATATATTATAACCAAAACATAAGGGTCAAGGCCATTTGCCCGGATACCCCGCCTACCATTCAGTGGAGTCAACATCGGGGTCGGCTGGGCTCGAACCCACTCGACCCACATGGGTTGGCCCGCACCGGGTGGCCCCATATTTTGATGACCTACCAAGTCAATACTCCATAATCAGTAATTTGAAATCACTCGTCTACATCACAGGTCTCGAGACAGAGATTTCAAACCTCTTTATCCCCATAGATACCATATAAACTGCCTTTAAAAGTAATATGCATAAACCTGGAAGGATTAATTTCAGAGTTTTTACACTCTCTAGAATACCTGGGCGTCATCAAGGGAACATAAGAGGATGTCAACACTCTGTTCCTAAAAAACCATGTTCTCATTTACCTTCAGTCTTGCTGGATGTGTGAAAACATTTGAGTTGAGAACCGGAACCCAACTGCTGGAACAGGAACTAAACTCTAGAACAATAACAAGACTACTAGTTGTCATTTCCCTTGATATGCTATCTCGTCTTGTTGCCATAATCGTACCATCGTTACGAATTTTTTCAGCTTTTTGTTGATAAGGATTTGACGGTTCCCAAGCTTATAGAAACTTTTCTCAATGCAACGTTGCAGTGTAAACGCTGCCTATTGTTACTCTACCTCCCTTCCACGCAGAAGCCCAATTTTGATCCTCATACCTAGGCTTCACTTACCTTCATTGCAACTTTAATGTGATTCACATCACGTTCGACACACATAATTTACCTATATTGGGCCCAATCTTCTTCATGCAAGGCTCTCAAGTCATGCCAATGGATTTTCCACAATCTGTACATCTGAACCCATGCTACCAAAAATCAATTTAAATTTTCACACATGATAATCATCAATGCCAAGTTTTTTAGGCTTCGGGTCAAAACCCAAAGAAATTATCCAAACTACTAATGTGTAGGCCCTTTTCCCTTTATATCATGGCGCTCTTCCTTTATTGCTGCCAACAAAAACATCTATAATGTATTCCTTCCTCTGAGATTTAAATCCCGCTCTTTATAGCTAAAGAGTAGGATTGCTATCAGCTCTCTCCTTACATCCTACACATAGATTTATAAACAAACCCCTAAACACCTATTCCACAAAAGAAAACTTCAGAAGATTTCATCAATGTTGCTCAACGCAGAGAAATCTTCTTACTACTACAGATTTACAATTTAATGCTTTTTATACTTTGTCGATGATTCACCCAAAAACGAATTGTGAATTCAGAGATTGACACTAGCATGGTTATTGGTTTAATGCCCAACACTATAACCGTAAAAAAATCAAAAACACTTGCAATTCGTTAATTGATCACTGTTGATCCAGTTCCTGATCAACAGTGAATCATTTCCATAGCTGGAATTCAGGTTCTATTCGTCATTTTTCATTATTCAAATAAGTTAGGAGATATGCTGATAACATAAATATAGTGATTCACACACACAAACTAGAGTTTATCAAGAATAGACAAATACACTATTTCCTACAATAATTTATGTTCATATAAATTACTCAGAATCTCATTCTCTCTATTCTCCATGGCCTAATCGTCATTCATTTGGCCATTCTTCTCCCCTCTAGCTTCATGCCCGTAGGCTTACAATTATAGGAATAATTACATAGTTATGGATCATTTTGGATCCATGATCTTCTCCATAGATCACTCAACTAATTCCTAAAATCACTAATGCCACTTTTAACTCAACTAATCCTCTATTCTAGGATCCCCTAATACCTAAGATTTGTATGAGATATTCACAAGTTAAACACCTCTCATATTCTCACATAATTTATTAAAAATATGCAATTTTCTTATTAATAAATTAAAAACATGACACCCCCTAAGTCAACCAAATATATAATGATTTTCTGAGCAGGATGCTCCTGCATCAGATTCCCAAAGTTGAAATAAATCATGATCTCTAGATCATGTCTCCAATCGCTGTCCTCTTGGATCCCAGACTTTGTACTATAGCATTCTTTCTGTTTATTTAGCTATTGTGTATATACTCTACTGTCTCTTCTTGCTGCTCCGAGTTTCCATACCTTATGTTGTAGTGTTCCACTGCACTTACTTTCATCAATCTTCACTCTCCATTCAACTTTACAGTGGATTGCTTGCTTTGTCCTGCGTTAGCTTTCCTTAGGAACTTGCATCAATTTCCATAATTCATCTATGGTTTTTTGCAACTCAGTTTTCTATTGTAAATAAACCTTATTTTCATTGCTCTGCCACTGCACTTTGTTGCACTCTGTCCATTCATCTTCAAACTACTTATTACCTTCTTCAACTTTTTCTTCTTTAACTTCTGTTGTTATTCTTGAGATTGCTCCAGATACTGCTGTAGATATTGTTGCCACCCAAACTTCCTGAATATCCTTGAAGATATCTCCCTATGCAATATCCAATTGTTGTTCCTTGTCTTCAAATTTACTTTCGAAAAGTAAACTTCTCTCCAATTCCATGACTGCAATAACATATTGTTGATGCCTCGAAATTCGTTGCAACAACATCGGGGAAACCACCCGGTCCGGAACTTAGTGCAGCTCCTTTTCCGTTTGGAATAGTGGCTCCGACTAGGGATAACGGGACCAGTTTCCCAAAGATTATAAGTGAACGGGATGGATGGATGATTTAAGATATGAAATGATAATAAACAAAATAACTAAACTATAAAAGAAATACAAAAAACTATAAACTAATCCCGGGACTTATCAATTCAGACAGTACAGCGTTTAATAAACTATGCTTAATGACAGGCATATAGATGACACTCACAACAAGCATAGATGTTTAATCATTTGAGATTGCTCTGCATAAGTAGTTACGCAGAGCTATAATAGCGAATTACTGCACTCAGTCATTTATATCATTGATACATACATGGGTGAAAGATAACAAATCTCAAAACATTCAATAGTGATATGAAATGAAGACCTGTTGTTGTACTACATACATGTATTCAATAATAGCAAAGTAATAACACAGCAATTCATATAACTGAAAAGAGAACAGATACAGATAATAGTACCATGCAAGCTGTTTGATCAATCCAATGTATTAATCGCTATGTAGCAGTCCTTCCTTCCAACCAGAAAGCATTCCAAGCAAACGACAATAGTGCACAATTTACTTAAACAGCATTCCAAGTAAAATTAAGGACCAGTGGTCGAGTTCCAAAAAGAATATAGACTGAAGCACAATAGTGCAAACTTCAGCCTTTTAGTCTTTTACAAAATTTTACGACCCTTTCCAAAACAATGAAAGGGTCTATAAATACTATTCTAATCTAACTATTAAATATCTAAAAACTGAAAACTAAGAAATCGGCATCAACAAATATCATTTTGCAATTTGGGTGAATCGGCAGTCAGCGGCGATGCTTCAGTCAGCTGTCTCTTTGCCTTTACTCTTTCGCTGACATATAGCCAGCATTGGCTCTACTTCAGGTGGAGTATTAAGGCGAGAAGTCAGCTGTGCATCATATGTGGCATCTTGGAAATCGGCAATCAGGTATTGGAGAGCGTCGGTTAGACAGTTGAGAGCCGACCTTTGAGAATGCGGTTTAATCAAGAAAAGCCAGTATGCATCGGAGGTCAAGGTATTCACTCCAGCAATTAACCGCCCTTGTTCTTCCAGCTTAAGATAATTCTTATGCTCCAGCATATTTGCGGTTGTTATATTTCCAGGTGTGCATTGTGAAATCATGTTAGCCAGATACAATGTATCATTGACTATATTGATCATGTTTGTGGAAATTGTTTTGCATCTGGATGCTGCCCTCTCTGCCTTCATTACCTGTGTTTCCCATTCCATGAAAAGTATGTTCTTGTATGTTTCACTGATTCGGGCTAAATTAGCAGTTTGCCCTTCTGGAGTATCTTGCCATTCAATATATTCTATTATTTCATCTTCGGCCTGATCCAAGTTAGTCCTGGCTTTCTCGATTTGCTTACATACTGCTGTAGATATATCACAAAGTGACTCAGCCTCAACTAGCTGTTGGCACAAAAGTCTAATCTGAGATATTAAAGCGCCGTTTATCAGAGTTGCCTCTGTTCTGAAATCTTCAATACTCTTGGCGCCTTTAATACCTTCAAGCTGTGCTGAGAGCTGAACTATTTGATCTTCTTTAGATTTCATTAACAGCTCATTTGATGCTTCCAACTGTGATAATGCCTCTGCTAATTCACGTGCTTTAATGTCACTTTGGTCTATCCTTAGTTTTTCAATTTGCTGGATTAACAAATGATTCTCTTGTTGTTGAGCCAGCAATTGTTCTTCCGCCTGTGTCGTTTTATTCTTTGCCTCTATCACTTCTGCTTGCAATGCATATACTTCATGCTCTTTAGTCTTCAAAAGAAGACTCACTTCAGATGCTTTGTCAATGGTTGCTGCTGAATAAGCTCCCGCAAATTGCGACAGCTTTGTCAAATCTTCAGAGGGACTTAATTCTCCCTTCCAGACGACATTGCCCGTGACTGTTTGCTCATTTGAGACAGAAAGTTGATCAAGCCTTCGCCTCTTCCTTGAGCGTCTTACAACGGCTTTATGCTTAGGGCTGTAGAAAATGTCTAGAGGAGGAATTTCCTCTACCTGAAGATCAACTTGATCAGATGGATTCTGAGTAACTTCTTCAACATTCTGTACTGTGGGTGGGCCGCTGGTTCCTTCAAGAACCGGAGAAACAGTAATATCGGGAGTCTTTAAGGCATCTGAGTCTTTGGAGGATTCTTTACCACTTATAATGGAATCAAATTGGTTCCATTCCTCAATCAATTCAGTATCGACAGAGATTTGCTTACTCTGTTCTTTTTCTTTTTCAATTCTCTGCTGTTCTTCGAATGCCTTCCGCTGTTGCTCCTCTTGTATTCTCTGTTGCTGTTCCTCCAATTCCTTTTTCTGCCTATCTTCCAGTTCTTTCCTTATTTTTTCTTCTTCCTCTCGTTTCCTCTGTTCTTCTATCTCCCTTTTCCTTCTCTGTTCTTCTATCTCCCTTTGCCTTCTCTGCTCTTGTTCAATTTGTGCTTTTTGCTGCCTTTCTGCCTGTAGTTTTCTCTGACTTTCCTCCTGTTCTCTAATTGTAACGGGAGGTAAATTTATTTCTGGCTGATCAGGCTCGCTTGAGGATGAAGTTGGGGTTGTAGATAATAACTTTAGAGGCAAAGTTTGCAACCTTTGCTTTCTAAGTTTATTAAATTCAGTTAATTCCATATCTTCATATCTCATTGCAGCAAGTTGTTTGACTTGGCTTATTGAATCAGCACCCATGAACAGGTCGTCAAACTGGTCTTCTTGGTGAACCACCTTTGTCAGCTTAGCCTGTTCCAAGGCAATGAAAGCAGCCTTGTTCGGGTCATAGAGTCTGTTGGGAATAGAAACTAGAGATAGCATTTGGAGTTTTGCTGCTTCCTTTTCTGCATGTTTATAATTTAGCAGCGTATAAACTCCAATTCTTAAAGGAAACGATGGCCATCCTCTCTTCTTCTCCTCTTTGAGAGTTTGGGTAACACCTTCAGACATTATCTGATAAGAGATTTCTCGGGCCAACAGTTTGTCTGGGATGTATACGGGAAGAACATGTGGCCTGGCCTTGCTTCCAAAAACTCTGATATAAGAAAAACATTCTTCGCCGAACCAATGGGCTACGGCTGGCAGGTCAAAAGAGGCTTCATAGGAAATCCTAGGGATAGGTCTGTCAAAAATAGAATAGTGAACGGGAACCATAAAACCATTGCAAATTTGGTACAAATGGTCTTTGTGAGAAGGTTTCCACAATTTACGATGATACAAATGAATAGGTGTTGGGTCATGGGTTGTCCATCTCCAACCAAGGACAGGAAACTCAGAATTAAAACAAAGGGCATCCATAATGTATGCAGAGTAATAAAAAGGTGGGATTTTTCTCTCAGAGACTCTGGTTTTGGCCCTAAACTCACGAATAGCTAGGACCAACTTATCAGACAGGATAGTGGCCCAATCCATAATTATACTATTAACGGCCGCTTCCATTAAGGGAACCATATCAACATGGATATTTGCAGAATCATGAAATCCCCACAATCTACACATCATAATTCCAGCATAGCAGTAAGGTGAAGCCAGAGAGGCATTGGAGTACTTACCCGACATATCCTGTTTGTGTTTTGCTGGATTTTGCCTCCACTCTCGTAGAGGTTCGGCTGGTGATTCATTCTCTCTGGCAAATTTTTCCACAAATGCTCTGTTATAGACTTGCTCGGGATTGGGCAAATGATACATTTGTCTTAAGTCTTCAGGCTTAAAGGAGCCGAAAATCCTTCTATCCTTAGAAACGAAGGTTCTATTAGTGAGAGGAACTTCTTCAATTGCCCAACGTACCACGTCAGTATAAGGCAGGACTTGTTCCCTGGCTGCTATTCTGTGCAGAAAAGAGTCAGCCAAATCTTTAAGAGTTGCCTCAGACTTTCTTAATTCATCCACACTTGCCTCCGTTACTGTCACTTCTGGTTGTTCTCCTTCTAGCAAATTGTATGTCCCTTGCCATGTAGTACCAGTAAGACCAGTGCATGTAGTATCTGAGATTAAGCCCTTCCTTGAAGGTGTAGCAGCTTGGCCTGAGGCGGGTGTCGCAGTAGAACCTGCCATCTTCTTGGACTTTTTTCCCATCATATTCAGACTTCTCTCGTTAGTCGAATTCTACACAAGTGCAAGAGAAATCGTAACAAAGAAATAACAATGACAATCCATAACGGGATAAATATATGATTTGAAGCGTGGCGAGATTATTCCTAAAAGAGGCTGCGGATTTAATGATTTGAGCAGGCACCGTAGATGTAATAATGGTGATTTTACGGCCTACAGCTTCATAAATGACCATTACTTAAGTTATTAAACCGAATGACTCCTTAAAGCGTGTAATAGATCTTTCAAAGGTGTAATCGTAATTGCTCGTTAATTCGAAGGGGCAAAGCTTTTAAATACGCATGCATTACCTTATCCCTTTACTTAACGGCTTTTTGAAATCTGTGATTTTGTCAAATCGATTTTAAATATAACTTTAATGCTTTGAAATAATCACCTTTTGGAACTGAGGTCATCATTAAGCGTCATCATATCGCATCGGAAGTGTGTGTGTGGCGTTATCACTTGGGAAAGTTTTTAGCGAACGCCGATTGCGATATCGCATTCGGCGCGCGAACATAACCCCCAGATGTGTATCAATTGCTTTTAGCGAATGCCGATAGCGATATCGCATCGGGCCGGAGTGTTAAAACATTTTCCACACGACATAGTGTCATGCCGATAGCCGATCGCCGATATCGCGTCGCATCGGGGAAAAGGTATGTGCCCTTTTGTGTGTGCATTTGCTATTGCCGATGACCGATAGCGATATCGCATCGGGAAAAACCAAGATGGCAACCGAACTTGCGATTACTTCTTTGGACTTAACCAAAAATTGCTTATCACTTGCTCAATAAGGGTTTTTTGCATAAATTCATTTGATTATCATACCTTATTTGAACAAGTTTATTAATGCCGATTAAAAATTTTAAAAGGGACCCATTTCATATGTAAATTGTTTGTGATAAAATTGTTATGAAATGGGGGGTTGTTGTAGGGCACAACAATTGGCGATTCGCTGGCAGAACCAGTTATCTCTGAACTAACAATTATATTTACATTTTCTCAAATAGAATCTTTATAAAAGAAAGGAAATTTCTAATATAACGAGGTATCTATTGATTCTAAATAAAACAGGTTTCTTCATTAAACTTCCTCTTTTTATAAATGCACTTCGAGTATTAAAATAAGTCCTTATTGGTTTGTAAAAGTAAAAATAGAAAACTTTTTCATATCAGCTTTTAAAATAAACTCCTCTGTCACAGGTAGAGCCTCTGCTGCCAGCAAACGTTTATAGTCTCGGCAGGGTTACCTTTTAACCATGTTCTCGTCCATTGTTCCATTCACCTTAGAGTGTGACTAAACAGAATGAATTCAAAAGATATTCTCGTATTTTTTTGAATTTCAATTTATTTTTTCGTTTAAGATAAAAGCCATTGTCCTGGTTTGGTGGCCAGATAGGTGACAATGCCATTCACGGGTAGTAATTAAACTGAACAAGCTGGCTCGTGATGAGACCCCTTGTCTTGAGATTTCAAGCCATTACCCTGTTTGGTATGCAGTTTTGGTAATGTCAGTTAAATTATTTTCCTATGAACATGGTAAGCAGGCTTGTGATAAGACCTCTTATCTTTAATCTTTTATATTTTAGAATTACACTCTGAGTAATCAAAAACTGTTGGTGAATGGGATGAACAATTATCTTGTTAAGAATAAATGGATGACAGGTTTAAGAGTTGAAGATGCTGAAGATGAATTAGCTCCTATTTTCGTATAGATAACCTTTGGGGACTAATTTCAACCACTCAAGATGATTCATAGATCTTTGTTCAGAGTGAAATTTACAAAGGTAAGTCTGTAATGCTTAGAATAAAAAGACATCTAATTTCCTAGAAATGATCTCTCTTGTTTCAGGATGCTATTTTTAAAAAGTAAATATTAATATTACTATGGCGAGACAGCTTTTATTTACAGCGAAAGGTCAATGGGAATGTCCCACATTCTTATTCCTACAAATCCTACAAACTATGAAAAACTAATAAGCTAGAAAGAGAAGGGGTTACCTCCTCAGTTAAAGAATTTCTTCAGAATTAGACCATTGACAGGGAGAGAATCTCTCACCCCTGATAGATTTTGAAGTATGAATGTATAATGGCCTACTTTTTCACAGATTTGAAATGGTCCTAGCCACAGTTTTTGGAATTTGGAATGTTTACCTTTGTCTTCATGGGCTTTGTCCCATTTCAGGACTAGATCTCTGACTTCAAATTGTCTAGGGCTGGATGAGGCTAGATCGAAAGCTGCTTTAATGACTTGCTGATGTCTTGCATGTGTAACCTTGGCTTTGTCCCTTTCTTCTTCAAGTTTGAGTATTTGATCATGTCTAAACTGTATAGAAGAAGAAGGAGCTTCGTCTATAAATTGCACTAGGGCTAAAGATGGGAGAAGAAGATTGGTTGGTACGACTGCTTCTTTTCCATAAACAAGATTAAAAGGAGAGGTCCCTATGGAAGCTTTCTGTGTAATTCTATCAGCCCATAATGCAAATACCAAGGATTTATGCCAGTTCTTATGATTTTCTTCGATTGTTCGCTTAATGATTTTGATTAGATTTTTATTAGTTGATTCTGCTAGACCGTTGCCCTGGGGGTAATAGTTGGCAGAATATTTTAATTTGAATCCTCTTTTGATAGCGAAATCAATCATTGCATTGCCTGAGAAGTAAGAAGCATTATCAAAGACAAGAGCGTTTGGAACACCAAACCTGGTTACGATGAACTGATCTATAAATTCGATGATTGCTTCCGAGTTTGTTGTCTTTAATGGAACTACTTCTACCCACTTTGTAAAGTAATCAGTTGCTGTAAGGATATACTTGTGTTGCTTGGAAGATGAAGGATTTATTTCTCCAATGATGTCCAATCCCCATTGTTCAAAAGGTTGTTCAATGTTGATTGGTTGTAAAGGGAAAGCTGGCTTTCGTTGTCTTCCACTGGCAGTTTGGCACTTAATGCATTTCCTTACATATTCATGAGCATCCTTAAACAAAGTAGGCCAGTAATATCCGGCATGAATTACTTTATGAGCTGTTGTATCAGCTCCAAAATGTCCTCCTGCCGGTCCATCGTGTAGCTCCTGCAAAACCTTTTGCGCTTCAGATTTCTCAAGGCATCTTAGTAATACAGAATCATAGTTTTTCCTGAAGAGCACATTGTTAATAAGAGAAAAACTCTTAGCTTTCAACCTAATGGCTCTCTTATTCTTGTAGGACAAATTGGTAGGTGCATAACCATTCTTTAAATAAAAGATTAGATCTGAATATTGAGATTCGGAATCCGGTATACTTAGCTGATTGACTTCTTGGTTTTGCTCTGTATCACCTGATTCAGGAATGTTTGATGCTCCTGCTAAGATCCTGCAAAAACCTTGACCTTTAACAAATTTTGCTGGCTTTATTTCTAGATCATATTCCTGGAGAGCTGCGACCCAGTTTGCCCTCTTTTCTCCCAATTCCTTTTGAATTAATAGTTGCCTAACTGCGGAGAAAGGAACTATTACTTTAGTATGGGTTTTAAGAAGAAAGGGTCGATAATGTTTGACTGCTTTAAAGACAGCAAAAGCTTGTTTCTCAATTTCTGAATAATTCAATTCGGCGCCTTGGAAGTTAGAACTGAAGAACGAAATGGGCGCTTCCAAATTGTCATCATTCAACTGAGTTAGTACTGCTGCGTAAGATAAGTCGGATGCAATAGTATATAATGTAAAATGATTAGAAAGATTTGGAGTATTCAGGGCTGGGACATTGATTATGGATTGTTTAATATCATGAAAAGCTTGCTTTTCTTCTAGTCCCCATCTGAAGATTGAATTCTTTTTAATCATCTTTTGCAGTGGTAGTACAATCTGTGAAAAATCTGGAACAAATCTCTTAACGAAATTAATTTGTCCTAAAAACGACTGCATCGATTTTTTATTGTGTGGAAAAGGAATTTCAAAAATTTCCGTAATTCGCTCAGGATCTACATAAATGCCATCCTTAGATACAATAAACCCTAAGAGCTTGCCTTGGTTGAGAGCGAAAAAAGACTTTTTCGGGTTAAGAGAGATACCATATGTTTTGCATCGTTGAAAAATCTGATTCAAATCATGCAAGTGATTATATCTCTTTTTAGAATATACAGTAATGTCATCGAGGTAGACAACTACTGTTCGGTTAACTAACCCTCTAAAGGCTGTATCCATAGCTCTTTGAAATGTCGCTCCTGCATTTATGAGTCCGAAAGGCATCTTTTGGTATGCGTAAGTTCCCCATTTTGTTCTGAATGTAGTTTTTAATTGGTCATCAGGGTGGACCAGTACTTGATTGTATCCTGAGAAACCATCCAGAAAAGACATCAATTCAGATCCTGCTACCGATTGAAGGATTTGCTCCATGGTAGGCAGAGGGAAGTTATCCTTTAAGCTTGCTTTATTTAAATTTCTGAAATCAATACAGATTCTGATGTCGCCATTTTTCTTCCTGACGGGTACCATATTGGAGACCCAGTTTGAGTGTCGGACAGGAAAGATAATCTTAGCTTTTAAAAGCTTATTAAGTTCCGACTTTATCTGGCTCTCCAAATTTGGATGGATTTTTCTTAACTTCTGCTGGACTGGTTTTTGATTGGGAAGCATAGGAATAGTGTGTTGTATGATAGATGTATCATATGTTTTAAGGTCATCATACTTCCAAGCAAAAACTTGTTTGTTTTTTCTTAAAAGTTTGATAAATGCTTCCTTTTCTATTGTAGAAAGTCCTAATCCTAAATTTACATTCTGAGGAGTTTGAGCTGTTCCTAAATTAATCAATTCAAACCTAAGAGTAGAGCTTTGGAGTTTAGCATTAATTACAGGTTTAAACCTATCTTTAATGTCATAAAGGTCTTCAAGCTTTACCACAGGTTTAGGAATAACGTTATCTTGAGATGTTTGCTTCATTTGAGAATCATGCTCATCCTCTTCAATGACTTGATTGTCATAGGACTTTTCAGAGGTCAAAAATTGCAGAATATCCTCGTCATGGTTGAAAACCCTCCAGCTAGTGATGTTATCAGGAACTGAAGGTCTAAAAATTAACTCTACAGAAAATCTATCAAGACTATAGTCTTCGGAAGGGAGAAGCTTGGAAGCTACGTTGGCTAGTAAATCAGCTGCTGAATTTTGCGATCTTGGGATTGATAAAATATTGAATGCTGAGAAATGCGAAGTGAGATCTTGCACTAGCGTTTGATAATGCTTAAGGTGGCTTGAGAGGCAATGGATTGTATTCCTTACCTGTTTAACAATGATCTCACTATCGCCGAATACTTTTAAATATTGGACTTTAAGGTCAATTGCCTTATATAATCCCTGAAGTAATGCTTCGTATTCGGCTGTATTGTTGGTGCATTCAAATTCTAATCTACAAGAAAGCATTGTCTTTTCGCCTTTTGGACTAACCAAGATGCAACCTGCTCCTGAGCCCTCGCTGGACTTAGAGCCATCAAAATACAAAGACCAAAATAAAGGAGAATCAGAAATATTTACATCCTTTTGATCTACATTAAAGCATTTGGATAAATTTGATTGTGAAAAATTTTCTACTTGAGATGTACAATGATTAACTTGAAAAGGGGAAGATTGGGCAATAAAATTGCCAAAGAATGATTGTGAAGAATAATTTCCCAAAATGTTATTGTTGAAAGCCACCGGCTGGTTTTCTTGTTCGAAATCGGTTACTGTATGAGTCATATGCTTCTCACGGTCGATCCTTATTTGATTTGGCTTACCCTTGTAGGGGAGCCACATATGTGACCAATCGGTGGAAATGTATCCATGTAGTTTCTCAGACCAGTCTCTGCTCAAAATTAAACCGTAAAATTCAGGTATGTCGGCTATCAAAATGTCTATTCTCTGTACTATTCTGGGATCAGCAGACAACCTGATAGTCACGGAATTAATTTCTCCTATGACCTGAACTTTGGTTCTGTCTAACTGTACAATGTGGATGGCTGACTTCTGGGGTTCTATGTTCAGCTTAGAACAAACTGAAGCTGGCATAATATTGGATGAAGCCCCTGAATCAATTAAACAGTTATGCAGATTTCGATTATAGATTTCATAGGTGAGCAAAAAAGGTGGGGTATGAGAATTGGATCTATCTCCAATCAGAACCGAATCGGTAGCCTCGACCATATCTGGAGGGGGTTGTCCTGAATCATTAGCAGCTTTTGAACTGGGAAGAGGGGAAGAGGGAATAGCGTTAAATTCCCTTAGGAGCAGTTTTTGCTGATGTTTTAATTTACCTAGTTCAAACATAGTTATGTTTGCCTTGGTCTTTTTCATGTCATCGACAATATTATACTCCATATGGTCAGATACCACTAGTGTTTTGGATGTTGAAGGAGAATTAGAAATTGGAGGCTGGTTTTGAGGGGCTGCTACCGGAGATTTCTTTGGAAGAACTTTTTCTTTTGGTGTGGCAGCACCTGCACTCCTCTTTTTTGTTTGAGTAGGTTCAGAAGCGCTTCTACTTCTTGTAGTAACCGGAAAGGCTTCTTCTTCATTCTCAGTATCAGAGTTTGGGAGTATAAAATCCCACATTCCATGGCACTCAACTACTTCTTCTTCATCATCGGTCTGTTCAGTTGTTTCACCTTCCTCTTCTTCTTGGTCTGAGTCTGCATTGGATATAACATTGGGTGGCTTTGACTCTGTTTTCTTGAAAGTTCTAAATGGTCTTTTATTTGAGGTTTCAGCCACCTGTTTCTTGATATCAACCATTTCATTAGACAATGTTTTAAGGACCTTTTGTAAACCCTCCATATCATAGGGGTCCTTTGGGGTTTTCTTCTTGGAATCTTCTTTAAACGAGACTTTTTTAGCTTTTCGGTCTTCAAGAGCAGCTTTCTTCTCAAGAGCATTAATGCGCTTTTCAACAGCAAGTGCTTCTTTCATGTTTTCAGCTAAGGTAGGTTTGCCAGCCCTGTCTACAAAAATAGCTATGTTGGCAGGTAAGGCAGTAATATACCATTCGCTTCTGATTTGTTCACTTGGTTTAGAGTCGGTAGGGATTTTATTCAGGAGTTTATTAAATCTAGCATTAAACTCTTTTATTAGTTCCCTATGCTCTATTCTTAAGTTGGAGAGATCATTTATTAAAGTAGCTAAGGACCTATCATCTCCATACTTGGTAAGAAACTCCTCTTGGCATGTGTTCCAACTGGTAATTAAACCAGAAGGTAAGGAAAAATACCAGGATCCTGCCGATCCTTGTAAAGTGTAGGGAAAAAGTCTGACAACAACATCTTGCTCTGTCACTCCTTTCAAGTTGACTGCTAACATAAAATTGTTAATATGTTCTTCAGCTTGGGTTCCGTTATCTGGATTAAATTTAGGCAACCATTTTTCGGGAGCGTCTGGTAGATCATGTAATGGTCCAGGCATGTTGACTGCACCTGGCCTAGTCCATGGATCTGCCATTGTGCTAGCAACAGTGGTTGGCACTACTTTCGGGGTTCCAGATGTTTGAGGAAGTATCAAAAATGAAGAGTGAACAGGTTGGGATATTGAGGCTCCTATTCCCTGATGAACAACAATATGTAATGGAGGAGTGGATGGTCGACTTTGCAGATGAGGAGATGAAATGGAGGATGTGGAAGAAAAATCTCCACTATCAGATCCTTCAGTGTTTTTCTTTGGCCTTTTCCTTTTGGGTAAAGGAAACTCAGTGGGTTCAATACCAAGTTTTTCGCTCTGAAGTCTGGTGAGAGGATGAGTGAGGTTGAACTGCGAAGTCGCACTGCTTTCTGATATCTCAGATTTCTGTGGTGAGATGGAGAAGCTCTGAAGTTTCTGGATTAGAGACTGGACTTCAGGAGATTCAAGACTTAGTTGTTCTGAAATATTATGGGTGTGAGCAGTGGTGGTTGATTCTTCTTTTCTTTGATCATGTGCTGGTAAACCAGCATGTGATTGAGAAGGAGAAGATGGTTTGGAGGGGGAATTACTCTTAGAATGGTTTGTGGGGTTGGACCTACTTGCCATTCACAGTTGATGGCCCTCCTTCTAGCGCCAAAAATGTTGATGCCTCGAAATTCGTTGCAACAACATCGGGGAAACCACCCGGTCCGGAACTTAGTGCAGCTCCTTTTCCGTTTGGAATAGTGGCTCCGACTGGGGATAACGGGACCAGTTTCCCAAAGATTATAAGTGAACGGGATGGATGGATGATTTAAGATATGAAATGATAATAAACAAAATAACTAAACTATAAAAGAAATACAAAAAACTATAAGCTAATCCCGGGACTTATCAATTCAGACAGTACAGCGTTTAATAAACTATGCTTAATGACAGGCATATAGATGACACTAACAACAAGCATAGATGTTTAATCATTTGAGATTGCTCTGCGTAAGTAGTTACGCAGAGCTATAATAGCGAATTACTGTACTCAGTCATTTATATCATTGATACATACATGGGTGAAAGATAACAAATCTCAAAACATTCAATAGTGATATGAAATGAAGACCTGTTGTTGTATTACATACATGTATTCAATAATAGCAAAGTAATAACACAGCAATTCATATAACTGAAAAGAGAACAGATACAGATAATAGTACCATGCAAGCTGTTTGATCAATCCAATGTATTAATCGCTATGTAGCAGTCCTTCCTTCCAACCAGAAAGCATTCCAAGCAAACGACAATAGTGCACAATTTACTTAAACAGCATTCCAAGTAAAATTAAGGACCAGTGGTCGAGTTTCAAAAAGAATATAGACTGAAGCACAATAGTGCAAACTTCAGCCTTTTAGTCTTTTACAAAATTTTACGACCCTTTCCAAAACAATGAAAGGGTCTATAAATACTATTCTAATCTAACTATTAAATATCTAAAAACTGAAAACTAAGAAATCGGCATCAACAAATATCATTTTGCAATTTGGGTGAATCGGCAGTCGGCGGCGATGCTTCAGTCAGCTGTCTCTTTGCCTTTACTCTTTCGCTGACATATAGCCAGCATTGGCTCTACTTCAGGTGGAGTATTAAGGCGAGAAGTCAGCTGTGCATCATATGTGGCATCTTGGAAATCGGCAATCAGGTATTGGAGAGCGTCGGTTAGACAGTTGAGAGCCGACCTTTGAGAATGCGGTTTAATCAAGAAAAGCCAGTATGCATCGGAGGTCAAGGTATTCACTCCAGCAATTAACCGCCCTTGTTCTTCCAGCTTAAGATAATTCTTATGCTCCAGCATATTTGCGGTTGTTATGTTTCCAGGTGTGCATTGTGAAATCATGTTAGCCAGATACAATGTATCATTGACTATATTGATCATGTTTGTGGAAATTGTTTTGCATCTGGATGCTGCCCTCTCTGCCTTCATTACCTGTGTTTCCCATTCCATGAAAAGTATGTTCTTGTATGTTTCACTGATTCGGGCTAAATTAGCAGCTTGCCCTTCTGGAGTATCTTGCCATTCAATATATTCTATTATTTCATCTTCGGCCTGATCCAAGTTAGTCCTGGCTTTCTCGATTTGCTTACATACTGCTGTAGATATATCACAAAGTGACTCAGCCTCAACTAGCTGTTGGCACAAAAGTCTAATCTGAGATATTAAAGCGCCGTTTATCAGAGTTGCCTCTGTTCTGAAATCTTCAATACTCTTGGCGCCTTTAATACCTTCAAGCTGTGCTGAGAGCTGAACTATTTGATCTTCTTTAGATTTCATTAACAGCTCATTTGATGCTTCCAACTGTGATAATGCCTCTGCTAATTCACGTGCTTTAATGTCACTTTGGTCTATCCTTAGTTTTTCAATTTGCTGGATTAACAAATGATTCTCTTGTTGTTGAGCCAGCAATTGTTCTTCCGCCTGTGTCGTTTTATTCTTTGCCTCTATCACTTCTGCTTGCAATGCATATACCTCATGCTCTTTAGTCTTCAAAAGAAGACTCACTTCGGATGCTTTGTCAATGGTTGCTGCTGAATAAGCTCCCGCAAATTGCGACAGCTTTGTTAAATCTTCAGAGGGACTTAATTCTCCCTTCCAGACGACATTGCCCGTGACTGTTTGCTCATTTGAGACAGAAAGTTGATCAAGCCTTCGCCTCTTCCTTGAGCGTCTTACAACGGCTTTATGCTTAGGGCTGTAGAAAATGTCTAGAGGAGGAATTTCCTCTACCTGAAGATCAACTTGATCAGATGGATTCTGAGTAACTTCTTCAACATTCTGTACTGTGGGTGGGCCGCTGGTTCCTTCAAGAACCGGAGAAACAGTAATATCGGGAGTCTTTAAGGCATCTGAGTCTTTGGAGGCTTCTTTACCACTTATAATGGAATCAAATTGGTTCCATTCCTCAATCAATTCAGTATCGACAGAGATTTGCTTACTCTGTTCTTTTTCTTTTTCAATTCTCTGCTGTTCTTCGAATGCCTTCCGCTGTTGCTCCTCTTGTATTCTCCGTTGCTGTTCCTCCAATTCCTTTTTCTGCCTATCTTCCAGTTCTTTCCTTATTTTTTCTTCTTCCTCTCGTTTCCTCTGTTCTTCTATCTCCCTTTGCCTTCTCTGTTCTTCTATCTCCCTTTGCCTTCTCTGCTCTTGTTCAATTTGTGCTTTTTGCTGCCTTTCTGCCTGCAGTTTTCTTTGACTTTCCTCCTGTTCTCTAATTGTAACGGGAGGTAAATTTATTTCTGGCTGATCAGGCTCGCTTGAGGATGAAGTTGGGGTTGTAGATAATAACTTTAGAGGCAAAGTTTGCAACCTTTGCTTTCTAAGTTTATTAAATTCAGTTAATTCCATATCTTCATATCTCATTGCAGCAAGTTGTTTGACTTGGCTTATTGAATCAGCACCCATGAACAGGTCGTCAAACTGGTCTTCTTGGTGAACCACCTTTGTCAGCTTAGCCTGTTCCAAGGCAATGAAAGCAGCCTTGTTCGGGTCATAGAGTCTGTTGGGAATAGAAACTAGAGATAGCATTTGGAGTTTTGCTGCTTCCTTTTCTGCATGTTTATAATTTAGCAGCGTATAAACTCCAATTCTTAAAGGAAACGATGGCCATCCTCTCTTCTTCTCCTCTTTGAGAGTTTGGGTAACACCTTCAGACATTATCTGATAAGAGATTTCTCGGGCCAACAGTTTGTCTGGGATGTATACGGGAAGAACATGTGGCCTGGCCTTGCTTCCAAAAACTCTGATATAAGAAAAACATTCTTCGCCGAACCAATGGGCTACGGCTGGCAGGTCAAAAGAGGCTTCATAGGAAATCCTAGGGATAGGTCTGTCAAAAATAGAATAGTGAACGGGAACCATAAAACCATTGCAAATTTGGTACAAATGGTCTTTGTGAGAAGGTTTCCACAATTTACGATGATACAAATGAATAGGTGTTGGGTCATGGGTTGTCCATCTCCAACCAAGGACAGGAAACTCAGAATTAAAACAAAGGGCATCCATAATGTATGCAGAGTAATAAAAAGGTGGGATTTTTCTCTCACTGACTCTGGTTTTGGCCCTAAACTCACGAATAGCTAAGACCAACTTATCAGACAGGATAGTGGCCCAATCCATAATTATACTATTAACGGCCGCTTCCATTAAGGGAACCATATCAACATGGATATTTGCAGAATCATGAAATCCCCACAATCTACACATCATAATTCCAGCATAGCAGTAAGGTGAAGCCAGAGAGGCATTGGAGTACTTACCCGACATATCCTGTTTGTGTTTTGCTGGATTTTGCCTCCACTCTCGTAGAGGTTCGGCTGGTGATTCATTCTCTCTGGCAAATTTTTCCACAAATGCTCTGTTATAGACTTGCTCGGGATTGGGCAAATGATACATTTGTCTTAAGTCTTCAGGCTTGAAGGAGCCGAAAATCCTTCTATCCTTAGAAACGAAGGTTCTATTAGTGAGAGGAACTTCTTCAATTGCCCAACGTACCACATCAGTATAAGGCAGGACTTGTTCCCTGGCTGCTATTCTGTGCAGAAAAGAGTCAGCCAAATCTTTAAGAGTTGCCTCAGACTTTCTTAATTCATCCACACTTGCCTCCGTTACTGTCACTTCTGGTTGTTCTCCTTCTAGCAAATTGTATGTCCCTTGCCATGTAGTACCAGTAAGACCAGTGCATGTAGTATCTGAGATTAAGCCCTTCCTTGAAGGTGTAGCAGCTTGGCCTGAGGCGGGTGTCGCAGTAGAACCTGCCATCTTCTTGGACTTTTTTCCCATCATATTCAGACTTCTCTCGTTAGTCGAATTCTACACAAGTGCAAGAGAAATCGTAACAAAGAAATAACAATGACAATCCATAACGGGATAAATATATGATTTGAAGCGTGGCGAGATTATTCCTAAAAGAGGCTGCGGATTTAATGATTTGAGCAGGCACCGTAGATGTAATGATGGTGATTTTACGGCCTACAGCTTCATAAATGACCATTACTTAAGTTATTAAACCGAATGACTCCTTAAAGCGTGTAATAGATCTTTCAAAGGTCTAATCGTAATTGCTCGTTAATTCGAAGGGGCAAAGCTTTTAAATACGCATGCATTACCTTATCCCTTTACTTAACGGCTTTTTGAAATCTGTGATTTTGTCAAATCGATTTTAAATATAACTTTAATGCTTTGAAATAATCACCTTTTGGAACTGAGGTCATCATTAAGCGTCATCATATCGCATCGGAAGTGTGTGTGTGGCGTTATCACTTGGGAAAGTTTTTAGCGAACGCCGATTGCGATATCGCATTCGGCGCGCGAACATAACCCCCAGATGTGTATCAATTGCTTTTAGCGAATGCCGATAGCGATATCGCATCGGGCCGGAGTGTTAAAACATTTTCCACACGACATAGTGGCATGCCGATAGCCGATCGCCGATATCGCGTCGCATCGGGGAAAAGGTATGTGCCCTTTTGTGTGTGCATTTGCTATTGCCGATGGCCGATAGCGATATCGCATCGGGAAAAACCAAGATGGCAACCGAACTTGCGATTACTTCTTTGGACTTAACCAAAAATTGCTTATCACTTGCTCAATAAGGGTTTTTTGCATAAATTCATTTGATTATCATACCTTATTTGAACAAGTTTATTAATGCCAATTAAAAATTTAAAAGGGACCCATTTCATATGTAAATTGTTTGTGATAAAATTGTTATGAAATGGGGGGTTGTTGTAGGGCACAACAATTGGCGATTCGCTGGCAGAACCAGTTATCTCTGAACTAACAATTATATTTACATTTTCTCAAATAGAATCTTTATAAAAGAAAGGAAATTTCTAATATAACTAGATATCTATTGATTCTAAATAAAACAGGTTTCTTCATTAAACTTCCTCTTTTTATAAATGCACTTCGAGTATTAAAATAAGTCCTTATTGGTTTGTAAAAGTAAAAATAGAAAACTTTTCCATATCAGCTTTTAAAATAAACTCCTCTGTCACAGGTAGAGCCTCTGCTGCCAGCAAACGTTCATAGTCTCGGCAGGGTTACCTTTTAACCATGTTCTTGTCCATTGTTCCATTCACCTTAGAGTGTGACTAAACAGAATGAATTCAAAAGATATTCTCGTATTTTTTGAATTTCAATTTCTTTTTTCGTTTAAGATAAAAGCCATTGTCCTGGTTTGGTGGCCAGATAGGTGACAATGCCATTCACGGGTAGTAATTAAACTGAACAAGCTGGCTCGTGATGAGACCCCTTGTCTTGAGATTTCAAGCCATTACCCTGTTTGGTATGCAGTTTTGGTAATGTCAGTTAAATTATTTTCCTATGAACATGGTAAGCAGGCTTGTGATAAGACCTCTTATCTTTAATCTTTTATATTTTAGAATTACACTCTGAGTAATCAAAAACTGTTGGTGAATGGGATGAACAATTATCTTGTTAAGAATAAATGGATGACAGGTTTAAGAGTTGAAGATGCTGAAGATGAATTAGCTCCTATTTTCGTATAGATAACCTTTGGGGACTAATTTCAACCACTCAAGATGATTCATAGATCTTTGTTCAGAGTGAAATTTACAAAGGTGAGTCTGTAATGCTTAGAATAAAAAGACATCTAATTTCCTAGAAATGATCTCTCTTGGTTCAGGATGCTATTTTTAAAAAGTAAATATTAATATTACTATGGCGAGACAGCTTTTATTTACAGCGAAAGGTCAATGGGAATGTCCCACATTCTTATTCCTACAAATCCTACAAACTATGAAAAACTAATAAGCTAGAAAGAGAAGGGGTTACCTCCTCAGTTAAAGAATTTCTTCAGAATTAGACCATTGACAGGGAGAGAATCTCTCACCCCTGATAGATTTTGAAGTATGAATGTAGAATGGCCTACTTTTTCACAGATTTGAAATGGTCCTAGCCACAGTTTTTGGAATTTGGAATGTTTACCTTTGTCTTCGTGGGCTTTGTCCCATTTCAGGACTAGATCTCCGACTTCAAATTGTCTAGGGCTGGATGAGGCTAGATCGAAAGCTGCTTTAATGACTTGCTGATGTCTTGCATGTGTAACCTTGGCTTTGTCCCTTTCTTCTTCAAGTTTGAGTATTTGATCATGTCTAAACTGTATAGAAGAAGAAGGAGTTTCGTCTATAAATTGCACTAGGGCTAAAGATGGGAGAAGAAGATTGGTTGGTACGACTGCTTCTTTTCCATAAACAAGATTAAAAGGAGAGGTCCCTATGGAAGCTTTCTGTGTAATTCTATCGGCCCATAATGCAAATACCAAGGATTTATGCCAGTTCTTATGATTTTCTTCGATTGTTCGCTTAATGATTTTGATTAGATTTTTATTAGTTGATTCTGCTAGACCGTTGCCCTGGGGGTAATAGTTGGCAGAATATTTTAATTTGAATCCTCTTTTGATAGCGAAATCAATCATTGCATTGCCTGAGAAGTAAGAAGCATTATCAAAGACAAGAGCGTTTGGAACACCAAACCTGGTTACGATGAACTGATCTATAAATTCGATGATTGCTTCCGAGTTTGTTGTCTTTAATGGAACTGCTTCTACCCACTTTGTAAAGTAATCAGTTGCTGTAAGGATATACTTGTGTTGCTTGGAAGATGAAGGATTTATTTCTCCAATGATGTCCAATCCCCATTGTTCAAAAGGTTGTTCAATGTTGATTGGTTGTAAAGGGAAAGCTGGCTTTCGTTGTCTTCCACTGGCAGTTTGGCACTTAATGCATTTCCTTACATATTCATGAGCATCCTTAAACAAAGTAGGCCAGTAATATCCGGCATGAATTACTTTATGAGCTGTTGTATCAGCTCCAAAATGTCCTCCTGCCGGTCCATCGTGTAGCTCCTGCAAAACCTTTTGAGCTTCAGGTTTCTCAAGGCATCTTAGTAATACAGAATCATAGTTTTTCCTGAAGAGCACATCGTTAATAAGAGAAAAACTCTTAGCTTTCAATCTAATGGCTCTCTTATTCTTGTAGGACAAATTGGTAGGTGCATAACCATTCTTTAAATAAAAGATTAGATCTGAATATTGAGATTCGGAATCCGGTATACTTAGCTGATTGACTTCTTGGTTTTGCTCTGTATCACCTGATTCAGGAATGTTTGATGCTCCTGCTAAGATCCTGCAAAAACCTTGACCTTTAACAAATTTTGCTGGCTTTATTTCTAGATCATATTCTTGGAGAGCTGCGACCCAGTTTGCCCTCTTTTCTCCCAATTCCTTTTGAATTAATAGTTGCCTAACTGCGGAGAAAGGAACTATTACTTTAGTATGGGTTTTAAGAAGAAAGGGTCGATAATGTTTGACTGCTTTAAAGACAGCAAAAGCTTGTTTCTCAATTTCTGAATAATTCAATTCGGCGCCTTGGAAGTTAGAACTGAAGAACGAAATGGGCGCTTCCAAATTGTCATCATTCAACTGAGTTAGTACTGCTGCGTAAGATAAGTCGGATGCAATAGTATATAATGTAAAATGATTAGAAAGATTTGGAGTATTCAGGGCTGGGACATTGATTATGGATTGTTTAATATCATGAAAAGCTTGCTTTTCTTCTAGTCCCCATCTGAAGGTTGAATTCTTTTTAATCATCTTTTGCAGTGGTAGTACAATCTGTGAAAAATCTGGAACAAATCTCTTAACGAAATTAATTTGTCCTAAAAACGACTGCATCGATTTTTTATTGTGTGGAAAAGGAATTTCAGAAATTTCCGTAATTCGCTCAGGATCTACATAAATGCCATCCTTAGATACAATAAACCCTAAGAGCTTGCCTTGGTTGAGAGCGAAAAAAGACTTTTTCGGGTTAAGAGAGATACCATATGTTTTGCATCGTTGAAAAATCTGATTCAAATCATGCAAGTGATTATATCTCTTTTTAGAATATACAGTAATGTCATCGAGGTAGACAACTACTGTTCGGTTAATTAACCCTCTAAAGGCTGTATCCATAGCTCTTTGAAATGTCGCTCCTGCATTTATGAGTCCGAAAGGCATCTTTTGGTATGCGTAAGTTCCCCATTTTGTTCTGAATGTAGTTTTTAATTGGTCATCAGGGTGGACCAGTACTTGATTGTATCCTGAGAAACCATCCAGAAAAGACATCAATTCAGATCCTGCTACCGATTGAAGGATTTGCTCCATGGTAGGCAGAGGGAAGTTATCCTTTAAGCTTGCCTTATTTAAATTTCTGAAATCAATACAGATTCTGATGTCGCCGTTTTTCTTCCTGACGGGTACCATATTGGAGACCCAGTTTGAGTGTCGGACAGGAAAGATAATCTTAGCTTTTAAAAGCTTATTAAGTTCCGACTTTATCTGGCTCTCCAAATTTGGATGGATTTTTCTTAACTTCTGCTGGACTGGTTTTTGATCGGGAAGCATAGGAATAGTGTGTTGTATGATAGATGTATCATATGTTTTAAGGTCATCATACTTCCAAGCAAAAACTTGTTTGTTTTTTCTTAAAAGTTTGATAAATGCTTCCTTTTCTATTGTAGAAAGTCCTAATCCTAAATTTACATTCTGAGGAGTTTGAGCCGTTCCTAAATTAATCAATTCAAACCTAAGAGTAGAGCTCTGGAGTTTAGCATTAATTACAGGTTTAAACCTATCTTTAATGTCATAAAGGTCTTCAAGCTTTACCACAGGTTTAGGAATAACGTTATCTTGAGATGTTTGCTTCATTTGAGAATCATGCTCATCCTCTTCAATGACTTGATTGTCATAGGACTTTTCAGAGGTCAAAAATTGCAGAATATCCTCGTCATGGTTGAAAACCCTCCAGCTAGTGATGTTATCAGGAACTGAAGGTCTAAAAATTAACTCTACAGAAAATCTATCAAGACTATAGTCTTCGGAAGGGAGAAGCTTGGAAGCTACGTTGGCTAGTAAATCAGCTGCTGAATTTTGCGATCTTGGGATTGATAAAATATTGAATGCTGAGAAATGCGAAGTGAGATCTTGCACTAGCGTTTGATAATGCTTAAGGTGGCTTGAGAGGCAATGGATTGTATTCCTTACTTGTTTAACAATGATCTCACTATCGCCGAATACTTTTAAATATTGGACTTTAAGGTCAATTGCCTTATATAATCCCTGAAGTAATGCTTCGTATTCGGCTGTATTGTTGGTGCATTCAAATTCTAATCTACAAGAAAGCATCGTCTTTTCGCCTTTTGGACTAACCAAGATGCAACCTGCTCCTGAGCCCTCGCTGGACTTAGAGCCATCAAAATACAAAGACCAAAATAAAGGAGAATCAGAAATATTTACATCCTTTTGATCTACATTAAAGCATTTGGATAAATTTGATTGCGAAAAATTTTCTACTTGAGATGTACAATGATTAACTTGAAAAGGGGAAGATTGGGCAATAAAATTGCCAAAGAATGATTGTGAAGAATAATTTCCCAAAATGTTATTGTTGAAAGCCACCGGCTAATTTTCTTGTTCGAAATCGGTTACTGTATGAGTCATATGCTTCTCACGGTCGATCCTTATTTGATTTGGCTTACCCTTGTAGGGGAGCCACATATGTGACCAATCGGTGGAAATGTATCCATGTAGTTTCTCAGACCAGTCTCTGCTCAAAATTAAACCGTAAAATTCAGGTATGTCGGCTATCAAAATGTCTATTCTCTGTACTATTCTGGGATCAGCAGACAACCTGATAGTCACGGAATTAATTTCTCCTATGACCTGAACTTTGGTTCTGTCTAACTGTACAATGTGGATGGCTGACTTCTGGGGTTCTATGTTCAGCTTAGAACAAACTGAAGCTGGCATAATATTGGATGAAGCCCCTGAATCAATTAAACAGTTATGCAGATTTCGATTATAGATTTCATAGGTGAGCAAAAAAGGTGGGGTATGAGAATTGGATTTATCTCCAATCAGAACCGAATCGGTAGCCTCGACCATATCTGGAGGGGGTTGTCCTGAATCATTAGCAGCTTTTGAACTGGGAAGAGGGGAAGAGGGAATAGCGTTAAATTCCCTTAGGAGCAGTTTTTGCTGATGTTTTAATTTACCTAGTTCAAACATAGTTATGTTTGCCTTGGTCTTTTTCATGTCATCGACAATATTATACTCCATATGGTCAGATACCACTAGTGTTTTAGATGTTGAAGGAGAATTAGAAATTGGAGGTTGGTTATGAGGGGCTGCTACCGGAGATTTCTTTGGAAGAACTTTTTCTTTTGGTGTGGCAGCACCTGCACTCCTCTTTTTCGTTTGAGTAGGTTCAGAAGCGCTTCTACTTCTTGTAGTAACCGGAAAGGCTTCTTCTTCATTCTCAGTATCAGAGTTTGGGAGTATAAAATCCCACATTCCATGGCACTCAACTACTTCTTCTTCATCATCGGTCTGTTCAGTTGTTTCACCTTCCTCTTCTTCTTGGTCTGAGTCTGCATTGGATATAACATTGGGTGGCTTTGACTCTGTTTTCTTGAAAGTTCTAAATGGTCTTTTATTTGAGGTTTCGGCCACCTGTTTCTTGATATCAACCATTTCATTAGACAATGTTTTAAGGACCTTTTGTAAACCCTCCATATCATAGGGGTCCTTTGGGGTTTTCTTCTTGGAATCTTCTTTAAACGAGACTTTTTTAGCTTTTCGGTCTTCAAGAGCAGCTTTCTTCTCAAGAGCATTAATGCGCTTTTCAACAGCAAGTGCTTCTTTCATGTTTTCAGCTAAGGTAGGTTTGCCAGCCCTGTCTACAAAAATAGCTATGTTGGCAGGTAAGGCAGTAATATACCATTCGCTTCTGATTTGTTCACTTGGTTTAGAGTCGGTAGGGATTTTATTCAGGAGTTTATTAAATCTAGCATTAAACTCTTTTATTAGTTCCCTATGCTCTATTCTTAAGTTGGAGAGATCATTTATTAAAGTAGCTAAGGACCTATCATCTCCATACTTGGTAAGAAACTCCTCTTGGCATGTGTTCCAACTGGTAATTAAACCAGAAGGTAAGGAAAAATACCAGGATCCTGCCGATCCTTGTAAAGTGTAGGGAAAAAGTCTGACAACAACATCTTGCTCTGTCACTCCTTTCAAGTTGACTGCTAACATAAAATTGTTAATATGTTCTTCAGCTTGGGTTCCGTTATCTGGATTAAATTTAGGCAACCATTTTTCGGGAGCGTCTGGTAGATCATGTAATGGTCCAGGCATGTTGACTGCACCTGGCCTAGTCCATGGATCTGCCATTGTGCTAGCAACAGTGGTTGGCACTACTTTCGGGGTTCCAGATGTTTGAGGAAGTATCAAAAATGAAGAGTGAACAGGTTGGGATATTGAGGCTCCTATTCCCTGATGAACAACAATATGTAATGGAGGAGTGGATGGTCGACTTTGCAGATGAGGAGTTGAAATGGAGGATGTGGAAGAAAATTCTCCACTATCAGATCCTTCAGTGTTTTTCTTTGGCCTTTTCCTTTTGGGTAAAGGAAACGCAGTGGGTTCAATACCAAGTTTTTCGCTCTGAAGTCTGGTGAGAGGATGAGTGAGGTTGAACTGCGAAGTCGCACTGCTTTCTGATATCTCAGATTTCTGTGGTGAGATGGAGAAGCTCTGAAGTTTCTGGATTAGAGACTGGACTTCAGGAGATTCAAGACTTAGTTGTTCTGAAATATTATGGGTGTGAGCAGTGGTGGTTGATTCTTCTTTTCTTTGATCATGTGCTGGTAAACCAGCATGTGATTGAGAAGGAGAAGATGATTTGGAGGGGGAATTACTCTTAGAATGGTTTGTGGGGTTGGACCTACTTGCCATTCACAGTTGATGGCCCTCCTTCTAGCGCCAAAAATGTTGATGCCTCGAAATTCGTTGCAACAACATCGGGGAAACCACCCGGTCCGGAACTTAGTGCAGCTCCTTTTCCGTTTGGAATAGTGGCTCCGACTGGGGATAACGGGACCAGTTTCCCAAAGATTATAAGTGAACGGGATGGATGGATGATTTAAGATATGAAATGATAATAAACAAAATAACTAAACTATAAAAGAAATACAAAAAACTATAAGCTAATCCCGGGACTTATCAATTCAGACAGTACAGCGTTTAATAAACTATGCTTAATGACAGGCATATAGATGACACTCACAACAAGCATAGATGTTTAATCATTTGAGATTGCTCTGCATAAGTAGTTACGCAGAGCTATAATAGCGAATTACTGCACTCAGTCATTTATATCATTGATACATACATGGGTGAAAGATAACAAATCTCAAAACATTCAATAGTGATATGAAATGAAGACCTGTTGTTGTACTACATACATGTATTCAATAATAGCAAAGTAATAACACAGCAATTCATATAACTGAAAAGAGAACAGATACAGATAATAGTACCATGCAAGCTGTTTGATCAATCCAATGTATTAATCGCTATGTAGCAGTCCTTCCTTCCAACCAGAAAGCATTCCAAGCAAACGACAATAGTGCACAATTTACTTAAACAACATTCCAAGTAAAATTAAGGACCAGTGGTCGAGTTTCAAAAAGAATATAGACTGAAGCACAATAGTGCAAACTTCAGCCTTTTAGTCTTTTACAAAATTTTACGACCCTTTCCAAAACAATGAAAGGGTCTATAAATACTATTCTAATCTAACTATTAAATATCTAAAAACTGAAAACTAAGAAATCGGCATCAACAAATATCATTTTGCAATTTGGGTGAATCGGCAGTCGGCGGCGATGCTTCAGTCAGCTGTCTCTTTGCCTTTACTCTTTCGCTGACATATAGCCAGCATTGGCTCTACTTCAGGTGGAGTATTAAGGCGAGAAGTCAGCTGTGCATCATATGTGGCATCTTGGAAATCGGCAATCAGGTATTGGAGAGCGTCGGTTAGATAGTTGAGAGCCGACCTTTGAGAATGCGGTTTAATCAAGAAAAGCCAGTATGCATCGGAGGTCAAGGTATTCACTCCAGCAATTAACCGCCCTTGTTCTTCCAGCTTAAGATAATTCTTATGCTCCAGCATATTTGCGGTTGTTATATTTCCAGGTGTGCATTGTGAAATCATGTTAGCCAGATACAATGTATCATTGACTATATTGATCATGTTTGTGGAAATTGTTTTGCATCTGGATGCTGCCCTCTCTGCCTTCATTACCTGTGTTTCCCATTCCATGAAAAGTATGTTCTTGTATGTTTCACTGATTCGGGCTAAATTAGCAGTTTGCCCTTCTGGAGTATCTTGCCATTCAATATATTCTATTATTTCATCTTCGGCCTGATCCAAGTTAGTCCTGGCTTTCTCGATTTGCTTACATACTGCTGTAGATATATCACAAAGTGACTCAGCCTCAACTAGCTGTTGGCACAAAAGTCTAATCTGAGATATTAAAGCGCCGTTTATCAGAGTTGCCTCTGTTCTGAAATCTTCAATACTCTTGGCGCCTTTAATACCTTCAAGCTGTGCTGAGAGCTGAACTATTTGATCTTCTTTAGATTTCATTAACAGCTCATTTGATGCTTCCAACTGTGATAATGCCTCTGCTAATTCACGTGCTTTAATGTCACTTTGGTCTATCCTTAGTTTTTCAATTTGCTGGATTAACAAATGATTCTCTTGTTGTTGAGCCAGCAATTGTTCTTCCGCCTGTGTCGTTTTATTCTTTGCCTCTATCACTTCTGCTTGCAATGCATATACTTCATGCTCTTTAGTCTTCAAAAGAAGACTCACTTCGGATGCTTTGTCAATGGTTGCTGCTGAATAAGCTCCCGCAAATTGCGACAACTTTGTCAAATCTTCAGAGGGACTTAATTCTCCCTTCCAGACGACATTGCCCGTGACTGTTTGCTCATTTGAGACAGAAAGTTGATCAAGCCTTCGCCTCTTCCTTGAGCGTCTTACAACGGCTTTATGCTTAGGGCTGTAGAAAATGTCTAGAGGAGGAATTTCCTCTACCTGAAGATCAACTTGATCAGATGGATTCTGAGTAACTTCTTCAACATTCTGTACTGTGGGTGGGCCGCTGGTTCCTTCAAGAACCGGAGAAACAGTAATATCGGGAGTCTTTAAGGCATCTGAGTCTTTGGAGGCTTCTTTACCACTTATAATGGAATCAAATTGGTTCCATTCCTCAATCAATTCAGTATCGACAGAGATTTGCTTACTCTGTTCTTTTTCTTTTTCAATTCTCTGCTGTTCTTCGAATGCCTTCCGCTGTTGCTCCTCTTGTATTCTCCGTTGCTGTTCCTCCAATTCCTTTTTCTGCCTATCTTCCAGTTCTTTCCTTATTTTTTCTTCTTCCTCTCGTTTCCTCTGTTCTTCTATCTCCCTTTGCCTTCTCTGTTCTTCTATCTCCCTTTGCCTTCTCTGCTCTTGTTCAATTTGTGCTTTTTGCTGCCTTTCTGCCTGTAGTTTTCTCTGACTTTCCTCCTGTTCTCTAATTGTAACGGGAGGTAAATTTATTTCTGGCTGATCAGGCTCGCTTGAGGATGAAGTTGGGGTTGTAGATAATAACTTTAGAGGCAAAGTTTGCAACCTTTGCTTTCTAAGTTTATTAAATTCAGTTAATTCCATATCTTCATATCTCATTGCAGCAAGTTGTTTGACTTGGCTTATTGAATCAGCACCCATGAACAGGTCGTCAAACTGGTCTTCTTGGTGAACCACCTTTGTCAGCTTAGCCTGTTCCAAGGCAATGAAAGCAGCCTTGTTCGGGTCATAGAGTCTGTTGGGAATAGAAACTAGAGATAGCATTTGGAGTTTTGCTGCTTCCTTTTCTGCATGTTTATAATTTAGCAGCGTATAAACTCCAATTCTTAAAGGAAACGATGGCCATCCTCTCTTCTTCTCCTCTTTGAGAGTTTGGGTAACACCTTCAGACATTATCTGATAAGAGATTTCTCGGGCCAACAGTTTGTCTGGGATGTATACGGGAAGAACATGTGGCCTGGCCTTGCTTCCAAAAACTCTGATATAAGAAAAACATTCTTCGCCGAACCAATGGGCTACGGCTGGCAAGTCAAAAAAGGCTTCATAGGAAATCCTAGGGATAGGTCTGTCAAAAATAGAATAGTGAACGGGAACCATAAAACCATTGCAAATTTGGTACAAATGGTCTTTGTGAGAAGGTTTCCACAATTTACGATGATACAAATGAATAGGTGTTGGGTCATGGGTTGTCCATCTCCAACCAAGGACAGGAAACTCAGAATTAAAACAAAGGGCATCCATAATGTATGCAGAGTAATAAAAAGGTGGGATTTTTCTCTCAGAGACTCTGGTTTTGGCCCTAAACTCACGAATAGCTAGGACCAACTTATCAGACAGGATAGTGGCCCAATCCATAATTATACTATTAACGGCCGCTTCCATTAAGGGAACCATATCAACATGGATATTTGCAGAATCATGAAATCCCCACAATCTACACATCATAATTCCAGCATAGCAGTAAGGTGAAGCCAGAGAGGCATTGGAGTACTTACCCGACATATCCTGTTTGTGTTTTGCTGGATTTTGCCTCCACTCTCGTAGAGGTTCGGCTGGTGATTCATTCTCTCTGGCAAATTTTTCCACAAATGCTCTGTTATAGACTTGCTCGGGATTGGGCAAATGATACATTTGTCTTAAGTCTTCAGGCTTGAAGGAGCCGAAAATCCTTCTATCCTTAGAAACGAAGGTTCTATTAGTGAGAGGAACTTCTTCAATTGCCCAACGTACCACGTCAGTATAAGGCAGGACTTGTTCCCTGGCTGCTATTCTGTGCAGAAAAGAGTCAGCCAAATCTTTAAGAGTTGCCTCAGACTTTCTTAATTCATCCACACTTGCCTCCGTTACTGTCACTTCTGGTTGTTCTCCTTCTAGCAAATTGTATGTCCCTTGCCATGTAGTACCAGTAAGACCAGTGCATGTAGTATCTGAGATTAAGCCCTTCCTTGAAGGTGTAGCAGCTTGGCCTGAGGCGGGTGTCGCAGTAGAACCTGCCATCTTCTTGGACTTTTTTCCCATCATATTCAGACTTCTCTCGTTAGTCGAATTCTACACAAGTGCAAGAGAAATCGTAACAAAGAAATAACAATGACAATCCATAACGGGATAAATATATGATTTGAAGCGTGGCGAGATTATTCCTAAAAGAGGCTGCGGATTTAATGATTTGAGCAGGCACCGTAGATGTAATAATGGTGATTTTACGGCCTACAGCTTCATAAATGACCATTACTTAAGTTATTAAACCGAATGACTCCTTAAAGCGTGTAATAGATCTTTCAAAGGTGTAATCGTAATTGCTCGTTAATTCGAAGGGGCAAAGCTTTTAAATACGCATGCATTACCTTATCCCTTTACTTAACGGCTTTTTGAAATCTGTGATTTTGTCAAATCGATTTTAAATATAACTTTAATGCTTTGAAATAATCACCTTTTGGAACTGAGGTCATCATTAAGCGTCATCATATCGCATCGGAAGTGTGTGTGTGGCGTTATCACTTGGGAAAGTTTTTAGCGAACGCCGATTGCGATATCGCATTCGGCGCGCGAACATAACCCCCAGATGTGTATCAATTGCTTTTAGCGAATGCCGATAGCGATATCGCATCGGGCCGGAGTGTTAAAACATTTTCCACACGACATAGTGTCATGCCGATAGCCGATCGCCGATATCGCGTCGCATCGGGGAAAAGGTATGTGCCCTTTTGTGTGTGCATTTGCTATTGCCGATGACCGATAGCGATATCGCATCGGGAAAAACCAAGATGGCAACCGAACTTGCGATTACTTCTTTGGACTTAACCAAAAATTGCTTATCACTTGCTCAATAAGGGTTTTTTGCATAAATTCATTTGATTATCATACCTTATTTGAACAAGTTTATTAATGCCGATTAAAAATTTTAAAAGGGACCCATTTCATATGTAAATTGTTTGTGATAAAATTGTTATGAAATGGGGGGTTGTTGTAGGGCACAACACATATTCACTCACACTCCTATGTATGTTAAAATAACATAGTTTAGAAAAGTAATATCTGCTTTTGTCTTAGTCAAAACTTGAGATATTTTCCTGTCAATGTCTGCAATCCCTTTCTCATGCTCAAATGCTTCCAGCAAATAGTTCAACAATTCACTTTCTACCTGATTCCTTTCAACACCTCATCACTATGCTGCTTATCAATTCTAGCATAACATTCCTCCTTTTCCTTGAAGATATTCCAAAGCTGTCCTTCAGTGCCTTGACTAATCCTGGTAGCCAGCTCAGTCTCCTTCAATTCTAAGAATGATTCTTCTTTAGCATGAGACATATTTGTCCCATCTTCCTTTACATTTATACTCTTCTCTTTTTCACTGTTACGTGACACTTTCATCTATCCTTCTGGGCTGACTGAATCTTCCTCATTCACATCTCTACCTATGCATTCTTCAAAAAACCTCATTTCTTCATCAAAATTACTAAAACTTAAATCATTTACCTGAGGTCTCAATTCATGGCTTGACTCAGACTCTCTTAACAGATTTTCTAACAATAAAATCTCTCTGTTAGTTTCCTCAAGCGTTAAATTTGTATGCTTGACATATTTCTTCTCTTTTGCTTGTTTGGCTAACCCATATAAGCCAAACTCCCTTTGTTTACAACTTTACCAGTATGCTAAAAAGCAACATTTTCGTCCAACTATGTATGAGCTTCTTCATGGGACCTAATTGTCTCATCCTTCTTCTTTAAAACATAATTCAAATTCTGTCTCTCCTCTTCGTCTTCTTTGACAATACCCAAAGATCATCCATCATCATGTATTACATCTACAAACATACACAAATTGTTAATTTCAAAATCATAAGGCTCAATAGCCTCAACTGATGTTTTGGATATCATTTCTCCATCTTCAAGTTCACAAGGAACTTGTTCTTCTCCAACAACTTTGTTTTGTTGTAGTTCAACTCCTTTGAGCTTCTCTGACCTCAATTGAACATCCATTATCTGCTCAAGCTTCCTAAGCTCCTCTATTAACTAACTATTCAGTTGTTGCTCTCTCTTCTTTTGTAGCCTATACCATTTTACCTTCTTTCTCATTATATAACCATACCTCTGGTCTTCTTTAGTCCTCTGGAACAACTCCATCAACAAACTAAGATGGATTCTTATCTCAACCTTTTCTCTGTCATACTCTTCATCATTCATTTTACTTCTCACGCCATTTTCTTTGATATCTTCTTTCTCTATTATTCTGTGGTGGCTTCTCTTTGAAACTCTCCTATGACTATCAGTAGTCATCTTATTCTCCATCCCCATGTGTTTCCTCACACTTACTATGATCTGTACTAAGCCTCTACAATAACAGTTCTCCTTACACGCTTCACAAACAACTCGATTATGGAATGATGTGCAGGATTCGACAAACTCGTCTTTTCCATGTGATCAGAATCATTTGCTCCAGGAAAACTTCTCCCAACTTATCAGTCACAGATTGTTCCTTGACATCGATTCCCTTGATAATTATTTCTTTAAATTGAAATAACATTTGATAGCATACATCCAAACACATCAGACTCTTGAAGTATCCTCACATCAATCGACCAATCTACACCACAACAAAATTTATTTACAGGCCTACAACGTCAAATGCCTCACAATATTTAGAGCAGAATTACCAACCTGCTTTGATACCAAATGATGACCTACCAGGTCAATACTCCATAATCAATAACATGAAATCACTCAGCTACATCACAGGTCTTGAGACATAGATTTCAAAACTCCTTATCCCAGTGGATCCTGTTAGCCCTTGAGGTGCAGTGATGCTATTTTTAGTGGAAATGTCCCCTGTTTTAGCTCCAACAGCCACGTCTCCTCTTACTCCATTCTGGCCATAAGCCAGACTTCAAAAATATTACTCTCGCATCTATAATTGCATTAGGTCCTGATCCAAATATGCTCTCTAAGTCTTCAAAATCTCGTGAAATCATGCCAAAGATCAAAATAATTGCATGAGAGGAGCCCCAAAAACACATAAAAACAGTAAAAAACAGAGTATCAAAGGCATAAACAAGTGAAGGCACGGTAGCCGTCAAATCTGGCCAATCAACGGTCCAGATCTAATCGGCAAATCGCAATTGGCAAACACAATAGAGTGCTTACAACGGCCCGGGGTTATCGTGATATGCAATTGCAATTAATCGCATCGTGATATCGTAATCGGCAAACACAACGGAGCGGGGCCTATACACATATATATATGCGCGATATGATCAACCGAACCCGACAACATTATGAACCATATTATATATATATTGAAGTCTGGGAAATGCCTATTTCCTTTGTATTTGCGTGTTTCAATTATTAAACAAAATACAAAGGATGAAGCACTGATGCGACATTACGAACCCGAAAGGGTTTATTAATGCTGTTGAATACCATTTCAAGTCCGATAAAGTGGGATTTTCACATTTTAATGTATTTTCCAATATAAAGGGAAAATCACAAAATAGGCAGGATTTCGGGAGAGCCAAAGGCAATAAGTGGTTTGGGCTGGGCTCCGCCCGATCACATACAATAGCTACAACGTGTCCAAGATAAGGAAAGAGAAAACCACCCTCATTGGGCGGTTAACTCTCATACGAAAGAGCTTCCCGAAATGGATCACAATCGTTGGATCTAGAGCTCCCAGATCAACGACGGAGATGTGATATCACTATAAAGGTAGACCCAATAGGAAAATAGACCGGATTTGAGGATATTTGAAGTCCGGAATGAATAGAGTTTTGGTGGAATTTCACAGTGAAAATCATTTCTCTATGTTAACAGGAAGTGGCTAGTTTAGGGGTTCCAAAGGCTCGAGGCACTCTTACGCTACAAAATAGGTGGCCAGCTCCCCTTTCTACGTTAAATAATGATTGCTAACGCTAGAAGAGGGATTCGAGTGGATAGAGGCCGGGAGACAGAAGCCAAGAGACAGATGGCCAGAAAGGGGAAAATCCGTAGTGCAACACCGCCGAACCAACAGAAGTAGTCGTGGAGCATCGCTGGCACGAGTGAGCTACCTGACAACGCAACAAAAAATACCAAAAATTGGTTATTGTGTTTGTTAGAAGACAGAGGGGATAGATTAAGACCTCTCAAGCCTCAAATGGTTCAAGAACATTGCAAAAATCCTATAAATGGCTAAAAGCTAGAAAAAACAAGGGTTCAACTTTTGCGGATTGTGGATACTCTGTTCCTCCCAGCATCTCATCTTCATTCCAGTAATACAATCTTCTTTTGCTGTTACATGTTCAATCTCCATCTTCTCCTCTGTTCCAAGCTTGAGCTTGAATAGGTTATTTATGTTTTCTTCTGTGTCTAATGCCAAATAACTGTCATCTTATCTCTGTGTTGATATATTAGATTTGCAGGCTTCATTTACTTTCTATAGCTAGCCATTCATATGTGTTTGTATATGTATCTGCTGGTACAGTTAGGATTCTCCATCTATGCATTGAATATATAAACTATTAAGCATTAGTGGTCTAAAGCCTTGTCAAGTTTAGGGTGTTCATGCATGTCTTGAGTGAAAATAGAGTTGAAATAGTCATCTGACTTGATCCAAACCATCATCCATTCCAATAGTTCCGAGAACGATATTGAAGATTTATATGTTACTAGGCATCTCCAAGCTACAACCTGGGAGAGCTTCCTGGAGTGCTAACATAATTGGCGCTATTGCTGGGGAGAGGAAATTGAAGCTCAGCTTCCCTGGGGAATGACACAAATCCAGCTTTGATGATAGACAAAGTCTGGACACTATTTCGACTGTAATCATCTATCTGGCGACTCTACTGGAGGACGAACCTCTTGGCGAATCCACTCCATAGTGTTGGCTCATTTTGTGAGGCCTACTGGGAGAAATCCTCAGAAGCCATTAGCTGACCCGATACCTGACCCTAAAAAGATCATCAAAGAAAGAAAGGTGTTGCAGAAAGGAGCATCAGGTTCAGGTAACTCTAAACAATATTCTATATCTTTGCAAGAAAATCTTGTAATAGAGCAAAAAAATGTTGAGAGTATAGCATCTAATACTACTAGTGAAGAAAAAATCTTAGAGACTCATAGAGCTCCTTATTCTTTAGGTTCTCCTTTTGTTGCAAACCCAAAGGAAACCTCCCCTGCTATCCATCATATTCCTTTAGTCCTATCAGTCACTCCTCAACCCTCTGTCATTCAGACTTCTAATGCCTTTATAGATACCACAACTATGGCAACACCTACCAAAATGGAAAGAATCATAGTTGCTAGGTATGGACCCCTAGTATTGCCCACTCCTTTGAATGCCATGCCTACTAGAAAATATCAGAAGTATATGCCTAAGTTCACTAGGACTGAAGGTGTTACAGCTGAAGAACATCTTGAATCATTCTATAGCTATGTCGATAACCTAGACATTAGTGAAGATGATGTGTGGATGAGAGACTTTGTCCAAATCCTAGATGGAGAGGCTAGGAAATGGTTCAGAGAACTGACCCCAAGGTCTATAGCAGATATTGAGGCTTTATATGATGCATTCCTAAAGCATTGGGGGATAAGAAGGATCTACTCTACTACCACACCGAGTTTGGCAACTTAAAGAGGGAAAATGGTGAGTTGTTGTCTGATTTTAATAAGAGGTTTAACCGCATGTACAACAAGATACCAGCTGAAGTAAAACCCACCACTACCTCTGCTAAACTCATTTATTCCAGTGCCTTTGATTCTGACTTCTGTCTACTGTTGAGGGAGAGACGATGTGCTACCTTGGCTGATATGCAGGATGCAGCCTTGGAAGTAGAATAAAAAATCATGGTTGCAGAGAAGCTCAAGGGGAATGTTGATAGAAGGAGACAGAGGGGAGAATCTTCATCATCTTCAGATCCCAAGATAGATAAAATGACCAAGATGATAGAGTCATTAGCCTCTGAAATCTCCAAGTTAAAGGTTGAGCAACACCCTGGGAAAGGAAGAGTTCCTAACACCTTTGCTCCTAGAAATCCAAATCCATATAGAAGAACTAATGAGCAGTTGCAGATTCTGCAAAGAAGCAAAGATGCCAATGAAGACCAAAGGGTGAAGACCCCTTTCCAGAATGTAGTCATGGAAGAAGAGCAATTTGAAGAAGATGATGAGATCCATTGTATGGAAGACAAAGGCAGTGCCTCCTTTTTGACCTTAGCTTCCTATGAAAAGTCATTATTAAATGACCAGATCAGCCAAGAGTGGGACGGTGAAGCTATTTTGCAAACTGATGATCCGCACAGATATGATCTGAGGTCAAAGATGAATAATGCTAAGGAAACTCTTGTTCAGAGAGCTGCTATCCCTGTAATACAACAAGCTAAAAAGCAGAAATAACTGGTAGTTGATCCCATAATCCTCAGAGCTCCAACTCACAAGGTAACAGGCCTTGAAAAGTCTCCTTCTCCTTTCAGTTTTGAATTAGAAATTGAAAAGCTAAGAATACCTATACATCTGATTGAACTAGTGAAGAATGAATCATTCAATAGATCTATCCTCGGGGCCGTTGAGCCTAAAGCCATCCAAGCCTCCACTGATTATGTAAATCTAGAAGATGACAAACCAGCTGTTGTTCTCAGCCCAATGATTGAAAATTGTGATGATAGCTCCCCATCATTCTATGTCTGTTTGACTATTCATGACAAAATCCTTCACAATTTCCTTCTGGACACAGGAGCCAGCAATAATCTAATGGCCAAGGCTATCATGGATCAGTTGGGTCTTGACATTACCAAGCCTTATCATGACCTGTTTTCTTTTGACTCTAGAAAAGTGAAATGTTTGGGATTAAGGAAAGACCTAGCCATCAGCGTGTCTCAGCTGCCCGTCAAGAGCATGATGATGGATATTGTGGTAGTAGATGTACCACCCAAGTTTGGCATGTTTCTTTCCATAGGCTGGATTAAGATATTAGGTGGAACATTGCAAAATGATCTGTCCTATGCTACTGTCCCAGTTTTTGGAGGTGATAGTAGGAGATTATACAGAGAAACTCAATTGGCTTATGTCATCAGTGATGAAAGGAATCCCACTAATCATCCCATCTATGCTATCGACACTGATTTTGGAGCCTGTATTCTTCAGATTGAAGAATCCCAATTGGCCTCCATGTAACTTAAGAAACCGGTTTGCCAAATCACAGAGGAAGAAGGCCCACAAATTTGGGACATGTTCTTTGATGGAGCTTGCTCTAAGGAAGCTACAGGGGAAGTTGTAGTCCCTATGTCCCTCACACAAGAATGCATTCATTTATCTTTCAAATTAACTTTACAGGTCACAAATAACATAGCAGAGTACGAAGCCTTGATTTTGGGCTTAAACGCTACTAAAGAAATTGGCATCAAAGGTCTAAAAGTGTTTGGAGATGTAAACCTTATCATTCAGCAGATGAACAAAAATTTCCAAGCAAAGCCTCCAAGGCTGAAAGCATACAAAGATGAGTTATGGAACCTCAAGGGTTCTTTTAATAGTTTCAGCATTTCTTACATCCCTAGAATGAAGAACTAGCTCGCTGATTCCCTTGCTGTGTCTACTAGCATGTTTATTCCTCCTTTGTCTCCTAAATTTACTTATGAAGTGTAGGTGAAATATATACCATCTCTGCCTGACAATGTCAAATACTGGAAAGTTTTTGAAGATGATGATGAAATTAATAGGTTTTTACAGATCATTGATGAATTTTCTGAAATGCACATTGACCATGAAAACAAAACCATTGAAGAATGCAACCAGTCCAAGCTAAAGGGCGATATTGGCCAGGATAACATTGTTTAGCTACCTAGTAATCATATACCCAAAGGATTGGTGCCCCTAGAAAAGTTGTTTCATCATAATGATGTACCTTATAAGCCTGCCAAAAAGGAAAATGAGTCTGCTGTTCATAGACATAATATAGGGAGTCCAGCCCATCCAAATTACATAGATCTATCCACTGACTTGTCTTTTTCCCAAAGTTCCGAGTATTGCACCTTGATGAAACAATTTGCTGATATTTTTTCTTGGGAGTACAGTGACCTTAAGACCTATGACACCAACATCATTCAGCATAATATTCCACTGGGGAAGAATACCATCCCTTTTAAGCAGAAATTAAGACCTATCATCCCTCTCTTATTGCCTTTAATTGGAAAGGAAATCAAGAAGTTGTTGGATGCCAAGATCATAGTTCCCCCAAGGTATTCAAAGTGGGTAGCTAACCTTGTGGTAGTAAGAAAGAAGAATGGAGAAATTAGGCTTTGTGTTGACTTCAGGAGCCTGAGCAAATGCTCTAAAAAAGACAACTACCCCCTGTCTAAGATGGAACACTTGCTGCAAAACGTTTCTAGGGCTATAGTCATGTCTTTCTTAGATGGATTTTCAGGTTACAATCAAATTGTTGTACATCCAAAATATCAAGAAAATACCAGCTTCACTACTCCTTGGGGAACTTTCATGTACTCGAAGATGCCTTTTGGATTGATGAACGTTGGGGCTACTTTTCAAAGGGCCATGGACATAGCCTTTGTGGGAGAGAAGGACAAGTTTTTCCTTATTTACCTTGATGACATAACAGTCTTTAACAATAGTCACAAGGACCATTTGCAGCATTTAAAGAAGGTGTTTCTAAAGTGCAGATGGTTTGGAATTTCTGTAAGCCCAAAGAAGTCACAATTTTCTCTAGAAGAAGGAAAACTTCTGGGACATATTGTTTCTGTTGAAGGTGTGAAGATTGATCCAGAAAGAGTTCAAGCAATTCAAACATTGTCCATCCCAAGATCAAAAATGGACATTCAATCTTTCCTGGGTAAGATTAACTTTGTCAGGAGGTTTATTCCAAACTTTGCAGAGCTAGTGAAGCACATCACTTCCATGTTGAAGAAAGGATCAGAAATAAAATGGACAGATGGTGCAAGAAACTCTTTTGAAGCCATCAAACAAGCTATCATGGAAGTTCCCACTCTAATCAATCCAGATTATACCAGGGAATTTTATATCTTCTCTTTCACCTCTTATGACACACTTGTAGCAGTTCTATTGCAGAAAAATGACGAAGGGATAGAGCACCCTGTGGCCTTTTTCAGCAAAATTCTGAGGGATGCTGAACTAAGGTATGACCTTATTGAAAAACAAGCTTATTCTCTCATAAAATCTTTAAAGGCATTCATAATTTATATTCTACATTCCAAAGTGATTGCATATGTACCTTTAGCCTCCGTAAAAGATGTTCTAACTCAGCCAGATATTGATGGAAAGAGGGCTTAATGGATTGCAAAATTCATAGAGTTTAACATAGAGGTGAAGCCCACCAATCTTGTCAAGGGCCACGGCTTGGCTAAGCTTATGGCAGAGGAGAATTGTAGTTTTGTAGACATCAATTACATGGGTTCAAATTCAGGTGGTGAGCGAACAGAGGAAGCAGCAGAAGAGTAAGAGTACAATCAGTCTTTGGCTGAAAATCTAGCCACTTGTGAATGGTATTCAGGTGTAGTTCATTTTTTGCAGAAGCTAGAAGTATCTCCAGGGCATAGCTCAAGTCAAGCCCATGTCATTAAGCTCAGATCAACCAAATTCTACATTAATCAAAACCTGCTTTATTGGAAAGACCCATCAGGGATCCTCTTGAAATGTTTAGACAAAGTACAATTTGTGGAAGTCATGCACCAATTCCATTCTAGCATTTGTGGAGGGCATCATTATTGGGAAAGCATATAGCCCACAAGATCCTGATAGATAGGTATTATTGGCCTACTCTGTTCTCTGATGTGTTTTCTTTTGTGAACTCTTGTGACAAATGTTAGAGGTTTGCGGGAAGGCAACAAATAAAATCTCTTCCCTTGAAGCCAGTGCATGCCAATGGTACCTTCCAACAGTGGGGCTTGGACTTCATAGGTGAGATCAATCCACATTCCAGTGGCCATCACAAATGGATCTTGGTAGCCACTACCCACTAAAAATGCTAATCATCAGGTTATCCTAAAGTTCTTGAATGAGAATATTTTCACTAGATTTGGTTGCCCAACCAAACTAGTCACTGATAAAGCAACAGATTTCAGGGTAGAAGAATTGGTGGACATGTGTGAAGCCATGGGTATCCAATTGGTGCATTCTACCTCATATTATCCTCAAGGCAATGGCCTGGCAGAATCATCTAACAAGAGCCTTTTAAGGATAATCAAAAAAATGTTAGAGGACAACAAAAAGAGTTGGGATTCCAAGTTGAAGTTTTCACTATGGGATGACAGAGTTACCAACAAGAAGTCCATAGGAAATTCTCCATTTAAGCTGGTTTATGGCGCTGATGATGTTTTTTCTGTCCAGCTAATTCTCCTTGTGGCCAGATTTTTGCAAGAAGAACAGGATGAAGAGAATGACATAGCAAGGAGAATGAGTAACTTGGTTGAATTACAATAGATCAGAGAACAACTAGTTGAGAAGTCAAGAATTCTTTAGAAGAAGATCAAAGAAACCTTTTATAGAAAGGAAAAAATGGAGAGTTTTCAGGTTGGTGACTAGGTTCTCAAATGGGATGCATTGAAGGAAAAGAAGGGCAACCATGGTAAATTTAATGCCTTATGGATGGGACCGTTTGTCATTGCTCAAGTTCAGATGAACAATACTTTCATTCTGCACAATTTGGAGGGGGAAGGTGTTTTTGATGGCCCAGTCAATGGGCGGTTTTTGAAACTTTACTTCATATGAGGCTTTAAGGCCTTAATATTGTAATAGGTTTTTTAAGTTTTTGTTTTTCATGCAAATAAACTCCATGCCCAATGGAACACTAGGGAATAAGTTTGTTTTGGTTGTTACTGGAAAGGAAGTAGTCTGCAGTTCTTGAAACCTCACAGGGAGGCTTTCATCCCCAGAAGGAGCTAGTGTTAGCCCCTGAGGTGCAGTGTTGCTATTTTTAGTGGAAATGTCCCCTGTTTTAGCTCCGACGGCCACGTCTCCTCTTGCTCCGTTCTGGCCATAATCTAGACTTCAAAAATATTATTCTCACATCTATAATTGCATCAGGTCCTGATCCAAATGGACCCAAATATGCTCTATACGTCTTCAAAATCTCGTAAAATCATGCCAAATATCAAAACAATCGCATGAGAAGAGCCCTTAGAATGGAGGAGAAACACTATCGGGAGGCCAAAAACACGTAAAAATAGTAAAAAACAGAGTATCAGAGGCATATACAAGTGAAGGAATAGTAGCCATTAGATCTGGCCGATCAAAGGTCCAGATCTAATTGACAAATCACAATCAACAACCACAACAGAGCACTTACAATGGCCCAGGGCTATCGCGATATGCGATTGCAATTAATTGCATTGCGATATCATAATCGGCAAACACAATGGAGCAGGGCCTATACACATATATATATGCGTGATATGGTCTACCAGACCTGACAACATTATGAGTCATATTATATATATATATATTGAAGTCTAGGAAATGCCTATTTCCTTTACATTTGCGTATTTCATTTATTAAACGAAATACAAAGGATGAAGCACTGATGCGACATTACGAATCCAAAAGGCTTTATTAATGCTGTTGAACAACATTTCAAGTCCGATAAAGCGGGATTTTCACATTTTAATGTATTTTCCAATATAAAGGGAAAATCACAAAACAGGCAGGATTTCGGGAGAGCCAAAGGCAATAAGTGGTTTGGGTAGGGCTCTGCCCGATCCCATACAATAGCTACCATGTGTCCAGGCTAAGGAGAGATAAAACCACCCTCATCGGGTGGTTACTCCCATACGAAAGAGCTACCCGAAATGGATCACAACCGTTGGATCTAGAGCTCCCAGATCAACAGTGGAGATGTGATATCGCTACAAAGGTGGACCCAATAGGAAAATAGACCAGATTTGAGGATATTTGAAGTCCGGAATGAACAGAGTTTTGGCAGAATTTCACAGTGAAAAGAATTTCTCTGTGTTAACAGGAAGTGGCTGGTTCAGGGGTTCCAAAGGCCCGAGGCACTCTTACGTTGCAGAATAGGTGGCCACCTCCCCTTTCTACGTTAAGCAATGATTGCTAACACTAGAAGAGGGATTTGAGTAGACAAAGGCCAGGAGACAGAGGTTGGGAGACAGATGGCCGGAAAGGGAAAAAGCCACAGCGCAACACCACCAAACCAACAGAAATAGTCATGGAGCATCGCTGGCATGAGCGAGCTACTTGACAGCGTGGCAAAAAATACCAGAAATTGGTTACTGTGTTTGTTAGAAGACAGAGGGGATAGATTAAGACCTCTTGAGCCTCAGACGGTTCGAGAGCATTGTAAAAAGCCTATAAATGGCTGAAAGCTAGAAGAAACAAGGGTTCAACTTTTGGGGACTGTGGATACTCTATTCCTCCCAGCATCTCATCTTCATTCCAGTAATACAAGCTTCTTTTGTTGTTACATGTTCAATCTCCATCTTCTCCTCTATTCCAAGCTTGCACTTGAATAGGTTATTCATGTTTTTTTCTATGTTTAATGCCAGATAATTGTCATCTTATATCTGCGTTGATATATTATATTTGCAGGCTTCATTTACTTTCTGTAGCTAGCCATTCATATGTACAACCAGGATTCTCCATATATCCATTGAATCTATAAACTATTGAGAATTAGTGGTCTAAAGCCTTGTCAAGCTGAGGGTGTTCATGCATGTCTTGAGTGAAAACAGAGTTGAAACAGTCATATAACTTGATCCAAACCATCATCCATTCCAATAGTTCTGAGAACGATATTGAAGATTTATATGTTACGAGGCATATCCAAGCTATAACCTAGGAGAGCTTCCTAGAGTGCTAACAGATCCCATATAAACGTCCTTTAAAAACAATATGCATAAACATAGAAAGATTAATTTCAAATTTTTTGCACTCTTAGAAGAATTTAGAAGATTTCATCAATGTTGCTCAACGTAGAGCAGTATTCTTATTACTGTAGATTCACAATTTAATGCTTTTTATACTTTGTCGATGATTCACCCAATAACCAATTGTGAATTCAGAGATTGACACTAGCATGGTTATTGGTTTAATGCCAAATACTTGATCTTATACCATCTGACATTCTTGATAACCGTAAAAAATTCAATAACACTTGCAATTAATTAATTGATCATTGTTGATCCAGTTCCTGATCAATAGTGAATCATTTCAATAGCTGGAATTTAGGTTCTATTCATCAATTTTCAGAATTCAAATAGGTCAGGAGATAAGCTGATAACATAAATATAGTGATTCACACTCACAAACTATAGTTTATCAAGAATAGACAAACAAACTATTTCCTACAATCATTTATGTTCATATAAATTACTCAGAATCTCATTCTCTCTATTCGCCATGGCTTGATATTCATTCATTTGGCCATTCTTCTCCCCTCTAGCTTCATGCCTGTAGGCTTACAATTATAAGAATAATTACATAGTTATGGATCATTTTGGATCCATGTTCTTCTCCATAGATCACTCAACTAATTTCTAAAATCACTAATGCCACTTTTAACGCAACTAATCCTCTATTCTAGGATCCCCTAATCCCTAAGTTATCTATGAAATATTCACAAGTTAAACACCTCTCATATTCTCACATAATTTATTAAAAATATACAATTTTCTTATTAATATCTTAAGAACATCACACACCCTATGTCAACCAAATATATAATGATTTTTAGAGCTAGATGCTCTTGCATCATATTTAAACCACGACCAAAACAAATTAACCACTAATTTTAATCTTATATTGAAGTCCCAACCGCTAAAGTTTAAAATTATAATGGTGTTCCAAAAATGGTCAAGCAGGGGGTCGAACCTTTGACCTCCCCCCACCAAACTTAGAACCTTGCCAATGCATCCAACAGTTCCTTTGTTAAGTCCACCGACTGAACCATTACTTAAACCTTTCCAATCAGTCGACTAGGAAGAAAAAAGGGGAAGGAGGTCGGAACTGAGAGTGTGGAACCATGAGAGAGCAGAGGGTGTGGAACCCTGAACGTGGAGAATCTTAAGATGCTAAAAATATTCCCTTGAGGGCCAGAGATACCAATGTCAAAATTTGACAAGTTGATAATCATTTTTGCATGTTTTCTTGCAAGGAGTCCAACCATGTAGTCTGTTTCCCCATCTGAGTAGAAGAAATGTAGGTATCTAATAGAAAGGAATCTTTGGAGAATATTTTGGAATCTAAAAAATTCCCCTGGAGGAAGATTTTTACTGAGACAAAATGATGCCAACTTTATAGTCATTTTTCATAGAATTACGTAGGGAGTGAAATGGTGTGCTCAAAAGCTTCGTCTAAGCAGTGGATTTTTAGCAATCTTCAGGAAGGAATCTTTGGGGGAATCTTCAAGATGCCCAAGGGTCTAGAATTTGACGGTGTCAGAAAAGGGAAACAATTATATTTGTTTGACTTGATTTCAACACCAAAATATGAGTGATGCAGTCCATTTTAGCAGCTCAGCTTTACATTTTTTGATCATCACTAAAAGTGGAGGTATATGATGTAGTTATGTCATGCTTTTCTTCTGATTTGTGAGATGATGTTTTTTTTGTTTAGATCCTTGATGACCATCTTGTCGAGGGATAATTGTATGCCACATGTTGTAAAATTTATTAGCTTGTCATGCTGAAGGAAGACCCATTTGAGTGAGATTCCCTTCGGACGTCTCGTGGAGAGACATGCCACTTTAGTTGAGGGTACCTATCCTTGTAATGAAAAAGAACATGCCATGTACATCATCATCATTTGTAGCATTAATGAAGTGACCTCCCCACTTTTGACACTAGGGCCTGGAGATGTAACTGACACCAGGTGAACTCCATGATCAATGTGTCCGTGTTCTTAGTTTGATGGTTGTCATTATACTTCATCTTCTCTATAGTATGCACATGTGGATTTTCATGCTCTTTTTAATGCAATTACGCTAACATCAAAGAAGTAAAATATCTTAAATAATTTTGGTAGTTGAAGAGATTCAGATCATTAAAGTCAAATTTTATTGTGTCATAAGAGTTTGTATTATGCGTTATCTTAAAGTACTAGAAATGAAGTTGTTATTCATGCCATGTTTTATTTTATTAGTTGTCATGTCCTAGAACATAGATAAATGTATGTTTATGTGGAGTTGTGTCATTTTATTTTATGTTGTTCAAGTGTTTGGAGCTAAAATATTGGTGGGCACATAAAAAAATAGAGTTTTACTATGTAAAAAAAGAGCATTGGTGAACATTTGTAAAATCTTGGTTTTAGAGTCCATTATGGAGCTAAAGCCGCTATTTTGTTTTCCAAATGCATTTATGCTCATATGAAATTATAATCAAATATTTTGTTGTGTGAACACATTATGGAATTTTATTTCTAGTTTCTGCTATCAAAACTCTATTTTTTACCGTGCATTACTCTAAGTTTTAAACTATGTGATTTTAACTATCACATGAAATTTTTTTTATTTGATTTGTGTAGTCTTTCTTTTATCCTCTACCTTTACTTTCATGTGGTATCATAGCTTTGATTTGTCACAAAAGGTTATTAGAGATTTGGTTTATTAGCCAAGGATTATTAGAAGCAAGTTTTGTTAGAACCAAACAAGGAGTTACGTTTGTATTAGTCACAAATGGAAGCTTCAAACACAAGCTTGACAAATCCACATATTCCTTAGTTTAATGGAAATAACTATTATTATTGGGAAATAAAAATGAAAACATTGTTCTATTCTCAAAATATTTGGGATTTAGTAGAGAATGGGTTCCAAGTACCAGCTAATGCAACAACAACAATGCACTAACAATAGCAGAGAGAGATTCGTTGAGAGATAATATGAAGAAGGAATTCAAAGCCCTCTTCTACATATTCCAAGTAGTGCATAAGAGTATCTTTCCAAGGATTGTAGTAGCAATGGGACATCATCCAGACAACATATCAAGGCATGGAAAAGGTGGAGACAACAAATTTTCGAATGCTGAGAAGGGATTTTGAAACAATATGAATGAAGGAGTCTGAGACAATAAATTCTTTTTTTACACAAGTTATTAGAGTAGTAACTCAAATCAGATCTCATGGTGCGACACTTGTAGAAAGGAGAACATTTGAAAATGTTCCATGAAGTTTACCAACAAGATTTGATCCTATTATTGTGTCCATATAAGAGACAATGCATCTCTCACAATTTTCAGTAGATGAGTTTCATTCCTCACTCATTTCACATGAACATAGGTTGACCAAAATAACAAATGCTTCATTGGAACATTTTTTCCAGACACAAGTGTTAAGTTGTCCACATAGAGGCAGAGGAAGATAAAATTCTAGAGGTAGAGGAAGAAGTCCACATAGAGGTGGAAGAAGTATTCCTTCAAACTCAAGTGGAAGAGGAAGCACTCAAATCCAAGTCAAAGTTCAAACCAAAATCAAGAACAAGGTCAAAGGTATGATAAATCTCAAGTTCAATATCATTATTGCAAGAAGTATGGCCATTATGAAAATGAATGTAGAAGGAAACAATAAGAACTTAGTAAACCAAATGAAAATTTTACAAAAGAAAATCAGAATCAAGATAGAATGTTTTTAACATGCAATGTAGAACAAGAGAAGAAAAACTATGTATGATTTTTGGACTCAGGTTGTAGCAATCACATTATAGGGAACATATAAATGTTTTCCAATTTCAATGAAAGTGTAAAATCTGAAGTTAGATTAGGAGCTAATGACAAAGTGTCAACCATGGAAAGGAAAAGTAAATATCCTAACCAAGAAGGGGGAGAAGAGATATATTTTAGTTGTTTATTTTGTTCAAGGTTTAAAAGATAATCTCTTAAGTATTGGACAACTTATGCAAAATGGGTATAAAGTCTTTTTCAAAAATGGAGAATGCATAATCCTAGATAAATTTCCAAATAAGCAATTGATTGCAAAAGTTCAAATGACAAGCAATAGAATGTTTCCCCTAAGGATAAAACCATATTTAAAGGTAGAAGGTGTGCAAGCACAACTCCCAATGAACCCACAAGAGGATGACAGAAAAATTGCAGCAATCACATAAACAAACGTTCAAGCAGAGATAAAAGATGAAAATTGGCTATGGAATTTAAGATTTTGGAATCTTAACTTTGGAGGTTTGAACTTGCTACATAGGAAATGCATGGTAAAGGGTTTGCCACTAAAAAATCCAAACAACTTGTGTAAAGGATGCATATTGGGTAAACAACATAGTGAATCATTTCTAGGAGGAAATTCAATAAGGGCAAAGGCACCATTGGAAATCATTCATTCATATTTGTGTGGACCCATGCATACACTGCCAATTGGTGGAAGTTATTTTTTCTTGACATTTATAGATGACTACACAATAAAGACATGAAGCTATTTTCTAAGACAAGAAAATCAAGTGTTTGAGTGCTTTCGTCAATTCAAGGCTCTTATTGAATAACAAAGTGGGCACTACATCAAAGCTTTGAGAACTGATACAGGTGGTGAATACATCTCAAATGAATGGCTACAATTTTCAAGGGAACATGTAATTCACAAAAAAATTACAACAATGTACGCACCTTAGCAAAATGGCGTCATAGGAAGGAAAAATAAAACATTTATGGAAATGGCAAGGAGTATGTTAAAGGCAAAGCATTTCACAAATGATTATTAGGTTGAAGTTGTAGCTTGTGGAACTTATATTATAAGTAGATGTCCAATAAAAAGTGTAAACAACATGATTATGGAAGAAGCATGGAATGGAAGAAAACATAGTGTCACTCACATGAGAGTATTTGGATGTGTGGCTTATGCACATGTCCCAAATGGACAAAGAAAGAAGTTGGAAATGAAGGGGGAGAAATGCAAATTTGTTGGCTAGAGTGACTAATCCAAGGCATATAAGCTTAACAATTCAATAACCAAAAATGTTATAATCAACAGAGATGTAAAGCTCATAGAAGAGAAAACATGGGATTGAAGTTTAGAGAAGACAATTAACCTAAAAGCAAGTATACCACAAGAAGAAAAAGAGGAATTAACAACAACAAGTAATTCTTTAATGATGACTCCTCCTACACCTGTTAAAGCTCAACAAAGTGGTCCTCGAGTGACACCTTCAACAAGCAATAGGACAACCTCATGCATTCAAGCAAATACTTGTCCAAGTGCGCAACAAAGATTAACAATTCAACATTCTCCAAGTTCAACTTCAACTGACACATAAAATCCATCTTTGGCAAGCTTGAGAAGACAAAAATTTAAGAGTTTGAAATATATTTATGAGAAAAATGAAGAACAAAGTAGAATGTGTCAAAATTCTCTATTTTCTTTATTTTCTGATGTATATGGTCTAATTAATCGTGAATATGCAATCAAGGAAGGAAATGGGTAATAGTAATAGATGAAGAAATAGAGTCAACATAAAAGAATGATACATGGGAGTTAGTGAGTCTTCCACAAGGAAAAGAAGTGGTAGGTGTAAAGTGGGTCTATAAGACCAAAAGAAATGTTGAAGGAAAGATTCAAAGGCATAAAGCAAGGTTAGTCATTAATGGGTACAAACAACAATGCAGGAGAGATTATGGTGAAAAATTCACACACATCACAAGAATGGAGACAATGAGCATAGTTTTGTAAATAACAACAAAACATAAGTGGAAGGTATAATCATTGGACATGAAATCAACCTTCTTGAATGGAGTACTAAAAGAGGAAATTTATGTGGAGTAACCACCTAGTTATGAGGTTCAAGGGAAACAAGGCAAGGTGTACAAGCTAAATAAAGCACTTTATGGGTTGAAGTAAGCACCACACACATGGTATATAAAAATAGGAACATATTTATTAAACAATGGCTTTAGCAAATGTGACAATGAGGCTACACTCTACATCAAAATAAATGATGGTAAGATTTCAATTATGGTTTTATATGTAGATGATTTTATTTTCATAGGGAGTGATGATCTCCTCATCGCTGAATTCAAAGCAGTCATGAAAAGTGAGTTTGAAATTACAGATTTGGGATTGTTAAGACATTTTCTAGGCATATAAGTGAAGAAAATGGAAGATGGTATTTTTATTTCTCAAAGTATGTAACATATATCTTGAAGAGGTTTGGAATGAAAATAGCAAGCCCACATCAACTCCAATAACAATTGATTTCAAATTAAGTAAAGAAGATTGTAGCAACAATGTAAATCCAACCCTATACAACAATATGGTTGATAGTTTGATATATTTGACTGCAAGTAGTCCTCATTTAATGTATGCAATTAATTTGGTTTCAATATTCATGGAGACACCAAAGGAGACACATTTGGAATTAACTAAAATAATTCTAAGGTATGTTAATGCCATTAAAGGATATGGCATTTTGTATACTGCAACAACAAATGATTTTAGGCTAGTTGGATATACTGACACTGATTGAGAAGGAAGTGTAGATGATAGAATGAGCACATCAAACTATTTTTTTCCATTTGCGTTTGAGAGTCATTTCATGGGCTTCCAAAAAATAACCAATGGTTTCTCCCTCCACAGCTGAAGCTAAATATGTCACAACAATAGGGTCAACATGTCAATTAATTTGGATAAAACGAATATTGAAATATTTATGGCATAAACAAGAATGAACAACAAAAAAAATTATTGTGACAACCATTCTCCAATTACTTTATCCAAAAATTTATTTTTTCAAAAAAGACACAAAGTATGATTTGGTAAAAAAACTAATCAAGAACGGAGAAATTGCATTCACGAATGGAAAAATTGTATTGGAGCATTGCACATCCCAAGCACAATTTGGATACATCTTCACTATACCATTAACAAAAGATTGTTTTTATTATTAGGAGATCTTGGGAATGGACGTGAATATCACTAGTTGTTATTAAAGGGTGTGTTAGAAGATAATCCCAAATACCTCATTAACTAAACAAACATGACAGTGCACCATCCCTGGAGTACATGACAAATCACATTTCATATTTTCCCTCAGGCTGATGTGACGCGAACATAAATAAAGTTTCTGATCAACGTACCTCATTTTATAATCTCTGCAATACATCCAAAAAAGACATTGGAAATATCTTGCTCGGCTGAGATACTCATTAAATGCCGAGTTACACCTGCACCACTGTCTTAAAGTACTATAAATTAACTCATGTATCCACGCCAGGTTCTATTTTATTAGTTTTCTGGTCTTAAAACATAGATCAATGTATGTTTATTTGAACTTATTCAGTTTTAGTTTTTGTTGTTCGAACGTCTGGAGCTGAAATATTGGTGGGCATGTAAAAAAAGCATAGTTTTACTGTGTGAAAACCGAGGGTTGGGTCAAATTGTGTAAAATCTTGGTTTCTTATTGGTTAATGGAGTTGGATTATTGTTTCTTACCTACTAATTTTATAGAGATTTGAGATTATCCCAATTCTAATAAGTTCATATTTTAAGGAGGGGAAATTAATATATAAACAAATTTTATTTAACAAAATGGTCCATTTTATAATAAGATATGTAATTTATTTTTTCTCAAAGTTGACCCATAACTTTTTTATACATGGTTAATTAGAGAAATGTGTACATTGGTAGGTTTTTTTGTTATATTTATAAAGCCTTAGTCGATATCAACCACATTAAAAAATTTAATGTGGTTGTACTAGTTTATGTCCTATATATACTCTATTTAATATTCAAAAATACAATTTAAAAAATAAAAAATAACACATAACACATTGTATTTTGCATTTTAAAGAAATTTACACTTACATAAATTTGATCCCCTAAGCTCATGTTAGATCAAAATTTAGAATCTAAGGAAATAACGTATCAGCCAACCTTTCAATTCGATTTCCCTTTCCAATAAAAGATTTCAGACCTTTTGCTTTCCGGGACCGAAACAACCGCAGCCACTTGTAGAAATGGGATTTGGTTGACAAATTTACACAACTTTAAATTTTTTTTTATTGAAATGAAATTGCTAAAATTAGTTAAAAAAATGTGAAAAAATATATATATATCAGTTTTGAAATTCCAACCCTAATCGATCCCAATGTAAATGTTTTAAAATTCCAACCTCAACGGTTGAGCCGTTGATCCGAATGTAAGAATGGCCCTTTCACACTGCCAACGATCGATCTGTTAACGTTGAATGACGGTTGGGAACGTTGCGTGAAATGATAAATATCCTGTCTCATTCTGTGTTATACGCTCTCGGCCTGAACATTCATCCAATGAACAAGGAACTGGACTCTTTGCGCGATCTACTTATATTGAGGAGAGGAAGGAACTTGGCAGCCAAAATTGGGCACGATATCCTCAAACGAAGCAGGGAGACGGTTCTGAGAGGAATCAAAGAAGCTATGGAGGATTTGCGGGGCCCCAAATATTCACTCGTGTTTGCGGGTCACTTGGGCGAGTTGGAATTAGCCGCCTTCTCCATTGCTTCTATTGTCCCAGTAAGTTTCCACAATGTTTTTGTCCCTTAATTGTTATTTTAGTTTTCTTTTTTTCTAATCACGATGGATAGCTCACTAAGGGTGGATAGGCAACTAGTTAATGTCTAGCAATATGGAATGTATCACTATATTACTAAAAATATTTCCAATAACACATGAGTTAAATATACTAAGAATTTGTTATTTGATTTTGATTTATTATTATATTATCAAAGATATATTCAACAACGCATAGTTAAATATACTAAGAATTTATCATTTAGTGAAAATGGAGACTCCACAAAAGTAAGAGAAAATATTCTTTCCAATTCTTTTATACTCCTTAAACCTTATCACAAGCAGCGAAAAATGTGACCTAAACGAAATAATGAATGCCAAAGAAACTTTAGTTGAGTTATTTTCAACTACCACTAATGGTAGCTTTAGAGGGCTGAGGACATTAGAAAGAGAAGTAATAGAATCTTTCTTTGGCCTAGTGAAAAATTTTCATATAGCACTAAAAATATATGCAACAACCCAAAAAATAATTACTTAATAAGAATTGAGACTCCACAAAAATAACTGAACATAACATACTCTTGGAACATTATGATACTCTTTTAACCTTATCACAACTGCCAAAAATATGATAAGGGGATAACTAGCAATTGTCCCAAAAAGTACAAAGAGAGGCCGATAAGATTATTAAATTAGAATTGTTGAATTTCTCTAGAAGAGATCTTGGTTCAAGTGAATTATTAGGCAGTATAAGAGGACCCTGAGTTTAAATATGGGCTACTAAAACACTATTATAAGATCACACTCTTTTGAAATTGATTACCCATAAATTAACCACAACACTCAAAATAAATAGATCTAAACCAACTGATAATACGGGCGTGGCTTAAACCTTGGAACCGCCAAAATCATGGAATGTAATAATTATAAGAATTTACATCTCTTTATGGTGTAAAATTACCTTAAGTTTAAAAGACGGATAAAGTCAACACGTTCACAACCTCTGGTTTTGTAGAATGAAGAGCATTTCAACAAATTTTAAGAATTAAATAAGATGAGACTGAATAATCTGAACAATGCCATGAAATGGAATGGAATGCAAACGAAGACTCGGCCGTATTGCCATGTAAAGCTTTACCCTTTACTTCTTTACAGACTTGAGCTTCATCGCAAGAAAAACGAGTAGGAGCAAATTCTTCACCCTCTGCTTTCACATCATCGTCCTGTAGCAAACAGAACTCTTTCATTTAACATCAAACATGTGAACCCAGCAGCACCAACATTATCGTCTTTCTTTTGCCAGAAAGAAGATAGTGAAACAAGATATTCACAACTCGAAACATTGAAATAAGCAGGGACGACAATAAATTTAAATCTTTTATCAACATAAAATTAGAGAATGTTGAAGAGTCGGATGAAGTAAACATGTTTTTTTTTTTCCTTTTTTTTTTTCTAATCTAGGATAATCAGTAACACGTGAGAGATATCCTGAATAGACCCGGGATCAAATCCAACTGGCTACCACTATAAACCTAGGCTAGGTGCAACAGCCTGCAAGCCACATAATAGCAATTAACTTATGCCTCAATAAGAGCCGAGAAGTCTTCTCTGGGGTCGCCTACTCTTCTAGCCAAGACACAATAGGTCATATGTATACTCAATGAGATCTGAACCTTCATCTCGTGGGTTTCAGCCAAGGAAACTTACCGTTAAACATGTTGACAACCTCTGGGTTTCGGAAATGTAGGGCATTTCCGCACATCGAGAAACCCTCGCGAGTTGACAACAATACCTCACATGGAGAAACCCTCGCCAGGCAATAATTTCACCTTAACTATAGTACCCATGTTCTCTGAATTGACCCCAAAAACTTTTCTGCAAACTTTTCAAGATGCCAGTTTTGGGCAAAATGCACAAAACTTCACCTTAATTTTTTAAGATTTCAATTCCAGGGAAAATAAATTACAAAATAACTTAAAAGGCACAGTTTTATTATAGACGTTTAAATTTTTTTCACCATATCTACTCTTGGAGGTTCTAAAATAGAAATGGGCAAAACCCCAATGGTGTTTAGGTAACTTGTAAAAAAAGGAAATACTGAAAAGTTCAATACCGTTGGCGATGCGGCTTCTGTACATGTAATCACCATCGAATTATTTCTTAAAAGACCAGGAAAATAAAAAAATTGAACACAGACACTAAGGGTTTCAATACAGAACAGATACAAAAACTCTTTGAACGACCTCTAGGAAAGCAAACCTGTCATGAAGGACCATGGACCGAGGGGATTGAAAATGTCTGGGAAAGAGTTCCTGATATAGAAATGGTTTTTTTGTGATCAATTGTCTGATCAAACCATCTATTTGATTAATTGAAATGGCCCAAATTGCGCAAGCATGCAATTGATGATAAATTATCCGTGCCAAAAGAATAGGAAACCCCTTGCAGACTTCTGATGTTCTGGGTGTTTCTAATTTCTTTGGCAATTTCCTTGGAAAGCAGCTTTCAACCTCAGTAAGTTTTGCACAAATGGCATTTTAACCTCGGTTAACTATCTTCTCGGCCTCCAAGAAACAACAGTTCCCTTATGGGGCAAGAGCTCATGGAACTCTTTCAATAAACCACTTCATGACTTAAACATAAGAACAATCGCTTTGTGAGTATGTAATTGTTACAAAAACGCGAGAAAATTCTTCACAATCGTAATTCAAAATCAGGAGCTACCCTTCTACCCTTTGCTCAGTCTTCAATCAATTCTTCAAACGAAGACTAACATTTCCCTGCACACGAGTAGGATTTTGATATTAATTACAGCATTGTCATCCTTCTATTTATCAATTCCAAACCCTCCTGCCAACAAAAAAAATTACCCCAAAAAACCTGTCAATTAAAAAAATACAACTAAATTTTAAATGGAGATATCTCTCTCACAGAATTTCTGATCTTAGCCCAACTGTCGACCTTTACAGACATATCCGCATAATCCCTTTGTTTCTTCAAACTTGCCGAAGGAGATTTTCTGTCAAATACATAGTGCAAAAAAGGGGCTTCCTGAATATGCTTGACAATCTGCTAGAACAGGCAATAAAACAAAGAGCAAAAGTCAGAATTTCACCAGCGGGATATATACAAAATGATGATCTTCCTAATTTCTGCCAGAGAATTTGAAAACCAATTAATTATATTTCATCAGATTTCATCTACAAATAAAAACCCATCACTATACTTGCATCAAAAAGGAGAAAGCCATCAGGAATATTGCATCAAAATCTTCAAAAAGTTACAAAATATTAGATTTTCATATAATGTTATTAGCGTACCTCGATTACTGAATCTCTCATCCATTCTTCGAGCTTCTCAGAGGTAACTGGCGGACAAGATTTCATTTCCTCGGCACATGTTAGCTCATCTACACAGATGGGCAATCAATCATCCCTGTAATGTGTAACAACTGCCTGTAACGTTGAAATGTAATTTCAAATTGCTGCGTCATTTAATTCCAGAAACCGCCAACAGATTTCTACGCACCACCATTTCACGCTGAGTGGTATTTTCTGAGGGGGCTCCGATCACATTTGTTGATCGACACGTGGCCGCAACACTATTTCAAAACCACCCATTCCCCGGCCGGTAAAGTTTGATTAAAAGGGCCTCCCGGGGAATTAATGACAACCGTTCAATCAATGAGGAGCAGATCAACGGTTGAAGCTCAACCTGCACTTTATTGCGTGACGTGAAGTTTTTTTTGTTGACCGCCAGTTTTTGTCAGCAAAGAAATAAATGAAAGTTAATGTGAATGGTATTCGATTGGTAAAGTTTTTAATTTTAATAGTTTTTTATTCACGGATACGTTGACTATGTAATGTTTTTTTTGGTTGTTCTGGAGCATTGTATGTAGTCGCATATGTAATGAAAAGCTCGCGGCAGTGAATGAAATAGTGGGATTTTTTTTACAGCAGGATGAGCATATGGAAAACGCAGCAGCGAAAAGGGAATGTATTTTTTTGGTTGAAATGTAATGTAATGAAAATGCAACAGCATATGTAAGGAATTACATTTTACAGCAGTAAATGTAAGAACTTTTTTTTTTACACAGCAGTGTAAAGAATGAAGGAACAGAGCAGTTAAATTTTTGAGACAGAGTATTTTTTTTGTGCATCTGAAGTAGTGTTGGTGAATCCCTCTGGCAGAGGATAAAATTTGTAATTGCAGTGGTTTGATTAATGAATACAAGTTTATTTTGGTGTGTGAAATTCTGTTATTTATCTCCAGCAAACAATTTTTTTTGCTTCCCTGTGCTAAAACAGAGTATTATTTCCTGGGTTAAAACAGAGCATTGTCTCTCTATTCAATTTGTTCGAAATTACCAGAAATTTCCAACATGGTATCAGAGCTTGACCAGGCTCTTTGAAGGTGTCAAAAACGCTGAAGGAAGGATTCTTGCTGCAGTAGCTTCTCCAGTAGTGTGAAGACTCAGTAAAAAATCCAAGGTATTTCTCAAACTAGTTTTTTGTGTTGCTGTTGAAGACAGTCAGTTATTTTTGAAAAACACAGTCAAGTATTTTGAAGAGTGCAAGAATGGCTGGCTCCAGCACCAGCACTAGCATGGGTATTTTTAATACTCAGCTCCCACAGTTTAATGGGAAAAGCTATGACTATTGGGCAATAACCATGAGAGCCCTATTTGCTTCTCAAGATTTATGGGAATTTCTTGAGGATGGTTTTGAAGAGCCAACAGATGAAGAAGAGTTTAATAACTTGACACAGACAGAGAAAGATCTGTTGAAGAGCTATAAGAAGAAGGATTCAAAAGCCCTCATATTCTTGTATCCAGCAGTGCATGAGAGTGTGTTTCCAAGGATAGCAGCAGCCAAGACATCCAAAGAAACATGGAAAACTCTCAAGACAACCTATCAAGGCATGGAGAAGGTGAAGACAACAAAACTACAGTTGTTGAGGAGAGATTTTGAGAATCTTTGCATGAAGGAGTCAGATAATATTGACTCATTCTTCACGCATGTGATTGGTTTGGTCACACAGATAAGAACTCATGGAGAAATTCTTGAAGAAAGGAGGATTGTGGAGAAAATGTTGAGGGTCCTAGCCTCAAAGTTCGATGTGATTGTCACCACCATAGAAGAGAGAAAGGATCTCACAAGCTTCACAGTTGATGAACTACATGCATCACTGATAACACATGAGCAGAGATTGAGTAGAAATGAAAACTCATCTCTAGAGCATGCCTTCAAGACCCAGATGTCCTTTGGAAGAGGAAGAGGTCAAGGCAGAGGAAACAAGAGAGGAAGAGGCAGAAGTCAAAATAGAGGTGGAAGAAACAGCCCAGCAAATGCTCAAGGAAGAGGCAGCAATCCAAATCAAAACCAAGGCCAAGGCAGCAGCCAACAAAGTGGACAACATCATGCTCAAGGACAAAGGTATGAAAAATCCAATGTCCAATGTTACTACTGTAAAAAATATGGGCATTATGCAAATGAATGTAGGAAGAAGCAGCATGATATGAACAATAGAACTAATGCAAATTTCACTAGGGAAAATATCAGCCAAAATAATTTTGTTTTAGCTTATAATATGGCTGAAGAAAAGAGTGAAGATATATGGTTTCTAGACTCCAGTTGCAGCAACCATATGACAGGAAACATAGCCCTGTTTTCTATGTTAGATTAGAATGTAAAGTCATAAGTCACACTTGGGACTGATAGTAAAGTTTCTGTTATGGGAAAAGGAGAAGTAAAAATATTTACAAAGAGAGGTGAAAAGAAAACCATAGCAGATGTTTATTATGTTCCTGGAATGAAATGTAATCTCTTGAGTATTAGACAACTTGTTCAAAAGGGTTACACTGTTTTCTTTGAGAATGATGTATGCACCATCATGGATAAAAAACCCAGCAAACGATGTATTGTTGAAGTGAAGATGAGAAGGACCAGGATGTTCCCTCTCAGGATAAAAGCAGATTTAAAAAAAGGAGTTGAAATTGCAGTAGTTACACAAGAGGCTTTCCAAAGCGAACCAAAGGATGAAAATTGGTTGTGGCATTTGAGATTTGGGCATCTCAACTTTGGAGGTCTTAACTTTTTGAATAGAAAAGTAATGGTAAGAGGATTACCATTGATAGAGAAACTAGACAGCCTTTGTGAAGGTTGCATCTTGGGGAAACAACACAGAGAAAGTTTTCCATCAGGGAAAAGCATAAGGGCAAAAGCACCATTAGAAATTGTTCACTCAGATTTATGTGGACCGATCCAAACTCCATCACTTGCAGGCAGCCTTTATATTCTAACATTCATTGATGATTTTACTAGAAAAACTTGGGTTTATTTCTTGAAGAACAAAAGTGAAGTGTTTGAAAAATTTCGGAATTTCAAAGCACTTGTGGAAAACCAAAGCGGGCTGTATATCAAAGTTCTGAGAACTGATAGAGGAGGTGAGTATATCTCCAAAGAATTTCTACGTTTTTGTAGAGAAAATGGAATTCATAAACAATTTACCACAAGGTACACTCCGCAACAAAATGGTGTTGCTGAAAGGAAGAATAAGACAATCATGGACATGGCAAGGAGCATGTTAAAGGCAAAGCATTTGCCAAATGATTATTGGGCGTAAGCTGTACATTGTGTAACGTACATTTTGAATAGATGCCCTACAAAAGTAGTGATGAACAGAGTGACGGAAGAATCATGGAGTGGGAGAAAGCAATGAGTCACCCACATGAAAGTTTTTGGATGTGTGGCTTATGCACACATTCCAGATCAACTAAGCAAGAAGTTGGACAGCAAAGGGGAGAATTGTATTTTCATTGTATACAGTGAAGAATCTAAAACTTACAGGTTGTATAACCCATATACCAAGAAGTTTTTTGTGAGTAGAGATGTTTAGTTCATTGAGGAGGAAGCTTGGGATGGAAGCATAGAGAAAACAGTAAATGTTAAAAACTATTTGTCTCATGATGAATATGATGAGGAGATGGCTGAAATACATCCCCAAACAGTAGCTCCAACACAAGGACAGCAAGGGACACCCTTGAGGAGAAATGAAAGTGCTTCTCCAAGCACATCACAAGGAGGAAATTCAAGTGCTTCTTCAAGCATTTGTACACCAAATGAAAGAGGTAAGAAGTTTAGAAATTTAAGTGACATTTATGAAAAATAGGCAGCAAATGAAGGTATGAACTCTTTGTTTGCATTATATTGTCATGTTGATGACCCTGTTCATTTCGAAGAAGCAATTAAGGATAGGAAATGGATAGAAGCTATGGATGAGGAAATCAATGCCATAGAAATAAACAAGACATGAGATTTGGTTGAACTACCAAAAGGTAAAGAAGTCATTGGAGTTAAATGGGTCTACAAGACCAAGAGTAATGCTGAAGGCAAAATAGAAAGACACAAAGCAAGACTTGTTGTCAAAGGATATAAGCAGCGATATGGGAAAGACTATGAGGAAACTTTTGCACCGGTTGCAAGAATGGAAACCGTGAGAGCAGTGCTTTCCATAACAGCACAAAACAAGTGGAAAGTTTACCAAATGGACGTGAAGTCAGCATTCCTAAATGGAGTGTTAATGGAAGAGGTTTACATTGAACAACCTCTAGGCTATGAAAAGAAATGCCAAGAGCACAAAGTATGCAGATTGAGAAAAGCTCTTTATGGGCTCAAGCAAACACCAAGAGCATGGTACAATAGGATAAATTCCTATCTACTGGAAAATGGATTTGAAAAGTGTGAGGGAGAACCCACCCTCTACATCAAAGAAAAGGATGGTAAAATTCTAATTGTTGTGTTATATGTTGATGATGTTATTTTCACAAGTAATGATGAATATCTCATTGAAAATTTCAAAGCAATTATGAAAGAGGAATTTGAAATGACTGACATGGGTTTGCTGAGATACTTCTTAGGAATAGAAGTAGATCAAAATGAAAATGGGATTTTTATCTCACAAGCGAAATATGTTAATGAAGTGTTGGCAAGATTTAACATGCAGGAGAGCAAGGCAGCAATCACTCCCACAATGATGGGATTAAGACTCAGCAAATAGGACAACAACAAGGATTTTGATCCTAGTTTGTACAAGAGCATAGCTGGCAGCCTCATGTATTTGACTGCAACTAGGCCAGATATAATGTATGTTGTTAGTTTAATTTCCAGATTCATGGAGAAGCCAAAAGAAGCACATTGGCAGACAACAAAAAGGATTTTTTGGCATTTTATATACTACTTTAGAATGTTCAGATTTAATTGGATACACTGATAGTGATTGGGCTGGAAGTGTAGATGATCGAAAAAACACATCCGGTTATGTTTTTCACATGGGTTCAGGAGCTATTTCATGGGCTTCTAAAAAACAGCCTATTGTAGCATTATCTACAACAAAGGTAGAATATGTGGCAGCTACAGCAGCAGCATGTCAAGCAGTTTAGATGAGAAGGATGTTAAGGAGATTATGCCAAGAGCACGTAAAAGCAACTGTGATTTTTTGTGAAAATAGCTCAGCTATTGCATTATCCAAGAATTCTGTGTTTCATAAGAGAACGAAACACATTAACACAAAGTTTCATTACATCAGGGAATTGGTAAACAATGGAGAAATTGTTTTAGAACATTGCAGGACTCAGGAGCAGGTTGTAGACATTCTGACCAAACCATTGGACCAGAAAAGTTTTGAGTTTTTAAGGAAATGTCTGGGTATGACTGATAACCTAGCAGTTGAAATTAAAGGGGAGTGTTGAAATGTAATTTCGAACTACTGCATCATTTAATTCCGGAAACCGCCAACAGATTTCCCCGCACCACCATTTCACGCTGAGTGGTATTTTCCGAGGGGGCTCCGATCACATTTGTTGATCGACACGTGGCCGCAACACTATTTCAAAACCACCCATTCCCCGGCCGGTAAAGTTCGATTAAAAGGGCCTCCCGGGGAATTAATGACAGCCGTTCGATCAATGAGGAGCAGATCAACGGTTGAAGCTTAGCCTGCACTTTATTGCGTGACGTGAAGTTTTTTTTGTTGACCGCCAGTTTTTGTCAGCAAAGAAATAAATGAAAGTTAATGTGAATGGTATTCGATTGGTAAAGTTTTTAATTTTAAGAGTTCTTTATTCACGGATACGTTGACTATGTAATGTTTTTTTTGGTTGTTCTGGAGCATTGTATGTAGTCGCATATGTAATGAAAAGCTCGCGGCAGCGAATGAAATAGTGGGATATTTTTTAGAGCAGGATGAGTATATGGAAAACGCAGCAGCGAAAAGGTTATGTATCTTTTTTGGTTGAAATGTAATGTAACGAAAATACAGCACCATATGTAAGGAATTACATTTACAGCAGTAAATGTAAGAAGTTTTTTTTTACACAGCGGTGTAAAGAATGAAGGAACAGAGCAGTTAAATTTTTGAGACAGAGTAATTTTTTTTGTGCATCTGAAGTAGTCTTGGTGAATCTCTCTGGCAGGGGATGAAATTTGTAATTGCAGTGGTTTGATTAATGAATACAAGTTTATTTTGGTGTGTGAAACTCTGTTCTTCATCTCCAACAAACAATTTTTTTTGCTTCCCTGTGCTAAAACAGAGTATTATTTCCTGGGTTAAAACGGAGCATTGTCTCTCTGTTCAGTTTGTTCGAAATTACCATAAATTTCCAACATGTAAACTTGGCAATGCTAAAAAAAATTTCAAGCTGCCAGTTTTGGGCAAAATGCACAGAGCTTCACCTTAATTTTTTAAGATTTCAATTCTAGGGAAAATAAATTACAAAATAACTTAAAAGGCACAGTTTTATTATAGATTTCAATTTGGCAAAGGGATTCACGTCTTTATAGGTCCTTCCTTTAAAAGTTGATCAGAATGTTTTACAGAAATTTGATTCCCGGACAGTTAAAATGGGAAGGATACAGACAGAGCGGTACATAGCTATTATTTCCAATATGCCGAGACTCTGTAACTGAGAAAAACATTCGAACAGGAGGTAATCTTCAGAAAACACAGGTAACTTCGTGGCCAAGAATCAGCAGAATAATCCGATCTACGCGCATTGAGAATTTTTACCCTCCATGCCATCCATATATTTGGTTCCATATCCTATTACTCAGCGCTGAAGTAGGTGTATTTGAATCGTAGGTTTCAGAAACATGCAGCACCACCTAATGAGGGTTACGTGGACTACAGCTATTTAATTTTCGCAGACGGACAAAAATGTAGGAAACCATGCCAGATGTCAAGAGGGAAATGAAAGTCTTGACAAGTGTGTTAATGCATAGGAAGGCCTATCGGCCTAATTATTGCAGGAGAGACTTTATTTTAATTACATTCAATTATTTTAGTTACTTTCAATTGCCAATTTGCCACTAATGCCAGCTTTAGAGCGCTGAAGACATTAGAGAGGGGAATAGAAACTCTCTTTGGCCCAGCGACAGGATTCCATATATGATATCACTGATCCATTTGTCACTGTATTTTGGCATGGCAGCTGGGGAATAGAAACTCTCTTTGGCCCAGCGAAAGGATTCCATATATGATATTACTGATCCAATTGTCACTGTATTTTGGCATGGCAGCTAAGAATGGCAAGCGCCTTGCAAACACTATGCCGCCAAACTTATGGTGGTAATAGATATGTAGGGCTTTCTCATAATACTATTTGCCACCCCCTGTCGGGACCGACAGATGATATTTCTGAATTATCCGGATAAGTTTCTATCTGGTTCATTCCTCTGCAGTTTGCTTATGTTTTCAGGTTTCCAATTCAGAGATACTTGCAGCCTCAGTTGAAAAACATAATCATTGCATGGACAGCTGGAACTACATTGGTGCTTCATATTTTTCTAAGCTGGCTCTTTGTCGTTAAATTACATATGGGATTTATGGAGTAGCTATGACATTGAATTTAGCATGGTAGCTGCCTCCGATTTTCTTGGTTTTTTTTATTTTATCTGGAGAGGTTGTCCCCAGACATGGACTGGACTATCAAGACAAGCATTCCAGGATCTGTGGCCTTATATCAAATTATCTGTTGCATCTGGTTAGTTGCACACATCTTGATCTTGAAACCATTCTTAATGTAATTTTTAGTTTTATAAAGTTTAGTTCAGAACAAGGAGCTAATGTTCGTTTTCTTACGAAACAGAGTATTGATCCTCTTGACTGGGCATCTACCAGATGCAGAAGTTGTAGTCGATTCCCTTTCAATCTGATAAAACTTGTTTTCAGTTGTTTTATGTTATAAATTTTAGAATTAAAAAATACTGTAAAAATCATATATTTTAACATACTTGAGATTTCATCTCATGTCCTGCAGAATGAACGTCAACAGTTTGGAGATGATGATACCATTTGGAATTTTAGCGGCAACAGGGTATTTTCACCATACTAGTATTAGCAATGGTAGCAGATAGCGTATTTTAGAATTTGCAAGGGTTGCATTATAATTAAAAACCTAACAAAATCGGAGGCAGCCACCATGCTAAATTCAATGTCATAGCTACCCCGATAATTCCTATATGCAATATAACGATAAAGAGCCAGCTTAGAAAAATATGCAGCACCATTATGGCTCCAGCAATCCATCCAATGACCATGTTTTTCAACTGTGACTGAAAGTATCTCCCAATTGGAAACATGAAAACATAAGCAAAATCTTCTGATAATTCAGCAATATCATCTGCCTGTCCCAACAGCTTCAAAATGGGGATTGGCCACAGATCGCGAGATCAAAAAGCAGAAGGATATATTGTAAAAAAGAGAACAAAAAGGATCGTGATCTGGATCAAGTAACATTTTCCGTCTTGAAGACACAACCAGAAAAGGCAAAGAGGCTCGAAATAGTGAGAAGCCAGCCGAAAGAAAAGTCACAAATTTGTGAGATGCTAGAAGCATAAGTTATGTTTTTAACAAAAGGAACTAGAAAAAAAAGTGTTCAGTTGAATCAAAGCTTGAAATATGGAAAAGGTTATGAAGCCTATGATATTCTCAGCTTCCAAAGGTTATTTTTCATCAAAACAGTGTTAAATGTAAAGCCAAATACAGAAGTCGACCCATATTGCTACGCTACACCGCCGGGGCTGACTCTCAGATACTCCGCCGTCCACAACCAACTACCACACACGATCTTCATTTGCCTTCTAGATTTCATTGTGCAATCATCAAAATCTAGTTTTCATCGTGCAATCATCAGAATCACGTACAGAATTTTAGATTTTCTTTTTTCATCTACAAATTTGTCTTTGTCTTAACTTGAGAACCCAAGCAAATCAAGGCCTGTGTAATCAAAGTGGCTCTCTTTAATGTATTCTGCCTATTTGTATTATACCCCGCTGTTTCTGTGATGATTTTATTCTACCTATAAAATTTTAGATTTTCCTTTTTCATCTATAAATTTGTATTAGCCTTAGCCTGAAAACCCAAGCAAAGCCAAAGTCTGTGTGTAATAAAAGTAGCCTTATATATAATAAAAATATGTAATTTTGTTTTTCATTGTAAGTTTTGCTCTCTTTAATGTATTCTGCCTATTTGTATTGTACCCTGCTGTTTTTGTGATGATTTTATTCTACTGTAACATTCATCAACTACTATCAGAGCCAGGTTACCTTATACTGCTACTCTCGCCCTCACCGCCATTCATCTCGCATTCCCTTAGCGTAGCCCATCAAGCTCGTGTCGGGCACCGATGACCCCCCAGCCGTGGATGCTGTGTAAGTAACGTAGCCATCTTGGTCACCCATAAGAAGAGGGAGCTCGAGAAACAAAAGCAGGGGGCCAAGGATTTTGCTGAAGAGCAGGTTCTGGAGAATTTTGAGCTTCAGAAGGGGAAATAATCTGCTGTCAGGATTTATAATCTTTGGAAAATGAGAAGAAGTGGGCGGAATTTGTCTCTTTGGAAAATGAGAAGAAGTGGGCGGAATTTGTCTTTTTTAAAGACCAAGCTGTAAGTTGTTTCGGTATCTAGTGGTTAGTGTGATTTTTTTTTTGTAAGTTTTAGGGTGGGTTTTTCAGTCTAATTTCTATAAAATTCTGTAGGAATTTATTGAAATCACGAGTTTGATGGGTAACCAATGCACAATCTAAGCACCCTAGGAGTTTTTCAGGGTGCTGAATCTATATATATAGCCCAAAAACCAGTTTAATTAACACAAATCAAGATTTCAGCTCAAATTTTTCAGCCACATTTGGGCACCAAAAGGTCCAAAAATTCGAAGTGAAAACAACTTTTTTTTTGTATTGGTTTGAGAGATGGAAGTACTTTTATCCTTCTTTTGAAACATATATAATTATATACTTTTTATAAATACCATGAAATCTGTTAATTTGTTTTTTTTGCAATTAATTATTTACACACTTTTTAAATATTATAAAAAAAAAAAAGGAAATGTCATTATTTATTAGAAGATAATTTTTTTTTAAAGAGAATGATTTTGGGTTTTTAATTTAAAAGTTGTTAAAGTGTGATAACTAAAGTTTTATATCATAAGTGGTGTTTTGGTTTTTGGGGTGTGAATTTTATTATGGAGATAGCAACATTAATTCACATGGAGAAGTTGAGTGGGGCTAATTTTGCCCTATAGAAATCAGAGATGGAGGATATACTGATTTTAAAAGATCAATATTTTTCAATTGAGGGTGTAGCAAAGAAATCCTCATCAATGACAAATGAGGAATGGAATAAGCTAGATAGAAATGTGATTGAATAAGCCAATATCTAGAAAATAATGTTTGTTTCAATGTGTCCAGAGAAAAGACGACAAAAGGATTATGGAAGCAACTCCATGATCTATATGAGAAGAATACGACATCAAACAAAGTGTTTTTGACGAAAAAGCTTTATAATCTCAAGACGAAGGTGTATGCGTCAGTGGTTAAGCACTTGAATGAATTCAATACTATTACTGGTCAATTTGCCTATGTTAAAATCCTTTTAGATGATGAAATTAGAGCTATCTTGCTAATGTGTTCTATGCCAGAAACTGGGAAAATTTAATTGTAGTTATGAGCATTTTAGCACCTGCAGGGACTCTAAAGTTTGATGGTGTCAGCAACAGTTTAATGAATGAGGAGTTGTGACACAAGTCAATTACGAAAAAATAGGGAGGAGAATCTCTAGCTCTAGTTGATCATGGTAGGAGAATTGATCGAGGCCGACAAGGGTGATCAAAATCAGGAGGTTGATCAAAATCAAGGAGGAGTAGGCTCATGTGCTTTCATTGTGGCAAACTCGAGAACATGAAGAAAGAATGTCGAGTCTAGAAGAAAGGACAAAAGGATAAAAAACCGACCACTACAAATCACAAGTCACCTAACACAAATGCATGTGAGATTACTATTGTAGTCACAAATGGTGATGTGCTAATTAATGTTTCAATAGAGCATGCATGTTTATATACATCTAGCGGTAGCTTTAATTTGACCCTTGACTTTGGGGCATCTCACCATGTAACCCTTTGAAAAATTCCATGTTGTTGTTGAAAGAGAAACTAACAAATTTGTCAAGTGCCTAAGAACAAATAGTGGTGGAGAAAATTACTCAAATACATTCATGGAATATTGTAACAAGTTTGGAATAAATCGTGAGAATATTGTGGCTGGTACTTCTCAACAAAATAGTGTCGTAGAAAGGATGAATCACACCATTATGGACAAAGTGAGTAGTATGTTGTCAAATTTTGGTTTGGAGAAGAATTTTTGTGTAGAAGCAGTAAGGACAACTTGCTATCTTGTAAATTGATCTCCTACTACATCTTTGGATTGCGACAGTCCTGAAGAAGTTTAGACTCGTAAGAAGTTGAATTATTCTCATTTGAAAATCTTTGGATGTGAACCATTTGTACATATTCCCAAAGAAAATAGAACTAAGCTAAATGATAAACCTATGAAATGCATTTTTCTCGGATATGTGGATGAAGAATTTGGTTGTCATCTATGGGATCCAGTTGAACATAAAGTTATTAGAAGTAAGGATGTTATATTTAATGAGTTAGAAATATTTAAGAGGTCTGTAGGTGAGTTTGAGGTCAATAAAGTTATTGACAGGTTTGAAGGGTAGCAGGAAAATATCTAACCAATGCAAGAAAATGGACAACAAATTCAAGAGTAGGAAGATGACAAGTAGAAAGGGATAAACATCAAGAAGAAGAAACCTTGCAGAAACCTTTACAAGAGCTTCAATAAGATAATGTGCCACCACAGTTGGTTTGCAAATCTTCTAGGCCTCACAAGCCTTCACAAATGTATCCTCCTTCAAACCATATTTTATTAACAGATGAAGGTGAGCCTAATTGTTTTCAAGAAGCTTGTAAAGTTGAGAACAATAAAGAATGAAAGAAAACAATGGAGGAAGAAATGAAATCTTTACTAGAAATAAAACTTGGGAATTGGTAAATTTCCCACAAGGTAGAAAGGCTCTACAAAACAAATGGGTATATAATATTAAGCATGAAGGTGATCGAAAGAAGGAGAGGTATAAATAAAGGTTGGTGATGAAAGGATTTTCCCAAAAAGAAGGTATTGACTTCACTAAATGATCAGGTGCTCATGTCTTAAGTGTCGTAAAATGCTCAAAATTTAAAGTGCTTAGAACTGGTTCAAAGTTAAATGAATGGAAAGTGCTTATCTTCCTGATTCCGGCGCTGCAAACGGTTCGAAAAACGGTCGCCGTATGAGGAAGTTATGGCAAAAAGAAGAATTTGTCCATAACATTAGAAATTTTAATTTTTCAAAAAAAAAATTAAAAAAGGAATATTCCGCTGGGCACGAAATCCGAGCAACCACCAAACATTAAATGTAACTGCAGTTAAGTTGGAGGAATTTTGGTAGGAGCACCAAATTTGGCGGATCCGTCATAATTGGCGAAGCTATCTGGAGTTAACTAAAGTTAGCTGGAGTTTTTCTAGGGAAAAACTGGAGAAACTTTAAATGGCCATAACTTTGGCTAGGAAAGTCGGTTTTGGACGAATTTTTTTTTTGATTTTGGGTATTATCAACATTTTGAAACCATTGGTGTAGGTCTTACAGCCATCTGAGGTCATTTGCAGAGGTTTTTGGAGCCGTGAAAGTTCTAGGAGCCACAAGGGCCCAGTTTTGTGAAGACTGTATAGGGTTGCAGGTATCCATTGGAGGTGATCCAATAGTCAATCCTGAAGGATTCAAGTGTTCTGAATCCATTTTTACCATCTATTTCTCCTATAGATGCTTCTATTCAGTTGTATTTTCAATTTGAGCATTTAATAAAAACAAGGACAAGCCCGGTTGGGAGCTTTGGACCCAACAGACGTAGCCCTGGAGGGGGTGAGCTTCTTTATCAACTTCTTTTGCATTTGTGGTTGATTTATTTTGCAGATCAAATTCGTTTTAATGTGTTAAACAGTAAAAGGAAATAACTCTGCTATGCTTAAATGGGTCATGAACAGCTGAAAATTTCATGTGTTTTCTTTCTGCAAGACATGGAAATCTTTTAAACATGTTTAATTCTAAATTGAATACCTTGCAAAGAAATTTCAAGTAGTTTCAAATTCAGATCAAGTTGGTATCAGAGCTCAGGGTTTTGTGCAAAGATCTTCTAACTGTCTTGCAAAGTATTGATGCTTACCAGGTTGAAACTTAAAAGAGGGGAAGGACAGTTGACTAGAGAACGAGAGAATCTTCAGTCAAGGAAGGCCAGAGAGCCATCACCTCCACCTTCAATTTCACCCTCAAGAGTCTCAGCAGAAGCTTCAAGGATGTCTAAACTTGAAGGAGAAATTCCTATAGAGACAGATCCAAGAGAAGAAGAAAGAGAGAGGCTTTCTTGGACCTCACTGAAATGGTGAGGATATTGTATCAAGAAAGAAATGAGAAATTGGCCGGAGAAGGGTCCAAACATCCACATGAAGGAGAGGGCTCTTCAGGAGGTAAGAAGGATGATGATCATTCCAAGAAAGGACATGGAGGAAATGGTGATCCACCACCCCCATCTTCACCTTCTTCCTCTTCATCCTCGTCTTCTTCTGTTCATAAGCATAGATCCTCTGGAAAAAGTCCTTTTTTGAAGCTTGATGTAAAATTCGAATTACCTATGTTTAATGGTGAAGTGAATGCAGAAAATCTTGACAACTGGATTAGGCAGTTGGAAGTTTACTTGAGGATCCAAAATATGCATGATGATGCCACAAAGATTCAGTTGGCTTCTTTGAGAATGGATGGAGCAGCATTGGTCTGGTGGGAGGCCAAGACTAAAGAGGAGATCAAGAAATTTGGTAAGGTTACCTTAACATGGCCTGAATTTCTGTTAGCCATTAGAAAATAGTTTTATCCTCTTGCTCACATGCAGAAAGCCATTATGAATTGGCAAAATTTCAGACAACTTAAGCTTCAGAGTGTCCAAGACTACACCCAAGAATTCAGGAGAAGAGCTCTCTTGTTAGGGGTAGATTTACAGACCCAAGAAACCTTGCTGAAATACATCGGTGGCTTGCATAGCTACCTTAGACACACCATCTTGATGGTTAACCCTACTAGCCTGGACGAGGTTTGTGTCCAAGCTACCCATTTAGAGGCAAGGGGAAAAAACACATTTGAAGAGGGTAGAAACAAGCCCCCCAAGGGGAAAAACAAAGAGAAAACCTCCAAGGGAAAGGGAAAAAAGAATGTATCTGTCAAACAGGAGAGTGAGAAAGTGATCTGTAAACACTGTTCTAAACCAGGTCATGAGGAGAAAAACTGTTGGAAATTATATCATGAAAAAAGACCTCAATCTAACAAATCTAAAGGGAAACAGAAAATTGCTGCTACTACATCTACACCACAAGATTTAGGGGCAGATTCAGGTGATGAAACCAAAATTGCAGCCATGGGTTTGAAAAACTTGAAGGGAAAAGAAATTGAAACTCAAGCCAGCACTAGTACCTCAAACTGCCACGTACAAGCTCCTAATGAGGAAGAAAGAATTGAACTGTTTCATGTGAGGGTGATTTCAAAACATACTAAAATTGACACACTTTTTGATAGTGGGTCACAAGCAAACCTTATATCAGAGGACTTGGTCAAGCAGCTTAAACTTGAGACTGTTCCACATCCGAAGCCATATCCACTTGGATGGATTTGCAAGGATGCAAATTTACAAGTTTCAAGAAAGTGTATATTGCGCTTTGCAATTACTGCACATTTTATTGACACGGTTGAACTTGATGTGGTACCTTTTGATATAGCAGGAATTGTTTTGGGAAGTCCTTACTTGTTTGACAGGAAAGCTATCTTTCATCGCCATGAAAACAAATATCATCTGTTCAAAGATGGCAAGGAGTTCATTGTTAGAGCTCATTGCAAGAAGACAAATATAGCGATGGTGAATGCAGGACAGGTAAAAAGGCTGGCCAATTCAAGTAAGAATTTTGTTCTTCTTATGATTAAGCCCAAGGTTGATGTGAATCATGAGTCATTTGAAAATTGTGATCCAAAACTTAAATCAGATCTGTATGATGTAGTTGATGCATATCATGAGATCTTTCAGGAGCCTACAGGTTTGCCTCCTAAGAGGGAGATTCATCATGAAATCCATTTGCATCCAGATTGTCCTCTTCCAAACATAGGCATGTACCGCATGTCTAATATGGAGAATGCTGAAATAAAGAAGCAAATCAAGGACTTGTTGGACAAGGGTTTCATAAGGCCAAGTACTTCGCCATGTGGGTCACTGATTGTATTGATTCCAAAGAAAGATGGCACTTGGCGTATGTGTGTTGATTTCAGGGCCTTGAACAAGATAACGGTAAAGAATCGTTACCCACTCCCAAGGATAGATGATTTGCTAGACCAGTTGAAAGATGCTCGATATTTCACTAAGCTAGACTTGCGCAGTGGATATCATCAAGTAAGAATTGAAGAAAGTGACATTTGGAAGACAACCTTTAAAACCAAACAAGGACTCTTTGAGTGGCTTGTGATGCTGTTTGGTTTGTGCAATGCACCTACAACTTTCATGCTGGTAATGGATGATGTCTTGCGTCCTTTTCTTGATGATTTCGTTATTGTCTACTTAGATGACATCTTAATTTTCAGCAAGTCTAGAGAAGATCATGTCATGCATGTTAGAAAAGTACTTGATGTTTTGAAGAAGAATCAGTTATTTCTTAAAATGTCAAAATGTGAATTTGGAAAGACTTCTTTGGTTTATTTGGGACACATAGTAGGAGGAGGTGCTTTGAGAATTGATCCTGCTAAGATTGAGGCTATTGTGAAGTGGCCTACTCCCAAATCCATATCAGAGGTAAGAAGTTTTTTGGGTGCAGCTCAATATTGGAGGAAGTTTATCTCTAACTTCTCTTCTATAGCAGCTCCTATGCATGCAGTGACAAGTGTGAAGCATGCTTTCCAATGGGGAGGCAAGCAGCAAAAAGCTTTCGAATTTTTGAAAGAGAAGATTAGTTCAGCTCCAGTCCTTGCATTACCGGATTTGAGACTGCCATTTGAGATACAAACTGATGCTAGTGATTATGCTATGGGTGCAGTTCTTCTACAGCATGGTAAGCCTATTGCTTTTCATTCTGAAACTTTTAATGGTGCTGTTGTAAATTATCCTACATATGATAAGGAGTTGTATGCGTTGGTACAAAGCGTCAAAAAGTGGAAACACTACTTGATGGGCAAAGAAACTGTTATACATACCGACCATTAGCCCTTACAGTACTTTCAATCACAAAGCAAGTTACAACAGTCACGACACTTCAGATGGATGGGCTTCTTGCAACAGTTCCATTTGGTAATAAGGTATAAGAAAGGTACTTTGAATAAGGTTGCTGATATGCTTTCAAGGCATATTATTGGTGTTGTTACTTTACTTAAGAATGATTCCATTGTACATAATAGTTACATAGAACAATATGCATATGATGAAGACTTTAAAGATGTGTATGCTAACTTGAGTAAAGGAAATCACGTAGAGGAAAATGACTATCACATGCATAACAATTTGTTGTTTCATTTGGGCAAGTTGTGTATACCACAGGGGGAGAGGATAAATGTCATAAGAGAAGCTCATTCTTCTCTTATTGCTGGCCATTTTGGTGTGAGAAAAATAGTTGCACATCTACAGAGGTATTGCTTGGCCTCGCATGGTAGATTTTGTTTCAAGGTTCATAAGAGGTTGTTCATTATGTGCTACAAGCAAGCCTAGCAATAGGAAGCTTAGTTTGTATACTCCTTTGCCAGTACCTTCTAGACCATGGGAGAGCATCTCTATGGATTTTGTAGGAGGTTTGCCAAAATCTAGAAAGCATCATGATTATTTATATGTAATAGTTGATCGTTTCAGCAAAATGTGTATACTTATGCCTTGTAAGAAAACTATCACTTCTGAACAAACTGCTGAATTTTTTTTCATCATGTATGGATTCACTTTGGTTTGCCTACTTCCATTATTAGTGACAGGGATTCTAGATTTGTGGGGAATTTTTGGTCCAACCTATGGGAGATGATGGACACAAAGTTGAAGAAAAGTACTGCTTTCCATCCGCAAACAGATGGACAAACCGAAGTTGTGAACAGAACCATTGTGCACCTCTTTAGAGGTTATTGCAGCAAGCATCCCAAGCTTTAGGATGAACATTTGCACTACATACAGCATGCTTACAATCGTGCCAAGCACTCTTCCACAAACACCTCACCGTTTGAAGCTTGTTTTGGTTACTTGCCAAAATCACCTCTTGATTTCATTCTTGAAAAAGATGTTGCTATTGAGGGACATAGTGACATTGACAAAGCTCATTCATTCATTGAAAGAATTTAGCAAATACATCAACAAATTCAATAAAAGCTTGAGAAGAGTCAAGGCAAGTACAAGGAAAGACACGACAAGCATAGATTCGATCACAAGTTTCAAGAAGGAGATGAGGTATGGCTGTACATCAGTAAGGAAAGGATGCAAGGAGAAGGTAAAAAGCTGAAGCCTATTCGTTATGGTCCATTCAAAATCCTCAAGAAGGTTGGAAATAATGCTTTTCAATTAGATTTGCCTTCCTACATGCAAATGTATTCTGTTGTCAACGTGGAGAACTTACGTTTGTATGAACCTCCTTTGATTGCTGATCATGAAAGTTCTGTTCAGATGCCATGTATAGAAGATTTCTCGCCAGAATTCTTAGATGAGCTGAAAGAAGATACAATCCTTGACAGAAGGACACGCACTTCAAGAAGGGGCAGTGTAGATTATGTTCGGGTTGGTTTCAAAGGCAGCAAACCGAACAAGGCAAAGTGGATGGAGGTGGACAAAGTGAGGGAGCTGTACCCTCACCTCTTTAACAGGTAGTTGAAGGCTTTTGGGGTCCAAAAGCTTCCCAATGGGGAGGCATGATCAGGTGCTCATGTCCTAAGTGTCATAAAATGCTCAAAATTTAAAGTGCTTAGAACTAGTTCAAAGTTAAATGACTAGAAATTGATCGTCTTCTCGATTCCGGCACCGCAAACGGTTCGAAAAATGGTCGCCGTATGAGGAAGTTATGGCAAAAAGAAGAATTTGTCCATAACATTAGAAATTTTAATTTTTCAAAAAAAAATTAAAAAAGGAATATTTTGTCGGGCACGAAATCCGAGGCAACCACCAAACATTAAATGTAACTGCAGTTAAGTTGGCGGAATTTTGGCAGGAGCGCCAAATTTGACGGACCCGCCATAATTGGCGGAGCTATCTGGAGTTAACTAAAGTTAGCTGAAGTTTTTCTAGGGAAAAACTGGAGAAACTTTAAATGGCCATAACTTTGGCTAGGAAAGTTGGTTTTGGACGATTTTTTTTTTTGATTTTGGGTATTTTCGACGTTATGAATCCATTGATGTAGGTCTTACAGCCATCTGAGGTCATTTGTAGAGGTTTTTGGAGCCGTGAAAGTTCTAGGAGCCACAAGGGCCCAGTTTTGTGAAGACTGTATAGGGTTGCAGGTATCCATTGGAGGTGATCCAATAGTCAATCCTGAAGGATTCAAGTGTTATGAATCCATTTTTACCATCTATTTCTTCTGTAGATACTTCTATTCATCTGTATTTTCAATTTGAGCATTTAATAAAAACAAGGACAAGCCCGGTTGGGAGCTTTGGACCCAGCAGACGTAGCCCTGGAGGGGGTGAACTGCTTTATCAACTTCTTTTGCATTTGTGGTTGATTTATTTTTGCAGATCAACAGTAAAAGGAAAGAACTCTACTATGCTTAAATGGGTCATGAACAGCTGAAAATTTCATGTGTTTTCTTTCTGCAAGACATGGAAATCTTTTAAACATGTTTAATTCTGAATTGAATACATTGCAAAGAAATTTCAAGTAGTTTCAGTAGTTTCAAATTCAGATCACTAAATATTTTTCACATGTTGTCAAAATGTCATCCATCAAAGTCATTCTTGGTCTTGTTGCTTCTTTAGACTTAGAATGTGAATAGTTAGATGTAAAATTTCTTTCCTTCATGGTGAATTAGAATAATAAATTTATATGGAGCAACAAAATGGCTTCATAGAAAAAGGAAAATAAGACCTAGTTTGCAAGTTGAAGAAGATCCTCTATGGGTTGAAATAAGCACCTCGACAATGGTATACAAAAGACGATTGATTCATGTTGGAACATGGTTTTCAAAAGTTGGAAGCTAACCATTGTGTCTATATCAAGAGGTATGATCAAGGAAAGTATATCATACTATTGTTATATGTGGATGACATGTTGATTGTTGGGCATACTAGAAATATGATTAATAAGTTGAAGAATTTTTTTTCCAGCAAATTCATAATGAAGGATTTGGGTCCAACGCAACAGATATTGGGCATGAGGATCATGCGTGATAGAAAAACAAAAGGTTGTGTTTGTCACAAGAAAAATATATCAGGAAGATGCCTGACAAGTTTAATATGAAGGATGCCAAGCAAGTTGGTACACCCCTTGTAGCGCACTTTAAGTTGAGTATTAAGTTATGTCCTACTAATGGCAACGAGAAGGAATAAATAAGCAAGATTTCTTATGCTTCAGTAGTTGGTAGCTTGATGTATGCCATGGTATGCACTCCACCAGATATTGCATATTCAGTGGGAGTAGTGAGCAGGTTTCTCGCCAATCTAGGAAAACAACATTAGCAAGTAGTAAAATGGATTTTCAGGTATCTTAAGTGTACTGTTTATTACTGTTTATGTTTTGGTCATAATAAGACTATGCTTGAAGGATTTACAAATGCAGATATGGTTGGATATATGGACACCAGAAAGTCCGCTACAGGTTATATGTATACATTTATAGGTGCAACAATATCTTGGATTTTAAGGCTACAAATAATAGTAGCTCTTTCTACAACAGAGGCAGAGTACATAGCTGCAACAGAGGTTTGTAAAGAGATGTTGTGGATGCAATGATTCCTAGGAGAGGTAGGAATAAAGAAGGACAATTATGTGCTATATTTTTATAGTCAAAGTGCTATTCACTTGGAAAAAAATCCAAAATTTCACTCAAAAACCAAGCACATTGACTTAAGGTACCATTGGATCTGGAATGTGTTGGAGGAAGGAAAAGTATCCTTGGAAAATATCCATAAATATAGGAACCATGTTGATATTCTCACTAATATTCTACCAGGAAATAAACATGAGTTATGTAGAGGCATGGTAGTACTCGGTGTGACTTGTTTCAGGACTGTTAATTGGATTCAAGTGGGAGAATGTCGAATGTGAAGCCAAATACAAAAGTCAATGTATACTACTACATCACCAACGCCGACTCTCTGATGCTTCGTCATCCACAATCAACAGCCACCAACTGTCACCCACCATCATTTGACTTCTAGAATTCATTGTGTAGTCATCAAATTGACATGCATAATTCTAGATCTTCCTTGTTCATCTATTAATTTGTATTTTCCTCACCATGAGAAGGCAGGAAAGGCCAAGGCTTGTGTGTAATAGAAGTATGTGATTTTGTTCCCCATTGTAGTTTTTTCTCTCTTTAATGTGTTCTGCCTATTTTTGTTGTCTCATGTTGTTTCTATGATGATTTTATTCTACTGTTGTGTGCTCTAATATCCATCAAGCAGGTCTTGCTTACAAAGATAATCATACTATTTCTAAAGGAGAATCAAGAAGAAAGACATCAAAGAAGAAAAATGAAGAAGAAACCAAAAGTTATGTAAACATTATCAAAGGTTCTATCAACAATGAAAGCAACATCATAAAAGGAGTTGAGGACCAACAAAGACATAATTTATTGAAGGGATCTATCAACAAAAAAAGTAGCACCATGAAAGGAGTTGAGATCAGTAGAGACCTAATTTTTTCAAAAGTTCTATCAACAATGAAAGAAGCACCAGGAAAGGACTTGAAAACTAGTAAAGGATTGGTTTTTCTCATAAAATTGTCAAGAATGAAATCAGAAGATTTTCTCTACGAAGAAGGTCTTTTAGATATCGTTGTCAAAATATCTTCTTTAGCTATTACTTTTCCTGTAATAACATTAGTCATAGAGCAACAAATTGTAGAGCTTATGTGAGAAATAGAAGCAAAGGATCTTTTAAGACTTTAAAGAATGGTTTTACGAGTAGCAAAACTATAAGTCTTAATAAGAGTACTATTAGGAATTACATTTCATTTGCTTCGTTATTAGATCATGTTGAATGTTTTACTTTCACTAACTATGAGCACAATGCATGTGATTGTAGAAATGATGCAATAATGTTTCATAAGAAAAACAATACCAAACATAGAGAAGAATTCATAAAGTTATAGACAACGAAGGAAGAAGAACAAGAAGAAGTTGGGCTTTCTATATATGCTCAAATCAAAGGAAGCCAATGTTATATTGATAGTGGATGATCAAAGCACATGAGAAGATTTCAAAATAATTTTTTTACTCCAAAAGAAGAAAAAATAGGAAGTGTTACTTTTAGAGATAATGCATTAACAAGGATAACTAAAAGGGGTCAATCTGTCTTGATAATGGAAGGATTAAAACTCAAAATGGCTTGTATGTTGAAGGTTTGAAACGTAGTATTATAAATGTAAGTAAAATATGTGATCAAGAATATGATATCACATTTTTTTTCTAAAGGATTTTTGTTCAGGAAGGTAGGCGTAGAAGATTAGAGGAAAATGCAACCAGGACCTCAAGTAATGTATATGTCCCATATGAAGTTAAAGGAGAAAAGTGATGTATGAGACAATTGGATGAAATTTAATTATGGAATAGAAGGATGGGTCATATTAGTTTTGAAAATATAATAAAGATTGTAAAAACACAATAAGTGGGAGACATGCCAAAAATCTCAAAACCAAATGACATTATTTGCAATCCATTTCAACATGGTAAGAAAACTCGAGTTAGCTTCAAGAAAAAGAAGTAATCATCCTCAAGGCCATTGCAACATGTTTATATTGATCTCTGTGGTCCAAAAAAAACAAACATTAAAAGCTAAGTGATACTTTATGCTACTTATTGATGATTTTGCAAGAATGACATGGGTCACTTTCCTTAAAGAAAAATTTGAAACATTTGAGAATTGTAGAGATTTCAAAGCTCTTGTTGAAAATGAGATTGATGTAAAAATCAATTGTTTGAGATTAGACATAGGACTATCAAAATGGCTACTCGTAATATCTAATTTAGCCTCCTCTATATATAATTTCAGCCTCATCTTTCTGTCTTTGAGACACTAGAAATGTGGTGGACAATGATTAATCCAGAGTGGCTTGATCCGAAAGACCCAAAGTTCTCAGGACTCATGCCAACACTAGGTTCAACACAATTTTATTTCGTGTTATTGGTTTTGACCAACCAAGGCACCTATTTCATCTCTAATTTGTTCAAGGGGATAATTATGTAACATGAAATTCAACATCGCAAGTCTACTCCATATTACCCCCAAGAAAGTGAGAAATTTTAGGTTACTAATAAGGCATTAAAGAGAACTTTGACCATGGCATTAGGACTTCCTTGGAATTAATAGTTGTGATATGTCTTCTGGGCTACAAAGATATTCAAGATTTTAGATATCCTTGCATTTTCATCTAATGAATTCAATGAATATTGTGAATGCCACAGAATTAAGAGACATACCTTAGTGGCAAGCGCTCCATAAAAAAATGGAGTTGTAGAAAAAAAATATATTGTAGGAAACAAAAATAAAAGTGATCAATAAAGCAAATATACCAAATATCGTTTGGGAAGAAGTAGTTATTATGGTAGTTAACATTTTCAATAGAGCTCAAATCAAAGTGAAAAACAATAAAACTCCTTATGAATTATCGAAAGGTAGACTAGCTATAGTCAATTTTTTCAAATTATTTAAAACCAAGAGCTACATAAAGATAAATCAAGACAATTTAGGCATGTTTTATTCTAGAAAAAATAAAGGAATCTTTGTTGGGTATGCACCTAGAAGTAAGGGTGTTTTGACGGTGCTGGACCCACCAACATGTCAGGGGATCTCCCATGTAAGAAGTCCCAACTAGACCTCAGACCATCTGGCGTAGGAGTCCCAGTAGTGGGTCATACGGTATTGCCTTGACAACGGTTACATGTGGAGGAAAGTAAGATGTCCTTGTTGGTAGCAAGGGTGTGACATATGCAGCAGGTCAAGGAAGGTGCATGAGAAGTTATAACACACGTAGGGTGAGGTGAGTGCGCCCCTTGGAAACCTGTGAAAGCACGAAGTTAAAAAGGGAACACACGAGCAAATATGCATCACACAATGGAAGGAAATTAAGCTAGCAATCCAAAGTGATGGTTAAACCAACATCACATGTCAATAAGATTCATACATACATATACAGAAAGAGTTTATACACACATGCATAAGAAAACATATACATATATCATTTAGAGGATATAAGATAGCTGAAATACAATACGACATATGCATGAAACTTCTTGGCTTTGTGATATTAAGAAGTGAAAGTTCCAGTCATACAAAACAACCATTACCAACCACTAGTTCTGACAACAAAACGTTACAGTCACTGCCGCTTGCTCCTCCAAAGAGATATACTAGCTCTGCATAGTGGAGAAGCCAAGGATCGTTACAATACTCTCCAGGCTTTCTCTAAGATACTCCTATCAGAAGCTTGGCTTACCAAAGGCATCTACAATGAGTTATGAGGGACTATACATAGAAAAGAGTGGGGTGGCCCTTGTTGGGAATGGGTCCCCTATGGTCAATTTTGGGGCTAAAAGCCCAAGTTTTGGTGTAGAAAGCCCAAATTTTGTATAAAGGAATGTAAAGTCTCCGCATTTTGTGGTCGCGGAGTGCAAAGATATCAAGAGTCAAAAAGGGTTTCCGCCCTTAGTTTAGATAGATTGTGTCGGTTTGATGAGATCCTCCCTTGGTTCGTGGACCATGGGATTGTATAAAAAGGAGGTCTTAGAGGAGTCTAAGAGAGCGCAGTTCATAGATAGAGTCATTGATGAGTATGTGAAGAGCTAAGAGAAAGCGTCTTAATGTAGGAAAGAGGCTCTGCCACTGAGTGCGCAGAGGCCTAGGGTAGAAGTCTGCAGCTAAGTGCGTGGACCCCTGTAGCTGTGTGCGCAGGGCAGTTAGAGTCTGTACTGGAAAATCTGAACCATCAATAAAGAGAAGTATTATGAAATTACTGTGCATTTTACTTCTGTCAATTGCATGCGATTATGTTATGTTAAGCACTAGGTTTATGTTTTATTTCTAATTTGATGCGCGAATATATATGTTTTCCTTTGTTATATGAATGCAAGTAGAGATATATGTTTACGTGAAGACAATCTTAATTGCATGATAGAATTGGCGAACACTTAAGATAATTTGGGAAACTATACAACAAAGTAGTTACAGAGGTGCGTAAGTGTCGAGATTTCTTAAAGAGTTACGCGAAGGACGATCGCAGATATTTGCAGAGGTTTTGAAATACTAATAAAGAAGTACATTGATAAGCCCTAAAGGCTTATCAATCTGCATGAAGGAAGAGTTAAAGTGTAAAATCGACAGCACAACCATATCAGGGTGCGAAAACTTGGTTCCTGCATCCCCCCATACTGCTTCAGCTACGACTTCAGTCCGCGCTCCGCGGGATGATGCCGAAAGGGTCAGTAGTGTAGGGATTTTCTTGGCTGACTAATGTTGAACCTGGGTGAGGGCCCATCAAGCCAAAAACTGGTTTTGTTGCCGAGACTGGGATCTGCATAACGAGATGTGTGATGTCACACCATTTGAATCCAACTAAGAAGGAGATTGAAGACTAGTTGGATAGAAATATCCATGAATTCAAGTCGCAAGAAAACAAGAATCCGTGATTAACGAAAAATAGTGGTTTGACAGATATATGTACACAGAGATACACAAAATCTTCTTTTGTTCCTTCCCAATTGAATTATACGAGTGGATCGTGAAGTTGGCAGACGGCCAAGGGAGGTGGAGGCTTGATGGTCCAATTGTCTAGACCTTGGAGTTAGTATAGAAATTGGAAGCCTCTAAAGATAAGATCGCGCGTGCTATCGATCATTGGCTCGATTGTATCATAGGAGGGTTTGTGACAGAGTTCGTAGTTGATACTTCGTTCAGTTATAGCGAAGCAGAGAACTGCTTCTTCAAGGGGTTGCGAGGTAAATATTTGAAATCACTAAATATTTGGATTAATATGCTCTTGTGTGAAAAGTGGGTCATGTAGTTTCCTTGATGTTTGGGGCTACACGAAGTGGAAGGACTTTCAGGGATGGAGGAAGAAAAGGTCCTAAATATAGCCCGCTAATTGAGCCTCCTCTGAGTGATGACGAAGGAGCAACATAGGCTTCTCCACTGAGCTCTATCCAGTTGATAAGACAAGGGTTCCTGTGAATACCACCGCATCCATCCTCATATCATCCATCCACATCGCCTCCATCCTCACCTTCACCTCTTACCCCTTCACCGACACTGCTACCACCTCCACCACTGTTCAACATGGTGAACTCCGTAAAACTACCTATGTTCAAGGGCGTAGGAAATGAAGACCTGGACCAGTTTTGGTTTGTTATAAAGGTTGTATGGGAAGCTTGGGGTATCACGGATGATCAAATGAAGAAAGAAATGTTGGTTAGTGCTTTGCAGGATTGCGCACTAACGTGGTACATTAAGTACAATACTGATAACCCGACGTCGGCATTGGTAGATATCCATACTGCGCTAAATAGGGAATTCAGTAGACCTAAGTCTCAAATGTAATATATTATGGGATTCACGGATATCATGATGAAGCCTGGAGAGATGCCCTGGGATTTGGATCAAAGATTGAAGTGTATGATCTCGAAGCCAACATGAATCTGACTTACAGGCAGCACCGCGAATGGTTTTTTGCCTCACTTCTGCCTCACCTAAGGGTTGTGTTATCAAAACAAAAGATTGGGACCTAGGTGGAAGCTCTGGAACTCGCGATGAGATTGCACAAGACCCCAATGCAGGATGCTAATCTGTGGGTTTAGAAGATTCACGCGTACTTACAGAACCTTTGCCTTGAAATGCAAAGCCTAAAGAAAGACAGAACAACTCAGCCAGATGCATGCGAAGAAGTCTAGTGCCTGAAATGCAAAGGTCAGGGGCATGACAAGGATCACTGTCCAGTCTTTGTGAATTATGTTGCAGTAAGGTGATTGATTCCTCTAAGGCCGGAGGCTCTAGCAGGGCCAAGTACAGGGCTTGCACTATGGTGTGTTGTCTACCGGGTAGCTGGGAAACATGCAATCGACAATTTCCATTTGTTGCAGAAATTCATAGAGACGCCACAACAACTCTTCTGCAATTTTTGTCAATCAATAGGTCATGACAAGCGCAATTGTTGTAGTTACGAATTAATGATGGACAAAAAACCTGCATACAAGGTGTAGGAAAAATCGTGGCCTCTGGACCAAGGTGTTGGAGGAGCGCTAGGTGAGTATCAGGGGCACAAATGAGACCGAGGTCGAGGGGGACCTAGTAGAGGTCGAGGGCAGCTTATTTGTTATAATTGTGGTGGACCAATATACTATGCGAGAGATTGCCCGAATCCAACACGTCTTTCATGCAGCTATTGTACTCAGTTTGACCATGTGACAGAGGATTGCCCTATATTGTTGGCTAAGATTCATGAAAGGGGGCGCAACCTCCACAGCTGACTCAAAACCTAGAGATGACGAGGGCTAAGCCTTGCGAGGAAGATCCTAAGGTAAAAATTATGCTACGAAGTGGAACAACGATTGGTGAGGATAAGGGGAAGAAGCCCGCAGAAGATGAGTGGGTCTACAATGCACCAGAAAAGGAGACTGGGTTTGACCTGCAACACACAAAAGAAATATTTATGGAAGCAAAGAAAAGCTTTGCTGAGGCCTCTACCTTAGGAAGTTAAGAGAAACCAGTTGAAGAAATGGATCCATCCATGATTACCACGTTCTTAGAGACCTGCATGAAACTACTACGCGATAGTAAGGCTGTAAAGGGACTGCAGGAACTCATCCACGGTGCACTGGAAAGGAAAACACTACTAGCGAACCATGCGTATTTAGAAATCTTGGTATGCATAAGGCAAGGACTAGATGTGAGATGAGATTCACCTCACAGATAGGATAATATGAAATGGACCAAGTTATATTGGATCTAGGGTTTGACGTGAATGTTTTGCTGAAACAAACATGGGAAAGAATTGGGAGACCTGCACTACAGTGGTCTCTGATTTAGTTAAGGATGGCAAATGAGCATAAAATCATTCCAATGGGGAAGTTGCAGGGGGTAACAGTTGACATCGAAGGCGTGACTGCACTAGAAATTTTTAGGTAATAGAGATTGTGGATGATAACAATCCCTACCTCATGCTCCTTGGGATTGATTGGGCCATTGACATGAATGGGGTAATCAACCTGAAGAAGCGAAAGATGATATTTGAGAAGAAATCGCTCTGCGTAGTGGTGCCACTGGACCTTGCAAAAGGACCATGCTATACATAACTGGTTCGCGATTATGGAAGTGATGATGATTTGGACCAGATTTATAAGATAATGCCGTGAGACTAGGATTGGGTGAATCCGACAGTAGATGGGTGTATTGCATGGGACTGCAAGAGCTCCCACACATAAGATTTAGACGAAGAACTGGTGCACTAGCAGAATCGACTGCATGAAGTATCTACACTGCGCTATAATATAATGACCAAGTCGTTACTCTATGTATGATTAGAGGTAAGAAATCTGCCTCACTATGATGGGTTAGCTAATGTTGATCACTTTTTGGATGCATTTAAAAGGGAAGTACTAGAGAAGCATTGTTTCCAGGCATTAGATTAGGCATTGCACGCTACACCCGTAAGATGGTGGGGTACACACAAGGATAGTTTTGAGGATTAGCGTGAGTATAGAAGGATGATGAGGACACACTTTGGCCACCCGAAGGTATGACTAACAGAAAAGTATGACGAGAGGAACAATCTACATGATCATTTGGCCAAATGAAGTGAACTATATGGAGTGAAGCCTCAGCCAGAGTGGGTACATTTGTTTTGTCATACCTTGGATGTTATACCAATGAATTGGTACTTGGAGACAAAACTTCATCATGGAACCGAAGAATGGGATGTTTTACGCCAAGGATTTATGATGAAGTTCAGTTTTGAGGATGGATTTGAATCTATCGATGAAGTGTTGTAGGAGGTTAAGAAATCCATATTTAGGATACCACATGATACTATAGACATAATTCAACCTGATTGGACTACCCATCTGAGCCATGCACTGGAGTGTTACAATGTAACAACATAAGAAGAAGACGAAAACCCAAGAAAGATTAATATCCCAGAGACTGAAGGTCACCACGAAGTTGAAGGACCACAACTAGAGAGCCCCGACATAACAGAGTTGCCTAGAACTAGAGAATTGAACATTGGTACAGACGCAGAGCTGAAGTTTGCAAAGATTGGGAACTATTGGGACAACGCAATAGTAGATAAGGTGGCCAAACTGTTCCACGAATATTAGGACTTGTTCCCCACGAAGTTTTCTGATCTAAAAGTAATAATATGAGACCTAGGTGTCATGAAGATCACTGTAAAACTAGATGCAAAACCTGTGAAACAAAGACCTTACCGCCTCAATCCGAAGTATAAGGAAAGGGTCCGCGTTGAGTTAGATAAGATGCTCATGGCGAGTATTATTGAACCGGTGGAAGAATATGATTGGGTAAGCCCAATAGTGGTTTAGGAAAAGAAGTAGAAGGAAGAAATAAGGATATGCGTAGATCTTAGAAAGTTGAATGATGCCTGTGTGCATGATCCCTTCCCAACCCCATTCACCGATGAGGTCCTGGATAATGTTGGCAGCCAAGAAGCGTATTCATTCACTGATGGGTTCTCTAGGTACCATCAAATCAAGATCGTGTCAGAGGATAGAAGTAAGATGACCTTTGCAATTGAATGGGGATGCTTCTAGTATATGGTGATGCCTTTTGGGCTGAAGAACCCGTCGACGATCTTTTTGCGTGTAGTCATCGCAGTGTTCAATGATTTTATTCATAGATTTATGGAAGTATACTTTGATGATTGGACAATGTTCGAACTAGTGAAGCACCATGTGGTAACTCTGTGCTTGATGCTAGATAGATGCTGGAGGTACTAGATCATGCTCAATCTGAAGAAATGTTTGTTTTGTGTCCCTTTTGGGATCTTGTTGGGCCATGTGGTATGTAGACAAGGCTTGGTGGTAGACCCAACTAAGATCATAATCATAATCAATTTGGAGGCACCAAGCAGTGTGAAATAGTTATGCACAACACTGGGGCATACATGATACTATAGGAAATTCATCAAGAGCTATGCCCAGATTACCACGCGGATGGAAATTTTTTAAAAAAAGGATGTTACATTTTGTGGGAATGAAGAATTCCAGAAGAGCTTGGCTGTGCTGAAGGAGACGATGGTCACCATGTTGATCCTAGTCTTCTCGGATTAGAAGAAGGAATTTCATGTGCATGTGCACACGTCATGTATTGCGTTAGAAGCAGTGCTAACACAGGTCAGTGAAGAGGACTTGGATCATCCTATAGCGTTTGCAAGGGAAACTGTCCAAAGTGGAGAAAAATTATTCCATAACAGAGGGTGAAGGATTAGCTATGGTGTACGTGCTCTATAAGTTCAGGCACTATTTGTTGGGTGGACACTTTAAGATGTATATGGACCATTTTGTGTTGAAATACCTAGTCAACAAGCCTATGTCGGGGAGAAAGATATGCAGGTGGCTGTTGTTGTTCCAGGAGTATGATTTTGAAGTTATTGTGAAACCGGGACGCTTGAATGATGGACCAGATCATCTATCGCACATTGAAACAGGGGAGGAACCTACTAATTTGGAGGAGGGGCTACCTGATGTGCAGCTCTTCACAGTGCACATTGCGGACAGTCACTTTAAAGATATTATATAGTTCTTGACGACAGGTACGGCTCTGGAAGGATATATAAGCCAACAAAAGAAGGAACTGGTGGTCCGCACGGAATACTTTTCTTTCATTGCAAGGCACTTGTACAAAATGGGATCAGATGAAATATTGCAACATTATGTGCCAGAGTTTGAACGAAACATCATCCTCACTGAGGCTCATGATGGAGCCACAGGAGCTCATTATGCAGGAAAAGAAACAATGCAAAAGATTCTATGCACTGGATTATGGTGGCCAACCTTGCATAAGGACTAAAAGGCATATTGTAGGGCATGCAACGCATGCCAAAGGACGGGCAGACCCTCATGCAGGGATGAGCTTGCACTGAATCAGTAGATATCACTACAACCCTTCGAGAAGTGGGTGATTGACTTTTTGGGACCAATTCAGCCTCCAGGGAAGAAGATGGGTGTGCGGTACATCATCACTGCGACTGAGTACTTAACCAGATGGGCGGAGGCACATCCTGTGAAGGATTGTATGAGCGAAATAGCAAAAAAAATTATCTTTGAGTACGTGTTGACAATGTTCAGTTGTCCAAAAATCCTAATGAGTTATCGCGGTACACACTTTCTCAATGAGACAATAAGCGCGATGATGGAGGAGTTTCATGTTTACCATCAGAAGAGAACACCCTATCATCTATAGGCTAATGGGATGGTGGAAGCGTTTAATAAAATATTGGAGAGTGCACTCACGAAGGTTTGCAATGCTCAAAGAAATGACTGGGATGTTCGTATACCCGTGGTGCTATGGGCTTATAGAACGACTTGCAAGAAGTTGACTGGACAAATTCCTTTCAGACTAGTTTATGGCATGGACGCTATGATGCCAATGGAGTACATTGTGCCTAGTCTGCGCATAGCAGCATTCATAGGAATGGCAGATCGTGGAGCCCTAGAGGAGAGGTTCCCGTAGCTAACAGAGCTTGAAGAAGATAGATTTCTAGCTAGATTCCATCAACAAGTTTAAAAGGAGCACGAAAAGGCATGGCATATTGGCACATCAAACTATGCACCTTCAAGGAAAATGATTTGGTTTTGTTATATGACAGCAAGTTTGATAAATTTCCAGGGAAATTTAGGATGCATTGGCTGGGGCCCTATGTCATCAAGGAGATGACCGATGGTGGAGCGGTTCAGTTGGTAAAATTGAATGGAGAACCATTCCTAGGATGGGTGAATGGCAGCCGATTGAAGCCATAAACTGACGATTTAGCTAAATGACTAAATGATGGCAACATAGTCTTAACGCTGCAGGTAGTTGAAACGAGGCGCAAAACTATAAACTACAGTGCTCGGGTTGGGGAGCTGCATAATTGGGGAACTACGTGGAATAAAGGAATATCACGGTGTCAGCAGAAACACGTAGGGAGCTGTGCAATCAAAGAATGGACCACGTAGGGCAGTCAAAAATTGACCGTTATGGTTACTGTTCATGACTTGATAGTGAGGAAACAACCAAATGGAGTGGGGGGGGCATCTAAGTCGGAATTTAAGGGAAATATCTGTGAAAATATACCGCCAATCTAGCATTTATGAACGAGTTATGGGGGGAATGGTCAGATTTGAATTCGAAAATACCTATACATTACAGGTGGCTGCCTAGCGAAAAACACTTAGCATTTTAAGAAATGAGGTATTAAGCTCTCAGGCGCATATGAACCCCGAGATATTTGAAGCCCTGATAGTGAGTTCAAGGTTTGAGCAGTTGCCAACGGAGACATAGGTGTTGTTGTCTAGCATTACGTCGACGCCCGCAGAAATCGTGAGTGCAAGAGAAGCAATGACAACTGAAGGAACTACCTTAGAGGTAGTAATGGCAGCTGAGGGAGTTTTCCTGGAGGTTGAAAGTGTTGAAGTATTGGCATAAGTTGCTAAATCACCAAGAACACCTAGGCTGAGGCCTACGCCAACCAATGAGGGTCCAAAATCAAATAAGGATAAGCAAAAAGTGAAATAATTGGTGCACGCATCACCCAAAAAGCACCCATAGACGGGAAAGCCCACTATACAAGAGAAGGGAAAGGTGATTTACGTAAAGCCTAAAGATAATGTTGAAGAACTCCATTTGGGTGTGGATGACATTGATATGGACAGGGCAGAGGATGTTGATGTGGAGGGGTTTGATCCCATTTTTGAACTGCCTGAGTACATTCCTCCGCGCAGAGGAAAGACAAAGGTTTAGAAGGATATTGATGAAAGTAAGGTCATACTACACACACCCTTACTACCAGACCAATTGTCTTTGAAGGACCACACCTAGGGCACATCCCCCTTTTAAAATTGTAGGACTAGGATTTGGTTGATGCGGAATGCTTTCCCCATTTAGTGACATACCAACTCATTCACCGCTTCTTCTAGAAAGACTCTGGTGTGACCACAATAGAGCCAAGGAAGTGGGTAAAAGGGGTGGATAAGGCAGGTTTATTAAACATGCTATGGGTGCCGCATTACAATCGCACACCCATAACCATGTTAGTGATCAAGCAGTTATTGTGCTTGGTGCACGATGGGTGTCTATGGCTAGAAGAGCTGATACACATCACTGACCTGCTGATCCATAAGATCACTCGGCTGCTACACTCAGGAGAAAATATGGCCATGGCATTTGGCAGAAAGACAGGCAAGCATGACCTCCCTGAAGCAATGAAGGAAAAATTCAAACTCACTAAGAAGCGGCGCGGCTACGCCATCACAAGTATAACTGACACCGCGGTCAAAGTAATAACACAAATCTTGGCAGGAAATATTATGTGGATGTGTTGTGCAGAAGACGTTCCGAAACCAATAGTAGCCTTAGCGACCCAATGCACAGAGGGCGTATAATTTATTTGGGTGTGCTACCTCTGTGGGGAGTTCCTCGCGAACTGTAGAGAGGCGCATGATCATAACAAAACATTCCACTATGCATGGTTGCTGCTGTCCATAGTATTGGTCATGTGGGAGTTACCAGAGGATAGCCAGTGTCCTTCGGTCGCACTCGACCTACCAAAAGCAATGAAATTCGATTCGTTATGGGCTACGAAGGACCCTCAAAGGCTCAAGGACAACAACATCTTTTGGATCTTGATGGAGATGATTATCCATATGGCCATCAACAACAAACTGCGATTGTCGCCAACCATTTTTGAAAAGCTGCAAGAATGTGTGGAGTTCAAATCCAACTTCCGCCATGTCTCGATACGCACATGAAAGGATCCTGAGCAGAAATGGTATGACCTACCATACCTTGCCATAGACGACACGATTACAGTGGTCCTCAACCACTGGCCGACAGATTGGCGCACTGCCTCGAACTTGACAGTGGGGTCTAGCAAGACTATGGTATAGCAGAAAAAGGAATAGGCCAAGCTGAAGATGGAACAATTGTCTGCAAAGAGAAAAAAGGAGGTTGATGACAAAGCCAAGGTAGAGCGCACCACCATGAGGCAGACAAGAGGATAGGTGGAAGAAGAGGAGTGCAGCTTTGACAAGAGTCAGAAGTCGCCTTCCCCGGAGACAGAGGAGGAGGACTAGCAGTTAGAATAGGGAGGAGGATCTAGAGACTACTCCATTCCACATTAAGCACAATAGAGATCTAGAGAAGGTAGGGCTGCAAAAGAAGTCTGAGGCCAACAAGACTTCTCTCGATCCGACCACCTTAACAGAAGGTGGTTTGAATGATATTGGTGATATGGTAAGGGATGCCACCACAGAACTGCTGCAACAGTTTGAGCTACAGTAGAAGTAGGACTTGGGTGCCATTCAAACGGGTCTACGTGAGGTGTAGATCTAAGCATCGCAGGTACAGACCAGCGTGGAACGAAGTAGCGCAACGTCAACTAGTTTGGTGCTTGGCACATCGAAAGAAGAAGGGTTGGTACGCACACTCAATCTCCGGGAAATAGTGCTGCTATAGGGAGCACTAACCAAAGGTTTTGAAGTTGACAGGCCCTTTGTCAGTGCCCTCAAAAGAGTTGGGCTCAATTTCACCATGATTCCTAGTGAGGCGCTTCACATTTTTCAGGATGGTGTGATCGTGGAACTTGGGGCCCACAAATAGCGTGCATTACAGGTAATAAGTGAGCAGAAAGTCAACAACACTCAGATGACTGTACAAAGAGATTTCGTTGTTGACCTCATCAAAGCCATCACAAACAAAAATGAGCGCACAGACAAGGTAGTGGCTGAGGCATGCAGGTTTGTCCCAGAGCTGGACATTTCTGATGATGATCTAGTAGATGTGTGGATTCAGGAGCTCACTACTGGCGTGTGTGACGCAAGAACAGAGTTGGCGAAGGTTCGGTTTGACCTGAACCTTAATATTGCAGAATTTCAGTTGAAGGCCCAGCCTTCAACTCTGCCAGAAGTCAGAGAGAAGTGCGAGACAACTGTGAAAGATGCCATGGCAGTAGTAGATAGCACAGTGAAGGAGTGCACCGCACTCTTCAAGTAGGCGCTCGAGGTGGTTACCAATTTGTAGGAGGATCCCACCTTGCAAAGGTTGGAAATGGAGGCCCAAGAGCTATACCAGAGATATGATGAAGTGAAAACGACGATGCACACCGTCGCCCTTACGTAGAGGCTATCGAAACTATAGGAGGCAAAGGTGCTAAAGGAGCAGGTGGATGTAGCGCAGTGCAAAGAGAGCATCCTCAAGGCCAGAATAGGGCCTTGGCTTGATGAAGCCTATGCACTCACAACCACCATCGAAGGAAAATTGGTTAGTCTACAGGGAATGCAATAGAAGATACAGCCAGATAGTGCAAGGCCAGCAATGGAACAGCTGGTCGAGGAGATGAAGCAAGCAGAAACACAGTGCACTACCGAAGTTGCAGTGGTCCAAGTGGGGCTAGGAGATCTTTGTGACAAGATCTCCACACCAGCCGAGTGACTCGAGGGGAGTCACCATGTTTTTGTTGGGGGCCAGTTGGGAACGGATCCCCTGGGGTCAATTTTGGGGCTAGAAGCCCAAGTTTTGAGGCAGAAAGCCCAAATTTTGTATAAAGGAATGTAAAGTCTTCGCATTTTGTAGTCATAAAGCATGAAGATATCAAGAGTCAAAAAGGGTTTCTGCCTTTAGCTTAGATAGATTGTGTCAGCTTGATGAGATCCGCCCTTGGTTTGTGGACCATGGGATTATATAAAAAGGAGGTCTTAGAGGAGTTTAAGAGAGTGCAGTGCATAGATAGAGTCATTGATGAGTCGGTGAAGAGATAAGAGAGAGCGTCTTAGCATAGGAAAGAGGCTCTGCAGCTGAGTGCACAGAGGCATAGGGTAGAAGTCTGCAGCTGAGTGCACGAACCCCTTCAGCTGTGTGCGCAGGGAAGTTAGAGTCTGTACTAGAAAATATAAACCATCAATAAAGAGAATATTCTGAAATTATTGTGCATTTTACTTCTATCAATTGCATGCGATTATGTTATGTTAAGTACTGGGTTTATGTCTTATTTCTAATTTGATGCGTGAATATATATGTTTTCCTCTGTTATACGAATGCAAGTAGAGATATAAGTTTATGTGAAGACAATCTTAAATGCATGATAGAATTAGCGAACACTTAAGGTAATTTTTGAAACTATGATACAAAGTAGTTACAGAGGCACGTAAGTGCCCAAATTGCTTGATAGGGTTACGCGAAGGATGATCCCAGATCTTTGCAGAGGTTCTAAAAGACTAATAAATAAGTACATCGATAAGCCCTAAAGTCTTATCAATCGGCGCGAAGGCAGAGTTAAAGTGTAAAACCAACATCACAACCATCTCAAGGTGCAGAAACTTGGTTCCTGCATCCCTCTGTACTACTTTGAGTCAGACTTCAGTCCGTTCTCTGCGGGCTAATGCCAAAAAGGCCAGTAGTGTGGGGATTTTCTTGGCTGACTAATGCTGAACCTAGGTCAGGGCCCATCAGGTTAGCATCCCTTGACATTTCCCTTTTTGACTATTCATCTACCCTCATGACTCCTCATCTACTCTATGACTGTTACATCCAACTATCGACACTTGAACTTCCACTTGACAAGATGTTACATAGAATCTGCACATCTACCCATGTGAGATAAAGTAGGCTTGAGAAAGCCATGAAAGACATCACTATGACTCAGACAACTATGGGAAGACCATCTCTTCGACATCCTCACGATGTTTGACAGTAGTGAACTGATGCCAATCTCGGTAGTTCGCAATGGTGTCTGTGTATTCTATAGTGACATCTTCTTGGAAAAAAGCTCTTACCTCTGTAGCATATGGGTACACTGATCTATCTCCTCTCTCCAACTCATTTGATAACATGTGCATCATTTTCTTGAGTGTTGTTGGACCAGTTACATATTGATGCATGGTGTCTGCACTGATCATCAATTCTGCGCTGGTGGCTATGCACATAAACTTTTCAAATTATGAGTCAAGCTCTAGCCTTTGCCTCAGTGAGTGTCCCGATAGATGGGATCACATGTGCATGCACAACAACATCCATTCTCCTGAATACCCATGCATGAAACCTGCAAACTAGTGATGAGTTGTGGGAGTTCTTCATAGTTTCGGATCTGGTTCCAGATGTGTGCCTTCAACTCAATTGCTTTGGGCTTCATCATCTTAGGCAAGTGTAATGGGGCTCCCTTGTATCTCATTGTCCATGTTTGCATGTAGTCAACAACAGTATGCAAGTTTGACAAGATACATGCTCTCCTAGCATATCATTGTTTCTAACCGTTGAGATGGACAACTGCATTATGCATGGTACCAAACTTGGAATACAACGCCCACATGACTGTCTCAAGGGACAATACTTCATCTAGTATTGCCTTCTTCAACTCCGGTTAGGTAGATCTGTTACTAGTTCTCCTCCTTGCTTGACCGTGTGTAAATCCTTAGCCATTCACTCGTTCTCAGCTATCAAGAAGCAAACACTCGAGCTAGTGGCTTCGACATATTCTCGGGTAGCATCGGTCAATGCTGTTGGATGCTTGCACATGTCAGACATGGTCACTCGTTCCTCAAAATGTGTAGGAGATGTGTGATCATCTAGAGTAGAGACTCTGTGCGATTTCACAACTCTATGCTGTGACTCGTTGAATGATATGTTGTGCATCTCTACTTTCAGATTGACTCCAAGGATCTTAGTGTCTCATTGGTCACTTGGGACTTGCTCTGCTTCTGGATTTGGTGAAGCTGGTAGGTCGAAATCTTGGTGGTAAGGCATGAGGTCGATGTCTTGCTCAAGCTCTTTGTTGGGACTCAGAAATGTCATATTTTCATCCACATTTTTCTTCACTATTCGTTACATTTCATCATCCCATTAATCTTTTATCATATCATTTTCATAAATACATTTGGGTTTCACCTTCTTATTTTCCATTTTATTCATTTTTGTATTATAAGTGAATTTATGATTAAATATTAGAAAATATACATATTTTTATATATATCTCAAGAATATGTGAGTTTTGTGATGTGTAGGAAATATATGAAGAATTAATATCTCCTCCACCATATTAAGAAGATAATTATGCAAGCCTATTCCTAAGGAGAAAATCATGGAGGATTTGGTTGGCATATCTTATCCAATTCCTAAGGAGAAAATCATGGAGGATTTGGTTGGCATATCTTATCCAATTCCTAAGGAGAAGATCATGGAGGATTTGGTTGGCATATCTTATCCAAGATATGTGAGAGATTTATGTAGGATTCAAAGGGATCATATTTTGTAATAATGGGAAAGTAGTTAAAAATGCTTGAGATATTTGTGGGATCATATTTTGTAATAATGAGAAAGTAGATTAGTGGATGATCATTATGATTTTGTTACTCATCCCATTGTCTAAATAGGAGTACAATCTCCTCCATTTGTAATCTGGAAGTTTTTGTAATCTTAGAATTGGTTTGTAATGAATATTTTGAAATAAAGGATCATACTTCAATCTTGCTTCTACATCTGAGTCTCCATTGAAGTGGTGTGCTGGTGGAGTTATGGAGGGCCCCCATGGCCTCACTTGCATGCTTATTTGTTTATAATTTACTTTATGTTTTTGTTTGATTTCAGCTTTCAAGTTTTATTAAATGTTATAATATTGGAAGAATCTTATTTGAAGGTGTTCTTGTAAGAGAACCGTAAGATCTCATACAATTATTAAATCTAGGTTTATTTCATTTCAACTTTTAATTTCTTATTAGATGTTCTAATGTTGGAAGAGATCTTGTAGAATATGTTCTTGTAAGAGAATCATAGATCTCAAACAATTGTTAGATCTAAGTTTGATTAGTTATTGAAAGAGATCTTAATGAATACGTTCTTGTAAGGGGACTTTAAGATCTTGGACAAATTAAGAATCTTTCTAGATCTATATATTTTAGATAAGCACTTCTAAGTTTACCTTCCCAGGTTGACATTAAATTAAACTCTAATTTGCATTCGCCTTTAGACCACACACTCTTGTTGCTCCATTTCTATATCCATCTGCTCAAGTGCTTGTTCAATCTCTTGAGCGATGTCCTACTCCTGCGACTGCTCACCCTGTCTGCTTGGTGCCAAATGTTCGGATGAGTCTACTACTTGTACAGGTGTAGTTTCATCTTTCTATAAATGTTGCACCCTTGTTGTACCTATTCTTTCTACACCTCCTTCTCTTGTCTGTGCAAGTCCTTTTCCTTTCGGAGTTGCTCCTTCAACTCATGCAACTCCTTCATGGTTTCCTCCATCCTCTGTTTTTCTCTCTGCCTTTACATGTTCCTCCTATCACATTGTTACCTCTTCGCCTTTATTGTTAAAAATTATTTTTGAAGAAGTGGGTCTTCTCTGAACTTGCAACTTTGTTCTGAACCCACACTATCGAAAATCTTCCTCTTGCCTTTGTCGCGAATTCATATGTTTACCTCTGTTGCTATTGTTGGTGGTGCTCTCTTGGATGTTGCTTCACACTGCCTCGCTAAGCATTTCAAAATGATGTCGACCGATTCATTGGGCATGGAGAATTTGTAACAATATCTCCATGGGTCTTCCTCCACCCAATGACATGCCTCATGCATCCACTAAAACTGTACTCTCATGCAATGATCTTTCACAATACAATTCTGGTCATACGGATTGAAGCTTAAGACGTCGAAAAGATATTTCTTGATCTCCTCTATTTCAACATCTGCATGCTTGAGGTTCTGTATGTCGTACAACCCGATCCACAATGGAAGAGTTGCCAAGGTTCCTTCTTCTTCTGGTGCAACCTAGCTGACAGTCCTGCCGAGATGTGGTATGATACTTCTTGCGTGATGAGCTTGTGCATGGAAAATTTTGGCAAAACATGCGGAGGCTTCTTCGCACTGTACATTTGTATGAAGGTACCAGATGGTGAGGTATACCAATCCACTATATCGATCAGTGCCTCCATCGTTGCCTTCGACATGCAAGGTGGATCCTGCTCAAATATCATCTTGTACACATGGGTGACAAAATGATCTGACAGTTGTGTGATAACTCCCCTGAATTTGTATTTAGAAAAAAATTTACAATAATTATTGACAAAGGTTTTTTGCTGATGTCCATGCCCGCTTCATGCCCGGGAACTCTTGACAGGCATAAATTGCATCCAATATGTAGGCGAACATGTAGATTTATGCTTGCTAACCTTTGGGTGAATGCCAAGCTCCTGTGACCTGTTCCTACAAGCTGTGAGCCAACATGCTGGACCAGTTGAATGCTTTGCCTTCGCTGGCCAGTTGATCCAACGCGATCACCCAACTCTATGGGAAGGTCTCTGTGCTCTCTTGGCCATACAAGCGACATGCAAAGATGACCCAAGTGTTGATACGCCTTTTGTGGTATCTTCGTCTTGTAAATCTGGTTGGGTGTCATCCTGAATTTGCCTGGCTCTTTTACCCAGTTCTTCAAGATATCCCTAGAGTTGGAATTGCTTCTGGGTAGGCTAAAAGGTGTCTCCATGGTGATCATTGGCTTTGACAAATGGTACATCTGCTGATAATCCTGTTCCCTGAAGGTAGAAATCTATGTCCCGCTTACAATGTTCAATTTCATCGTCTCGGGATTAGTGGGCAAGACGATCCAATGTATGATGTCTGTGTATGGGAATGTGGGATACCTGCATGGAATCCAGTACAAGCCAACCTTATGAATTTTCACATAGACTCGGCAGTCTTCGAGATCTTCCCCAAATGTGCCTAAGAATGCATCAATTACCTCTTGTCATTTCATCTTGATGTCTTTGTCTACAATCAGCTTGGTGTCTTCAATAGATTAACAAACTTGTAGACACTCACTCAACTGTTGCTCCAGTTACACTTCCGCAATGTCCTTTGACCCTGCTCTCTTTGAGGCCATTGATCCTGAACTGCCGAGAGACGGGTGAACACATGTTGTATTTGGAGACATGGAAACATGCATGGCATGAAATCTATTTGTTAAAACCAAAGCAAGCTTGGGGAATGACATGCTACATACCTGGGGACTGACTGGCAAACATTGTGCAATCTTCACTGGAAGGCCGGGAGACGGGCTGCCGGAACTGCAAAAAAGGTAGTCTGGGATGTGGGGATGCTGGTTGGTTGTTGGAATTGTGCAATGCACAATCCAGACTGACCTGCTAGAATTGCGCAATGCACAATCCAGACTGGCCTGTTGGAATTGCGCAATGCGCAGTCCAGACTGGCCTGCTGGGTGCTGAGATTGCATAATGCGCAATTTCAGTTGGAAAGTGATGCATGCCTAGGGATTGCATTGCGCACTTTTCTGGGCCAATAGTCACTACCTCTCAGAATTGTGCAAGGCAAGGCTGGCGAGTAGCCACTGGCCTGAATTACACATTTTTTGGGAGGAAGGCATAGCCTTCCCTGTAAGAATTGCACAATGTTGTCTTGGTGAGGCAGAGTCCGGGCCAAGGTTTCCCAGACCCGCCGACGGGCAAATGAAAGCAAATGAAGATGTGAATGCATGGTGATACTGAGTGTAAGTAGAGGTGAATGATCATGCATACAAACACTGAATGCAAGATTTATAAAATGGTACAACATGCATGTGTGTGAAACAATTCGTCGAATCAGTGACTGTTCGTGCAAAACAATGCCATGCATGTGACAACAATGAGATGCTAATGAAAAATGAAAAGGTGATTCTACAAGATAATATGCATGCAAACTACAACAAGCATTCATATAAATCAAGCAGACGACACTCACACAAGACAAAACACAAAAAGCGACAGAAATGTTGCAAAAGACAAGTTAAGCAGACTTACCCAGAAATAGCTGAGTTGGACGTGTTGAAGACTCTTGGATACGTTGTGGGATGTTAGAGCTCCAATATCGATGTGAATAATGATCTCTAAAGCGTAGAAGAAATAAGTTTGAGTCTCATGACGTGCATGCCACAAATCTAGGAAAAAGAGACACTTGGACGAAAGTTTCTAAAATGATGTTTGCATATAATCTCCAACTACTAAAAATAACTCCCTAAAATCGAGGGATGCTTTTATCGTGTTCATTTTTTCTATTTCAAGGAAAAGAGGCCCATGCATGCAAGTCAATTTTTCTCGATCTTGGGTGGAACCAGTCAGCTTAAGGACACATGCAACAACCTACTTGATTGAGGGGAAATTTTGTGGAGTTTCTGGGAGGAAGTTGGGCTGGCTGTCCATAGGGATTGCACAATTTCTGGGAGGAGCTACTGACTGCTGCCCATAATTGCACAATTTCTGGGCTGAGCAGCACTACTGGGCCAGATTACATAGTTTTCATTGGAAAGGTTGTCTGACAGTATTGCGCAGTTTCTGAGCCTAGTAGGCCACTAGTTAGATTTGCAAAATTTCTGGAGCGAAGGCTGGTTCCCGTCTAGAATTACGCAATTTCTTGAGGGAGTTTCTTAGCCAGCAACTGGACCAGGTCTGGAGTGGCATCCTGTGAGGGGATTGAAGCAATCTATCATGCACAGGGTGGGAAGCTACTAGAAAACCACTGAAGCTAATGTACTTGACAGTGCAAGACCTTCTGTTGAGGATGGTATGTAGGGAGGCTTCAAAATGAAGATAAGGAAAAATTTTGAAGGGTGGTTGTAGCCTCTACAATGGGGTGATAAATGTTACATCAAATAATGCACAAAGTTGTAAAGAGAATTGATGTAAAAGTCCATGAAGCACTATCTCAAATAGAACATTCACAAGCAAAGGGAGTTCTAGAGGAGACACTCAACAAAAGGAAGAAGAAGAGGAAGAGGAAGATTATAAGTAAAAATAAGAAGAGGAGGATATATAACATATAAATTCAAATAATTCATCTAGATATGTAGTGAAGAATCATCTAGAAAATAAGACTTTTGGTACTAAAAATTTAGGAGTTCAGGCTAGAAGAAAATTGACAATTACAACAAAGCATGTCAACTTTTCCTTTTTGTCCAAAATATAACCTAATAACTTTACTCAATATCGCGAATATAAGAATTGGGTTAGTTCTATAGAAGAAGAGCTAAATCAAAATGAGAAGAATGAGACATGGGAACTTGTGCCTAAACTAAAATATAAGAATGTGATTAGCACCAACGGGGTACTCAACAAGCTAAAAGAGGATGCACAAAAAGTGATAAATAAGGCTATATTGTTGTGCAAAGGATTTTCATAATTCGAAGGTGTTGAATTTGAAGAAACCTTTGTACTATTTGCAAGACTAGAAGAAATCATAATGTTCTTAGCATTTTCCTGCTACAAAACCTTGAAATTAAATAGAATAGATGTCAATTCAATTTTTCTCAATGGAAATTTAAAGAAATGGTATATGTTGAAAAATCAAAACAATATCAATAGTAAAAAAATCAAAATGATGTGTGCAAATTTAAGAAAGCACCATATTGTCTAACGTAAGCTCTCAGGGCTTCGTACTTAAGACTTTACAAGTATGTACAACATCGAGGATTTAAATAGGAGCAACATATAACAACCTTTATATAAAAATAGATAATAAAATTTTGTTAATCGTTATGGTTTATGTATATGACATTATTTTAATAAGTGATGTTAACAAAATAAGCAAAAATTTTCTATAAGAAATGCATAAATAATTTTAAATGTCGTCATTGGGAGGATTTTCGTTCTTTCTAAGTTTGCATGTTTTTCAATCTAGTAAATGCATATTCATCTCCTAAACTAAATACATTAATAAAATGTTGAATAAATTTCAGATGGAAAACGATGCATATGTTAACACATCCATGGTTACAAAGTATAAGTTGAGAAAAAAATGATGAATTCCTTTATCCAAATCAAACTATGTACATGTCAATGCTTGGAAACATACTATATTTGAAAACATCAAGATTAGATATTATGAAATTAGTACAACTATTTGTGAGAGTTCATTATGCACCAAAGGAGACACTGGTGAAAGATGTTGAGAGAATATTTAGATATTTGAAGGGAACTCTAGGATTTTCCCTATGGTATATAAGAAGAAAAGAATTTACTTTAACATCATATGGATATGAATATTGGGAAGGAAGTTTAGATGACAAAAGAAGTACAAATGGAGGAGAATTATTTCTAGGAAATTGTCTAATACCATGGTTGCGAAAGAGGAAAACCTTAATCTCCCTATCTACATATGAAGTTGTTGTCACTGCTACAAAACCCTCCACAATTTGGCTCACACTCAATGTCAGTGCCTTCTTTGGTCTTGTAAATTGTTGTCGCAAACTTTGAAACTCATTCCATGTGTTTTCTTGAGGACTTTTTGTCTCCTTTGCAAGATAGGAAAAATGTTGTCTTTTTGCATGTCAGCTATCACATCATTTATATAACCTTATTTTGGTGGTTCCAAGAGGTTACCTTTGTGTAAATTAGTTTTCATAACCATGTAAAAACCCGTCACACTCATTTCCAAATTTTTAAGCACTATCGTACAAGTGTTGTTAGGGTCATCGCAAAGTGTATCTTAAGTGTTGCATTTGTTGTAAAGTTATTGCAAATATGCCAATGGAGGGAAATGATTTGTCATGTTTCCTCGATGACCTATGTTATTTTTTCATAAATTATTCTAAGTGTGTGACCACAGTAGAAGTTTTATCACAATTCGTATCAGCCTCATTGATTCCACACTTAGTCATTTTCTGGAAATCTTCCTGACCAAGCAACCTAGCTTCACTCAAACTCCCTGAATTGCACACCACATAGTCTCAGTCCTCTTTTGTGACCTTGCCACTTTTCACTATTCAATCCATAGTTCCTGTCTCCTAGGACTATTGCACTACACAATTTTTGTGCTCAAGCCCTAGCCTTGACTCCCACAATTGTGCTTTTTGTTTTTCTCGCAGCCTAGCCTTAACTGCACACTGCACAGTCTCTATTCTCAAGCTCATCCTTGAGCTCCTGAAATGCGCAAATGTATAATGTCCCAACCTCTCTCATCTCCAAAAACTGAGCAATGTGCTCATCGAGTGCTCATCCCCTTAGCATGTCACACTAACCTTGGGAATTGTACAATTTATCCCCTTAGCCCAGCCAGAATTTCTCATTGCATAGTCTTAAGGCTCAAGTCTCCCATTTCTATATTGAACTGTGCAACTACATAGTCTTTGAGCCCTTTTCATAGCCTTCCATCCGGTTTTGGCTTAGTCAATGGATTAGCATGCAAAATCTTACACTAGGGGGTTTTCAGACTGATTTAATCTCGTCATGAGTGAATTACAGAAACAGGTACCTTATTATGCCATGGTAAGATGATGAACAAGGAGATGAAGGAGTGCAACATGTTGAAAGACCATCTTGTAGATTAATACGTAATTTGATCAATCAAGAGAAATAAAAAGGAACACTAGTTTGTGATGACCATTCAAGACATGAAATCATTGGAGATCCCTTATCACCAAGCCATGTGGAGGTGAAAATAAGAAGACCCACAACATGTAGTGGCAGAAATGGCTTGAAATTTCCACATCATCAAGGAAGTATATGTTTGTAGTGTCATGTCAAGAGTTGTCACATGCCACACCATTGTGGTTAATGATGTAAATTATGTTTCAAAAAGGTATTGTAAAGTGGAAGTCCAAAGGACATGTATGTAATAGGAAGAGTCATGTAAAGTTGACAATTCATAGGAAGTCAAACAATCATGAGGGTAGATGAAGAGTCATAAGGAAGGTGAAGCATAACTTCCTCATTTTTATACATACGCCCTCATTGTAAGAGCAAAGGAGTTTTCACCTTGGCTCCTCCCGCGGGGAATTAGAGAGATAAGCTAGTTATTTTGAGGAGCAAGGAGTGGATGCAACTCTCCAGTATTGGAGCTAGTGGTGTTCATCGTATACATGTGTCTTGGAACTTTTACTTAATGTAAGAATCCCTATGGGGTAGCACGTTCTTCATGCATAGATTATGGATAGTTGTAAGACTATTATGTGAATGTTTGTAATTCATGTTTGTTTTCATTTGTGCTAAAGTAGTTGAAATATTTTGGTTATTTTTGTAATTATCACATTGACAATGTATTATAATTACTATTATCATTGTTGCATCGTATGGACTATTCTGCTGGATATTAGACATATCCTCCTCATTACATTGGTTGCACCGACCATTGTATCTCTGTGGACTATTCTACTTGATTTTGTATGGATCCTTCTCATTTATGTGTGTCTCTACTAGGATGGTCCTACTACCTGTCTCTTAGAGTCTCACTTTTCCTCCCCTCTGCATTGAAAGAAATCTGACACACATACTATCGAAAACTTACCAAGCACACCCCCTTTTCTTTTCAAAGGAACATTTTAATTCCTCTCTCTTGCTAATAGGTAAAGCCAAGGCATATCTTTAAGATAAATAGTAACTGGGCCATATTCTTGATGGGGCTCCTATCCTAGATGACGCGAGGTCTAATTGGGACCACATATCAGGGAGACCCCATGAATTTTGGTGGGTCCAACACTGCCACATTTCTGGTGCTAGAAGGAGGGAAGCTTGATTTTTATGGTTGATAACCTCACCAACCCCAATATTACTTCCTTTGTTCAAGGTAGTAACATTCCCAAAAACTCCCTTGTGCACATTCCTGAAGTTGGTAATTATTCTCAACCTAGAACTGCACAAGCTTAAAAAGTCTCTTACAATCATATTTGGGCCATCCGAGCCATCGCCCGAAAGTTTGCAAGAGATATTAGATTGTTACCACTAGTAGAAACTCTTCCATATTTTCCAATGAAGAACAACATCACCCCCACTGGGATAGTGGTTTCAAAATTTGAATAATTAGCTCTTTCCACCCTTGAAGATTTAACATATTCTGAAGAAAAAATGTAAAAACCAAAACATCCTCCAAACTTCAACAATGGTGACGGTGATAATGTTGTTCTCTCGGATGATACTTTCTGTCAGTTAGGAGAAAAATAATAATAATAAGAAGAAAATCAGATTCTGATGAAGAAGGGGAAAACTGTGAGGAAGACATGGCAGATGAAGATCTATACTAGATGACTTAGGGACCACTTGCATTGATGGGTGTGTTAGAAAAAATGTCGACGCACCTAGAGAAGTTGCTAATGAAGTATGAGCTTGAAAAATAAATAAAGGAAAATGACCATCGAGACAACTTATACCTACATCTGCAAACAATTGATGTACATTATGATGATGTTTCATGTAAATTGTTTCCATCTTCCTTAGCTGGCAGAGAAACTGTATGGTATCATAGCCTTCCTGTGAACTTGATCCAGAATTGGAGGGGTTTTAATAAGTTATTTCTTGAGAATTTCACTAATGATAAAACCCCTGCCATGCTTTTGAAAGAGCAGTGCAAGATCAATATGGAGAAGATATAAAAAGTGAAATATTTCAATTAGAGGTTTAACATTATCTTGAATGGATTTCCACCAAACACAAAATATCATGACTCCATCACAATTGACTATTTCACACTTTCCTTACCATCAAGGATTGTGTAGTTCGTGAAAATAACTGCAAAACCAACTTTGGATGAAACTTTTGAAGGGGTCATCATAGTTGAGAAGGACCTACACGCGATTGGAGTCATCGTAGGTGAGGAATTAACAAAAGACTCTAAATCCATGGGGAAAAGGTCTTAGGCCTTTATATACAAGGCCAAAGAAAAAGAATTAATTGATATTGAGATCTTGACCCACACTATCAACTTTCTGCCCAATGAGTTGTGTCATGCGGAAAGAGTCAATTTTGCGGACAAAACCGACCTCCCTAGAAACTAAGGCTTTTCTAGTGACAAACAAAACAATCAAGCACTATCTTTCCCTAAATATGCATTTAAAATAAAAGCAACCAGGTGTTTAAGGCTTACCTTTAGTCCAACGTTGTTTGTAACGGCCAAGCCTCTTCGATCCAGATGAGCTCCTCTCCTTGAAGCCTACATACACAAACAAGCAAACAATTACATAGCACCTGAATAACTCATATAATAAAACATATTCATCATAAAGACCAAGGAGTTTATGAAACAAATTATATATAACAACTTGTTGAGAAAAATGAACTTAATTGTATTAATTGGAGACAAAAGAAACCTTACAACCAATGCCTTGGTGTTGTGCAAGTCCCTCCCAGGGTCCAACAAGACTTCTCCTCTACTTTGATCAGCTCACCCACTTCCAAATGAAGCTAAGAAAGGAATGGGATCTCTCCTCTCAAGCTCTATACGGGAGTCCTAATTTCAGCAGCATCTACCCTTAGGAATGTTCAGCTTTTCAACCTCCCTTGCCTCTGGCCCAATGCCTGTATTTATAATGCTTTGGAGGAAGTTAAACAGGTCCACCATCAATGGGATAAGCCCCTCTTTCAAAGGGATAGCTCCCCTCTTCATGGGATAAGTTCCTCTTTCATTGGGATGCATGAACCATCTGGAGGCGCTCAATCCACGTCAAACCATCTTCTAGAATGCTCTAGAATCAACCGCAAGTAAGTTTTTTGAAGTAAAACTTGCGCCTTTTGACTTTTACAGGGGTATGCACCCACCCCTTTATAGACAGAGCGTACAAGTACGCAGGTATTATGTACTTGAGGTGCGGGCCCGCAGGTAAGAGTAAGAGAAAGTGCGGAACCAGAGTTATATTGATTTTTTAAAGGCTTTCTCTTTTTTTTGGAGTTTGACATGAGGAGCAGAGGTATAAGACTTGCCAAGGAGGACAGTATGGTTATTGATGGAGCCATACTGACTGCAAATAGTCATGGTGACAAATTTTAGTGTAACAGGTTGCCCCCTAAAGTGCGAGGTCTGTAGTAGATCAGGGTTTTATATCATCTAGGAAGGGTGAAGCACTTTATCATTTCGAGGATTATCTTGTGGAGAGCCCAGTTGGAACTTGCAAATATTCAACACAAAATACATATATGAGATCATATCATCGTTGAGGTAGGTGTTATAGACATTTTTGTGCCTCGCAGCATGGAGCATGAAATGTCAATAATTACAGGGATCCTCAGTCCCTAAACATGTTGTTCTTACCCCTAGAAGAACAAGGTCAGCAAACCACAACACTTCCCATCAGTTCTCCACCTGAAAAACACTCAAAACAGGCTATTTTTGGATCATGTCAGCTGCTCCACTGAGCAACTGCGCTGAATGTCAACTGCTCCTCCTTGTACCTGCGCTGAAAGTCAACCAATGAAGGCTACCTGCGCTGGGCGAGATTGGCCAAGTGGCACAGTCATTCTGCAAGGTGTCAACTGCCCAGGAAGCTTCCAAACTGACACTTGGTTCAAGGGATTCGCCCTGTGATGAGTAAGAGGTACTTGATCTCCAAGTGGACTCAAGAACGGAAGTTTAACTAAAGTGGGAGAGGACACTAGTCAGCTTTATGCCAGCCTCAAGCTGACTCATCCTTTCTCCAAATCTCCTATATATAGAGCTCTCTCATGAGGTCTAGGGAGGCTGGAATTTTGTGCAAAGCAAGGAAGTGCTGTTGGTTTACAGTTAGAGCTATTGGGTGATTGCTTTTATAGAGGTGAAGAGGAGATTTCTTGCTGCTGGGGAGGTGCTGCTGGATTGGAGCCATTGATGGTTGTAACCTTCTCAGAACCCTTTTACTTCTATCAATAAAGCTTTGAATGTTCTCCTATATACTTGTATTGCATTGATGTATTGTATTTACTTGTATATCTGATTCACTCTAATCCATGCATCAGTTATGAGTACATGTTTCTTGTAGTTTCCCTCTCTTGTTTGTGCAGGATCTGTGTGTAGCTGGGCCGGCAAAGAGAGCAAGGAGCTGGGAACAAGAGACAAAGAGAGAGGACAGGATCGACAAAAGCGAAAGACACCGGTTGGTTAATCTTTTCTTCCTTCTCTGTACTTTCATAAAGGAAAATATCAAAGCTTTACTTTCAGTTGTTGCTAAGGACTGTCACCCTTAGAGTAGGGATAGGGTCATCCGAGTCGGATACTTTTCCCCACAACAAACTGGCGACTCCGCTGGGGAGCCTAGTATCTTGTTGGTGTTTGTAGTATCTTTGCTATTCATTTCCTGAAGAAAAGAGTACCAAATCGAAAAGCTTTTGACTATATCAAAAGCGAAGTAGAGGGGCTGCTACTCTTGCTCATTTTCTGAGCAGATTCATTATTTGAAGAGCTGATTTACAAAAGACTCTTGTACTCTTTGTGATAGCTTTTCATCCTCTTGATCATCCCTTAGCCTGTACTTGACCTATAGCTTTTTATTTCAGCAAAAACAGTGCATTTTTGAGCTTTTTATGACCCGGAAATCCTTGTAAACGCAACTCTCGTGTCTCAGTGCAGGCTGTCCACAGGCAGTCTGCATTTCAGCGCAGGTACTCCCTTCGGGAACTGCGCTGAGAGTCAATTTGACAGACCAGAGCCTGCGCTGACCCAGTTAGGCTATGTCTTCCTGAGGTTTCCCACTGTGTCTTAGCCCTGTTTTCACTGATTTTTGCTGCTGATTGCTGGTCATTGTACTTGCTGTAAACCAACTTTCCTTGACATTATTCCGCCTCAGTTGTGTGATGAAACTGTGAGTGTTCTTTCAGTATTTCTTGCTTCAGTTACAGTTTCCCATTGTGAAAAGCGAACCAGTATAGCGGTGACCTCTTAGATCCTGAACTGTAAAAGTGTCTTTGTGATCTTAAGAGCTAGTTTTATTACTGTTCATGGCTGTTTGAGTTTGTTTGTTTTTCATTTTATGGTTTGAATCTATACATTTCCAGTGTCTAAACAAGTCGATCTTAAGGTGTCTTTTGATTTTGGACAAGCTTGTTTATTTTTCGCTTGAAATTAGATTCAAAAGTCATACAACAGTTTTCCTTTCTGTCTTACATCAACATTAAGGATAACGAAAAGAAATACATGCATTGTGCATATTTGCATTTGACTGTGTGCTTGACGATTTAGGAAAATTTGCATTTTAGTGTGTGTTCTATGATCTGTGCGAAAAGTTGTGTCTTTCTTTTCCCTCAGTAGATTAAGGTTTTCAAAGTTGAAAGATTGAAAAGTTTTGCTTCTCATCTTAGATTGCATTTAGGAAGTTGTATATATACATCTCGTGGTGATCCTTAAAGGCAAACTGCTAAGCAAGATCAACATTAAAATAAATCCAATTTACATAACAATGCTTTGTAACATAACACAAACATCTAGAGGTCTAGGTAGAGACGTGTTCCGGCGTCGTTAAACGTAGTGACTGTCGATCTCTACGAAGGTGGGTGATTCCTCCTGAGAGTCGGTGGCACTAATACGGACTTGTGCTCCCGCGTACCGTCGCGTATATTGGGAGACCCCTATAGGCATTTATCCTTTATCCTTAGGAAGCCGTGTCGGCCGCCCTACTGATCGCGATGCAGTGAACACAGCATTCACGAAGATCGACCACCCGTACCGTAAAACGTATTCTGTGGTTTCGCGAAAGGTTTGGCACACCCTCTGCCTAGATCTCCAGAGCAGTTTCTTTTGGCGTTTTTCAAACTCTATAACTGAAAAAGTCCAACCGAGCATTTGTCACTTCGGGCTCGTTAATACATCGAAGTCGACTAGAGTCATCTTTAGCTTTTTCTCGACTCTTAAAACATGAAAAAGCAAGTTTGTGTCTAAAAGCGTCGTTAATAAAATTTATTTTAAGCGGAACATAATCACCTGTTATTCCCATGTTGATCTTTCAGTTGAAAAGTATGGAGCCCACCAACCAAGGAAGTAACCTTGGCGGAAGTCCAAATCCCTTCTCCTCTTGGGGAGATGTTGGTGCGCCTCATATGGCAACATTGTCACTTCCAGGATTGACAATCAGCCTACCTGTATGGCTCTTTTCAACTAATGTAGTCCAGATCGCCACTAATCCTGAGTAGTCGAATCAACAGTCAGAACAATCTAGAACTACCCACCAGCCTTCCACTTCTTACGATACTTCCTCTGATCCTTCATCTTCGCAAGGTAGAGCTGGCAAGAGTCAGCCTCCCAAGGAGAAGAAGGAAAAGAAGAAGAGAGAAAAGAAGCAGAAGGAGCCTCTGGCGAAGGCGACTGGGGGCAAGCAGAAGAAAGCTGACAAAAACCCACACACTGCACCGACCGGGCCTAAATCGCCATGTGTCATTTGCAAAGGGATCCACTTCCATCGTGATTGTCCTTGTATTCCCCGGATACTAAGGGACTGGTCCCCAAGGTTGCACAATCCGGTAGCATCAACCTCTGGTTGTCATGTTGATTGCAGTCCGTCAACTAACGAGAGTGAAGGACGAAGAAGGGGACCAAGATCACCCTGTCTATTGTGTGAAGGCAATCATGCCATCCACAAATGTCCATTCTTAGATGAGGCAAAGAGAGTTTTGGAAGATCGCCCGGTTTCACCGTTGCGACTTCCTCCTAGATACCAAAAACTCGCGCCTAATCCCTCGATAGTTGAAAATCCAATTGACCCGCTCAAGTGGTCAGCTGAAGTGTCGGTCATTGAGAATGGACCTACTGAATCCAGACCAGACGAAAGTCTAAAGGTCGAAACGGCAGTTGACCCGGTTCTTCCTTCAGAGGTTTCATCATCCAATGACTCCGTCATTGAAGACCCGTCTTCGAATGACACCGTCGCCGAAGAGTCAGCTTCATGCGACACCCTCACTGAAGAGAATAAGGATGACACCATCCAGGTTCTTTTCATCAGCACCGACTCTGATGAGCGTCAGGGCAATGCGCCCATTCCTTTATCGCAGGAAGGAACATCATCAGGGTCATACCCGGCCGTATATTCGGTCCCACCACCAAGCAACCTGGTTGTATCCTTTGATTGGAATCAACTAGGCAGACCCCGGTTACCAGCCAGTATACCATTCAGAATCATTGTCCAGATCTATAGAATGATTATGGCTGGTACTATCATTGATGAAGGGGCGTCTGTGAGTATCCTTTCCTCTATTGCTTGGAAAGCACTGGGTTCCCCAGCGTTTTTACCTGAGTTAAGAAATCTCTCAGGTTTTGATAAAGGAACCAGTCGACCATTAGGGATCCTCCCCAATGTACCTGTTACATTGAAAGGGAAGACCGTCAATTTAAACGTGATGGTCGTCCAGGGACCCTTGGATTATAACCTACTCATTGGACGTGACTATATTTATTGCATGGGAGCGATAGTCTCCTCACTCTTTAGAGTAATGTGTTTTCCACATGAAGGAAGGATGGTCAAGCTCGTAGACCAACTTTCATTTCCGGGATCTCGCATCGCAAATAGTCAAATACCAATCCTAAATGGTCTGTTCACTCAAGATTCGCCTCCACCCCCAGTCCTCCTTCCTGATGAGTGCGAGTGATTCGGAAAGAAAGACTGGAACCCAGGGGGCATGCACCCTGGTCTGCTTCGGGCAGAAGAAACCCTGGGTATAAGGTAGAATTTCCGCAGAAGAATGGACTAGTCCGTACCCCGTCTGGCGGTGGAAGAGGGGTTGTTCTAGAATAATATTCTTTTGTCAAAGTTATGCGAGTGAGATAATCAGCTTCTCGCTCCCCTTGTCTAGATAATCAGGATACCAAGGAAGGGGACCATTTTCGGTAGCAAGTAGTAACCATCTTTGAAGACAAGCCTCACCCATTAAAACATATGTTTTGAAGGATAAGTAGGGGCAGCCTCCAAAGAAAGAGATTCTATTGCTGCAACAGGTGGTCGCCATCTTTAGTAACCTGATGATAGACATCGCCGAAGAAAGAGATTGATTTGCGGCAGCGAATAGAACCCTCTTCGGATAATAAGAAAGAGGCAAGCCTCCCTCAATAATACCATTGTTTTGTCTTTGAGTAGTGTTCTTCTCTTGTCACAAATAGCTGTTCGTTAAAAGTTGGGCCGACGGGAAGCCTGAGTACCGCGTAAGACCCCTTAAAATAACGAGAAGACTAGTATCGTTAACATTAGATTGGCAAGATGACAAGTAGCTGTGAACAGCCAAAGAAAAGCAGAGGTAGGGGAGAGGAGGGGCAGCCTCGAAATTCTATCCTATACCTGGGGGCATGCAAACTTTTGGAATGTGAGCGAGGGATGACTATTTATTTTTTTAAATTTTTAGGTCCTCCCTTTAAACCTGTAGGTCTAACCCTTTAAACTCGTAGGATTAGCCGTTTCCGACCTTGCATGAAGAAAGTCTGTGGGGCAAAGGTAAAAACTTGCCAAATTGGAGCATAGCTTCGTGAGATAAAGCTCCTTAAAAAATAACTATCTCACAGGAGGCGTTCTTATTCTATGACTGGTATATCGAGCAGTTTTAGCACATAGTTCATGCTCGTTAAAAAATAAACGCAAGATCCGAGCAATTTTAGCGCATAGTTCATGCTCGTTAAAAAATAAACATAAGTTTATGAGCAGGCTTTCCTTTAGAGGTCAAGCTCATTCAGAAAAAATGAACCGGTAAATACCCTTCTGAGATCGTAAATTCATCAGCCATAAAAGCCTTGGTCGTGTTTGTGCACCGTCACCTCCACCGTCATTTGGCCGATCATTCACTTCCATTTGTGTGTTTACCCTTTTTGAGGAACATCTGCGAAGAGTGATTTCACTTAGCCATCCTTGTGACACTGCCGTGATTGGAATATTCCAACTTGTACCTGGAATCAGTTGCTATCCATGTTTATCACTCGTTCCTCAAAAGACGAGTCTTCTTTGAGCTCTTTTCACTGACTCGTAAAATATGAAAAGTTTGCCGAGTTTTGGCCTTCCAGCTCGTTAAAGCGACTGGAAGAGCTATCCCTCCTCTAGATTTTAATCTTTTTGGACCTGAGGGATTATTGCACAAAAAGATCGAGCGCTTGTTTTGTTCGGCTCGTTAAAACAATCGAAAATTCATCCCTTCTGTATTGTTTTATACTTTTTCGGACTTAAGGGATTAGATGACGAAAAAGGAATTTTGGAGTTGACTTTATGTACCTTTTCAGACTCTCTAAAAATGAAAAGGACCGAGTTATCCTTGTCGTTAGACTCGTTAAATTCGTTAAATAGCGACAAACTTGTCTTTAGACGAGAACGAGTTTCCCTATCGCTAAGCTCGTTAAATCATAGCGATGGGCTTGCCCGAAGGGCAGGTTATAGAACAAGCATATGTTATCCTCCTCAAGCTTGACAAAAATAAAGAGGTACTGGTCAGAAATGACTGGGGAAAAATTGGGAGAACATCAAAGCTTAACGGTAGCAAGTCGCTCTTGAACATGACACTTTTCTTCCGTACCACATCGGGTTGGGTTGTTTCATTCACCGGTCTCATCACCATGGTCTTCGCCAAACCATCCACATTTTGGGGTAATGCTACCGATCCATCGCATCAGTGTCGTTATATGTTCAAGAGAGGTCATTCTGAAAGTGTCAACCGTGTCCCATCCACTGCCATACATTATCCTTCATCCATTCATGATCGCCACCCTGAATCATATGTCACAGTTTGTTTTCACCTCCACTAAAATCATTAGCTCCGTTCCGTGTCATTGATGTGGGATTCATTAAGGCCCTCCTTTGACGGATCGCTTCTTGTCGACTTCAGCTCATTATCCAAGGAGTTGATCTAGGAACAACCCCATCAGTACTTTGAAGCTTGCATGCCTCAATGGCAAGTTTCTCACTTCCGGCGACAGGTATACATCAATGACCTTCAACCAAAAGATTTTGCGTGGCGTTCGACGCCAAGTCCTTTATTCACGCCACGTGAATTGTACTGCAGTACCTTGAGGGTCATTATCATTATCGGTGATTCCTCTCGCGCTTGTTAACGGTTTTCATCATTGACCGGTAATCAAGCGATGTCTTTCCATGTTCGACTTCAGCGAAATTCTCACATGGATCGACTTGTACTTAGAGTGAAGATCGAACGAGTTTGAAGACCCCGGATCTAGTTTCATCCATCCGGGCTGCGATACATATTCAGGAAATATAAAAGCATTTGTCATGTACATCATTGCAGCAGATGATCATCCTACTCAAAGGATGATAATTCCAGCAGAGAATTATCGGTCTACCATCAGACGATCGTCTGTTCTATGTACCAAAATGTATTTATAAAGCTGAGCATGGGAATGCCCACCTCAGCTAGATCATGAAAACAGAATGAAAAATAATGTATTGTATTGTATTGTATTACAGGGCGCCTCCTCAACACTGGAATGAACTTCGGACCCTCTAGATAAAGCATTTCACCCGATAAACGGCCTCATACTTTAGGGGGCAACTGTTATAGACATTTTTGTGCCTCGCAGCATGGAGCATGAAATGTTAATAATTACAGGGATCCTCAGTCCCTAAACATGTTGTTCTTACCCCTAGAAGAACAAGGTCAGCAAACCACAGCACTTCCCATCAGTTCTCCACCTGAAAAACACTCAAAACAGGCTATTTTTGGATCATGTCAGCTGCTCCACTAAGCAACTGCGCTGAATGTGAACTGCTCCTCCTTGTACCTGCGCTGAAAGTCAACCAATGAAGGCTACCTGCGCTGGGCGAGATTGGCCAAGTGGCACAGTCATTCTGCAAGGTGTCAACTGCCCAGGAAGCTTCCAAACTGACACTTGGTTCAAGGGATTCGCCCTGTGATGAGTAAGAGGTACTTGATCTCCAAGTGGACTCAAGAACTGAAGTTTAACTAAAGTGGGAGAGGACACTAGTCAGCTTTATGCCAGCCTCAAGCTGACTCATCCTTTCTCCAAATCTCCTATATATAGAGCTCTCTCATGAGGTCTAGGGAGGCTGGAATTTTGTGCAAAGCAAGGAAGTGCTGTTGGTTTACAGTTAGAGCTATTGGGTGATTGCTTTTATAGAGGTGAAGAGGAGATTTCTTGCTGCTGGGGAGGTGCTGCTGGATTGGAGCCATTGATGGTTGTAACCTTCTCAGAACCCTTTTACTTCTATCAATAAAGCTTTGAATGTTCTCCTATATACTTGTATTGCATTGATGTATTGTATTTACTTGTATATCTGATTCACTCTAATCCATGCATCAGTTATGAGTACATGTTTCTTGTAGTTTCCCTCTCTTGTTTGTGCAGGATCTGTGTGTAGCTGGGCCGGCAAAGAGAGCAAGGAGCTGGGAACAAGAGACAAAGAGAGAGGACAGGATCGACAAAAGCGAAAGACACCGGTTGGTTAATCTTTTCTTCCTTCTCTGTACTTTCATAAAGGAAAATATCAAAGCTTTACTTTCAGTTGTTGCTAAGGACTGTCACCCTTAGAGTAGGGATAGGGTCATCTGAGTCGGATACTTTTCCCCACAACAGTAGGCATTCCCATACTCAGATCAAAAACTTAACTAACAAACTAACTACTGCTCTGATATAGGAATGGTTTCGTAATACATCATAATCATAAACACATGTAGACACAGTATGGATGCAGCCACCTGTTTATAATTAGTCTACTGTATAATGAATATAAAACTCCTTGCAGCCTGGATGGCGGAAACTAGATCCAGGGTCTTCATTTCTGCTTCCCGAAATAGTACGATTCTATCCATGCGAATAAATGAGTTGATGTCGAACATGGTAGAAACCACTTGATTACCAGTCAATGATTTAAACTGTTAACAAGTGTGAGAGAGACCACCAGTGATGTCAATGGTTCTCAAAGTACCTAGTACAATCCATGAGATGTGAATGAATGTGTTGATGTCGAACATGTCACAGAATCCCTTGATCGAAGGTCAATGATGTAAACTATCGTCAAAGGCGAGAAACCTGCCATTGAGGCATGCAGATTTCAAGGTACTGATGATTCCTAGATCATCTTTCTAGATAATGTGCTGATGTCGATAGAAAGCGATCCGTTGCAGGCAAGCCCACAACACGAAATCATAGATCAAGTTGAAGAAATGTAGCTGTAAGGACTGACTCAGGGATGATCAAGATGGATGACAGATATTTTGTAGATGAATGGTTTATTTGCAAGACTCCTCTTGAACACATAACAACACTACAGATGGTTTGGTGACAATTGTCCCAAAGTTAATACCTGGAAACCAGCTGAAGACTTTCAATGTGGTTTGATCAACTGTTAGGCAAAGGATTTCCCAACCCAGGTGAATGAAAAGTGTCATGTTCAAGAGTGGTGATAAGATTTTCTGAGACAAAGTATAACAAATAGGCTCATTTTCCTCTCTTTTCCCCCACCATTTCTGGCAAGTACCTCCTTATTTTTTACAAGCTTGAGGAGGATAACATTTGCTTGATTATAAGCTCATCCTTCGGATGAGTCCAACTTAGTTTAGATTCGAACCCTAAGAAGGAGTGGTCCGTTCCTGTTTGTAATCAAACAGGTCCTTTACTATGAAATTTTAACGAGTCCAGTATAGGAGAAACTCGGCGTTTTTCAATTTTAGAGAGTCTGGAAAACTTAAGAAGACTCCAAGGTTGACCTTTTTCGTAAATTTGTGTCTCCCAAGCCCGAAAAAGTATAAAATAATACTTGAGAGAACTGCTTGATCTTTACGACCAAGGAGTACTTTCATGATTAGTGCCTCTGATCTGAAAAGTAGAAAGCGATCAAGGACACGTCGTTTTATTTCCAATATCAAATTTGAAACGACAAAAATCCGGCAATCTTTTCATGTTTTTACGGTCAGAAAACGGCTATAAGAGGACCGTCTTTTTAATTCTGTTTTAACGAGCTAAAAAGAAAACTCGGAAATCTTTTCACATTTTAGGAGTCAAAAAAGAGCTTAAAGATGACTCTGATGTTTTTGTTTGTAAAAAATGACAATTTTCCCTGAAAATCCTTTATCCTGCACAAAAACCAACACATTACTCATACCTGTTGAAGATAGATAAAAATATGGTGAAAAATACCTTTTCATGGTGAAAAATAAACAAATTTACCATTTATTTACCCAAAAAACCAATAAAAAGGGCTTTTACCAATTCATTTTTACCATTTTACTATTTGAGGAGAGAAAAAGGGCTTTTGGCAAGAAACTTCCCGTGGACATTGCGGAGAATCCGACCGTCGAAATTGAACGCCGTCTCTTCCAGGTAATTTACAACATCCTCCTCTTCAATTTCATCCGTTTAGAATTCTTTTTTAGGCCCCAGATTTCATTTTTGGGAGGTTTTGTGGTTTCAAAAACCGCCTCTCGGGGTACGCGGGCGCCACACTAGGGACCTGCGTACCCCGACATTTTCTCAGTTGGAAAAATGTCAGGGGTACGCACCCTACCTTCAGGGACCCTGCGTACCTACGCTCTGTTCCTAAAGGCGGGGTGCGTACCCCGCGCAACGAGTTTTTAAAACCTAAATTCTCCAAAATGGACCAAATTTTTTTGATTTTATGGAATCTAATGGATGTTTTATGGTATGTAGATTGTTCACCATGCTCAATTGGCGTGAGAGAGAGCACGAAGATGTTGATTTGGCCGCCATTAATCATCAACCGTCAATTGATGCTTTGAAGGCATGCGGCCTTTATAAATTTTGGGCCATTCTTGGCATGAGGGCCCAAGTGAGCTTTCTAGAGTGGCTGGTAGAAAGATGGAACGTTCAGGACGAGTGTTTTTATATTGGAGGACACCAGCTTGAGATGGAGACGGCAGATATCTACTTTATCACTGGTTTGCCCAAGACAGGCGAACACTTGACTCTGTTCGGGACTAGGGCAGGTGGCCAGTCTATCGCTAGTCTCCGACTAGAGTGGTGTAACACTCAGTCTCAGGAGAAGGGGATAGAGATCAAACTTATATCCCGTCCTGAACTTATGGTGATTGCCTTTACAGTTACCAGACTTTGTGGGGCTGCCACTTTACACATTGCCACTGGATCCCAGATGTGGATGGCAATTGATTGCTATCGAGGTACCATTTTCAACTGGTGTGATGCTGTGTTGGCCAATGTAAAAGGCCAACTGACTAGAGCCAAAAACGGACAGCTAAAGACCTTTGGTTATGGGGCTTTAGTTGTGAGTTTTGGCTTAGAGAGGGTTCCGATGCTGATCCCACAGCAGCTCACTGTTGAGGTTGGGCTTCCTCGAGAGCCCAAATTGATGCGATGGGTTGCGGTTATGCCCTGTCATCCTGATGAGGGGACGGAGGTCGTCCGATTTACTCTGGAGTACTTTCGTTGGTTAGAAAACCAGGTCTTTTCTATACAGGATTTTCCTTATGCCGGAGTTGATTTTCGTGGAGATCCAAACATGGTTCTTCCACCGGGAGAACAATGGGATGATACAGGTAACTTCATTTTTCACAAGTTTTTAAACTATCTATTATTTTTGTTTGTTTTATATCGTCTCAAAACTAATAGTAATAATTTTCAAAATGCAGATGTAGGCCCACGACGTCCAGCCAATCTCCGGCCTTACGAGAGGAGACTACCAGCTGCAGCGGCACCGGCCCCACAGGACTAGGCCACAGAGACTTTGGCTAAGTTGGAAAGTGACCTGGAGCGTCTTACAGCAGATATACCGGAGACTACCATAGATGATATTCCAATCAGGCTTCAGCGCTATGTAGTCGGGGTCCCAGGACCTTTTAGGAGGTTCTTGTGTAGGGTGGCCCATACAGTGGTGTCATATAGAGATCATCACCAGTGATTGGATGGTCGTTTTGTAGACACATGTGACATTTTGGTTTTTTTGTACTTATCATTTTTGCCGATCATAAGGTGTTTTTCAACCTGTGATCGAAGACGATGTATTTTTTGACACACTCCTATATATATATATATATATATATATATCATTATTACCGGCTTATCTTGTAAATCATGTTATGGAATGGTTTTAAATTTACATGTATGATTATTGCAAATGTCTATTTAACATTCGAGAAGCAATTTCATCTGCTAATGTATTTAAAGACCTTGGAATATGTTGATATTCAATGTAATCAAACTCACGTTCCAAGAGACGCACTCTCAAAAATAACCTTAATAACATTGGATTTCTAATGGCATACAATCTATTAAGCTGTAATACAACGAGTTCAGAATCTAACCTCACTATCAAACTCCAAATCCCAAATGAAATAGATTCAGATAATAACTCAATCACTGCACTGTGCTCGGCAATGTTGTTTGTTGTTTGACCGAGGCTTACCCCATGCATAGAAACTAACTCGTCAGAGGGCGAATAGATAACCCAAGCTGCAGAAGAAATGTTCCGTGTACTACGACAAGCACCATCAGCAAATCCAATGTATGTTTGGAGAGGCATCGATATCTGCAATATCAAGAGTAAAACCAAGATAAGCCAGAATAATGACGAAAAACACTCTCTAAGCTAAGCACACTTTTAAAACCAAAACACACTTGCTAGAAAGAAAAACTAACCTAACTAAAAATCTCCATACCCATTCTTTTAAGCATAATACCTCTTCAAGTAAAGACCATTTCTGGGTTTACCTAAAGAGTCCCCGTCAAAGTCTACCAACTCATAGGCCCCTTTTGCTAGCTTTTGCTTGACAATATAGGGCCCATGCCACATAGGAACGAATTTTCCAGCACCTAATTTATCATTAGCTTGATCATATAATAACACTAGGTCTCCTTCCGAAAAATTTCGAGGGGTCACATTTTGATCATACTGAGCTTTCATACGTTTTGCATGAGTCTCGATCGCCAATGCAGCATCACGTCGATTCTCATCTAATTGAGCTAAGTATAATAAACGCTTTTCCTCTTCGGAAGTAGCTGGAAGTAACTCGATGGCCATTTGCAGTGACGGGATTTTGCATTCAATGGGTAGCACAGCTTCCAAACCATAAACTAGTTGGAAAGGAGTGAACCCTGTTGATGTTTTCACTGAGGTTCGGTACACCCAAAGCGCTGAAAATAACATGTTGTGCCAATTTGACCGATGAATACCAATGATTCGTCGGATCATGATAACTAAAACTTTGTTGATGGACTCAACTAGGCCATTCGCTTGTGGATAATAAGGAGTTGAACTATCGTGACGCAAACCAAGCTGGCCTGTAAGTTCTGTCATCATAACATTTCGAAAATTGCGCCCATGGTCAGTGATTATCGCTTGTGGGACACCAAACCTAGCAATTATATGATTGAACATGAAAATTGCAGCTGTCTTGCCGTCTGCCTCGAATGTAGGCATCGCCTCGGCCCACTTAGTAAAATAATCTACTGCAAGGATGATATACGCATGCCCCCCGGCCGAGTGAGGGTTACATGTAATAAAATCGATACCCCATTTGGCAAAAGGACCAACGGCAATTATAGGGTGGAGAGGAGCAGGTGGAGCGCGCATCTTTCGATCAAACACTTTACAGTTGTGGCATTTTCGGACCGCAGTAATACAATCTTTAAACAAGGATGGCCAGAAGTAGCCAGCGCGCAATATCTTTTGGGCTGTGGCATACCCAGACATATGACCGCCACATGCTCCAGAGTGACAGTCATTTAGAACCCTTTCAGCCTCTTCTTGAGTTAGGCAACGTCGAAAAATAGAGTCCGCCCCACGGCGATAAAGAGTATCTCCAATAATTTTGTATTGTTGGGATTGGAATCAAATTTTCCGACGTTCCGAATTTGAAACTTCAGGCCGAAAGGATTGGGTCTGGAGATAGACGATGATATCCCCATACCACAGATCTAAAGTGCTGATTAGAAACAAAGATTCGTCCGCAATGGGCTCCTCTGCCATAGTTTCCGTGTCAGCACGCGGGAAGTCACACATTAACTCTGCAAAAACTAAAGATTTCTTAGACTTAGATTTCTCAAACTCCAAGTCGAACTCCTGTAGGATAACAATCCATTTAGAGTACTTGCCCCCTAGCAATTGTTTGGTCAAAATGTAGATCATAGGGTTGCAATCCGAAATGACTGTAGTTTTACGTAGTAAAATGTAGTGACGAAAACGTTGGACAGCTTGAACGGTTGCCAATGCCAATTTCTCCACATGTGAGTATTTTAGCTCAGTTGGATTTAACGTCCGACTAAGGTAATATATCACATGTTCCGTTCCGAATTCATCTTCCTGAACTAAGACCATTCCAATGGTGGAATGGGAGGTGGCGAGATACAAAAAGTAATCCTGGTTGTAGTTGGGAGGATGCAACAACGGTGCATGGGTCAACGCGTGCTTGAGTGCATCAAAATATTTCTGAGCTATCTCATCCCAAGAGAATTGAGCGTTCTGTTTCAACAACCGTGTAAAACCCTTTGTAACCTCGGTGTAGTTAGGAATGAATCGTCGTAAAAAGTTTGCTTTCCCCTGCAAACTTTGGAGTTGGCGAAGACTCGAAGGAGGAGGCAAATCGATAATAGCTTCGACCTTCGAGGGATCAACGCGAATGCCGACTTTCGAAACTACAAATCCCAGTAATCAGCCCGTTTCTATACAGAAGACACATTTGTGTGGGTTTAACCGAATACGATAATGCCTATACCTCATGAAGATTGCACGTAAGTGGACGAGGTGATCAGCTCGATGTAACGAATGAGCGGGCAAATCATCGAGATACGGTTGCACAATGTGTTTGATGTCATGAAACGCATAAGACATCGCCCTTTGAAAAGTTGCTCCAGCATTCTTGAGCCCAAAAGGTAATTTATAATAAGCAAATGTCCCTCATGGACAAATGAAAGCCGTTTTTGGTTGATCAGCAGGTAGAATATTGATTTGATTGTATCCGGAAAAACCGTCCATAAAGGAAAATATTTCGCTGCTGGCAGAATCATCAATGATTTGATCGATATAGGGAGTTGGGTAGTTGTCCTTTGGACAAGTTCGATTAATGTCCCTATAATCGATGCATATTATTATTGTTCCCTATTTTTTGTTAACCGGAACAATATTCGATACCCAATCCGTTAACGGGATCGGATAAATGAAACTTGCTTTCAACAATTTTTCAACTTCTGCTTTAATTGCAGCAGCTTTTCTTGGGTGAATCTAACGCAAACGTTGCCGGACGGGTTTAGCATCCGGGTAAGTCTTGATCTCATGAACAACAATCGCGGGATCAATTCCTGGCATTTCCTCATAGGACCAGGAAAACACGTCGCGGAATTCTTGAAATAGGGCCTTGTATGTCTGAATTTCGTCATTTGTACACGAGGCACCTATATGAATGTTCTCAACAATTCCAGGCTTAACCGAAATGTCAATGGGAATAGTTCGAGAGATGTTTCCAAAATTTAACTCTGAATCGGGATGTTTCATTGGATTCTGAGGTTCCTTGACATATTCAGTCGTAAAGATTGATGAGAAATCATTTTCAAAACGATCATCCTCAGGTAAAAACGAAGATCTGTGATGGAGATCTTCCCATGGTAAATCATCTATACACAGGACTTCACGAAGTTGCTCGTCAGATGAAACAACTTCGGGAAACGCTATTAACTCCGAGGTTGATGTGAAAAGTGATTCCTCACAGACCACATTCATTAAGTCTTTTTCGGTTGAACACGGGTCAGTAAAATACTGCACGGCTTCATAGGCAATTTCATATGGACTCAACGGCATAAAATTACCAAATGAGTTTATTTCAGATTCAGAAGGAACGATCCAAGGATCATCATAAAAAATAGTGTCTGATGTAATCATATGAATGGTTGCAAATGAAGATGATGCATTGATTGGAGGAAAAGGAAAAGTTCCCAGTAAACCGGCATCTTTAACTAATCCTACTCCAACATCCTTATATGGGATAGTCGTTTTACCGACATGCTGAATACTCTCTGAAGAGGCTGGGTCGGATGAAAAGTAAGCCAGCTGGTCTATTGTTACGATCTTTCCATTATGTGGGAACTTTATTACTCGGAAGACCAATGAAATGACTGTTGTCATAGCGTAAGACGAACTTTGACCCAAGAGAAGGTTGTAGTCTAGAGGGGCATCAACCACCTCCACATCTAGACTAATGGTTTTTCCTTCAACCCCTATAGGCAAATCCTGTAGAATGCGAAAAGGATGAAACCCACGGCCATCAAGGGCCTTAAGAATTGTCGGGGATTGATTTAATGAAGGAGAAACAAGAGATCTCCAACACTGTATCGACATAATACACGTTGAAGCTCCCTCATCAATTACAATCCGATGAATAGGCCTGTTTTTGACTATCACCGGGATCTGGAAAGCCATTTGATGAGGCAAACGCGGTGTACTATTTTCTAGATCAAAGATTATTAGGTTCAGGTCCTGAACATCAACAGCACCTATAGCCGACAAAAGTAATTTACGCTGTGCTGGGCATGATTGCAGCACTTCCAAAGCCGACATTGCTGAGGGTGAAACAGCTAAGTCCTCAACAATGTTATAATTCTGGGCCGCTCTCGCATGTGGATTGAAAGCATACTTTCGAAGTATACCCTTGGTGGGCGGTTTGATTACTAAGTCTGGATTAGGCTTCTCGATCTGTAGTGGATCGGAACCGTGAGCTGAGGTTGATGGATTAGAATGAGAAGATTCCGCTTCTTTGCCATCAACAGGACTTTTACTACTATAATCTTGCGATCGAGTCGCAATCCTTACATGGGACATCATCAATATGGGTTCTTCACTGGCACTCGAGGAAGAACCTATCATCTTGCTATCTTGATTTGGAAATGGATCCTTCAAAACAGCAGGAGTTTGGGAACCTTTGACGATTTTCGCAACCTCTGCTCGATGAGGGCAGTCTCTTGTAAAATGTTCCTCTTCACAAATAAGACAAGGATATCGAGGTTTGCGTTTTTCGTCATTGGTTCCCGATTTTTCAGTTTTCTCCTTTGGAGCTTTGTCTCCTTTATTCTTTTTCTTCCCTTTCTTCTTCCCACCGGATTTTGATTTAGCTGTAGATGACTCTATAGCATGAATATCGGCAGAGAGTTCAACGGAAGAATCTCCCGTCGGGGAATCTGGTAAGGTTATAATAGGAGAAGAATTCTTAGAGGATTTCTTCTTGCTTTTAGTGTTCACCGTACCAATCATGCCATCAACAGCATGAGACCCTGACGGAGCAGCAACTATTTGATTCCCCTTGGGAAGATTTGGGATTTTTTCATGTAACGTACCTGACTGAGTATAAACTAAGTCAAGGTACTGTGCTTGAGCAATCACTTGCTCCTTAGTAACTACTCCGGCCTTAGCTACGTCTTCAGTAATCTTTGGTAACAATGATTTAACAAACCATTCAGTTAAGATCTGGTTCGGGATAAAAGCTTTCACTAACCGCCTTCGACGTCTCCATTCATGAATATGATCGGAAATATAAGTGGACGTCGATTGCTTTAACGAAGTTAGTAACTCCGTGCCATTATCATATTTGACCGACAACTGAAAATGAGTTAAAAACGAGGTAGCTAACTGGCTAAAATTATAAAAAGAGGCCCGTGGTAACTCAATATACCACTTGGCCGCAAGACCAATGAGAGTGCGCTGGAAAAGATGTAAGCGGATCAAATCATCCGAGATGGAATTAGAGGCACACCAGAGGTGATAAGTCATCACGTGATTTGACGGGTCCTCTCCAGATTTACCTTCGAACTTGGGAATGTCACTGGGCAACTTATTCGGCATTGGCGGCCAAAACGGAAGATAATTAATTGGATCGTTCGTTAGGCGCGACAAGTTTGGTAAGTCCAAAGTTGCGATAAACAGTAGCTGCCGATTAGGATCCCTAATCATGAGACCAGCCCTAGGAGGAGGATATCCAGGATAACTAGGAATAGGAATCGCGTTCTAGATATTGTATCCTCCTGGAAAACAAGGATTAACCGGACCGTACTGGGGTTGTTGTGGTTGTTGATAAGTGTACCCAGGATATGGTTGATACTGATAAATTGGCTGCTGGACAGCAGGACCGAATTGGTACTGTCCCTGGTACGGTTGATAAGTGAATTGTGGTTGACTTGTGACAACCGTACTTAAACCAGGTTGTCCTATAGGCATCTGAACCGTAGTTTGAATCGTGGATCCAGACGGTGGTAAAGATGTCTGAGGAGTAGATACAGGAGCAGTAGAAATCGGAGCTGTCGATACTCCAGAAGTAGGTGGGGTAGATTGAACAGATGTTGCGGCAGTTGCAGCAGTCGTTTGAGATGGAGTACGAGGCGCAGTAGGCCCAGACTAAGAAACTACCGAAGGTACAGAAGTTTGAATATTAGACTGGACTGGTTGCTGGGGTGAACCAGAAACTAAGAGTTGTCTAGTTTGAGATGACAACTGTACATTTGGCTGCAACACCTGTTGAGTTTGCGATGGATCCCACACTATGTTCATTCCGGGGTACTGACCCATAACAGGTTGAGAATATTGAGATCCAAAACCGGGTTGAGGGTAGGATTGATAATTGAAAGGTACATTTCTCGTTCCTTGAACATAAGATTGACCTTGGGGTGGTTGGAAACCTTGGTTCGAGTACTGACCTTGGGGTAGATACCCTTGAGGCATGTACTGATACTGGGGTTGACCTTGAGGTATAAATTGATACTGGGGTTGACCTTGGGGTACATATTGAGTCTGGGTTGACCTTGAGGAACGTAATGCACCGTAGGCACGTACTGTCCTTGAGGTTGCCCCCCAAATGCAAATTGTGTACCTTGAGGTTGCCCCCAGGCATTAATTGAGGCTGCCCCCCAGGCGGTAACTGGCCACCTTGAGGTTGAGAATTGGGAATAGAACCTGACATCATAAGAATGTCTTCTACGCTCAACGGCTTTGCACCATTGCTTCCAGTGAATAACCTTTGTTCAATGGGTTGAGGAGATGCTCCCGAAAAAGTACTAGAAAGTGACTGATACCCAGGGGAACAGAAGGACCGCCGTACAAAAAAGATTCAGGAGACTGAGTGAACATGGACGACTGACATGACATATTTACGGGAGTATAGAAACCCCTAGGTTGATAAAGAGCACCAGGTGGTGAAAAACTTAACCCTGGGTTTTCTAAGAAATTTGTTAAAGAAAGATACCAAGTAGTACTCCTTGGTGGACTGTAAAAAATTGATTCACGCTCCCTTAGTTCGATAGCAGGTTGATTTTCAGGGATAGGGATGCCTATTTCTTCTTCTGGAGCAAGTTCTTCAATAGCTATCAAACCAGAAGGAAGATTTTCAGTGATTACTCTTTCTACCCTAGGTGAATTAGGAGCACTAGAAGTTGGAGAGACAAACCTCGATGTTGGAGTAACAGGTTCAGATATCTCAGGTTCTTCGCCTATATCACTAGTAGATGAAAAGCTACCAGCAAGTTCGGAAACCGAAATACCTTCAGGACAATAACCTGTTTCTAGAGTTTGGTAATCAGGATGAACAACCAACGAAGACTCTCCTTCTTCAGGTGACCCAACTTTACTGCCACTAGGAGTTACGAGGACTTTCAAACCTTTGTAATGGCTCGGGACTTCTTCATGAGGTTGGCCCCGAAGTCTATGGGATTTCCTCAACAAATCAGCCACGGTTACAACCTCAGGAGACTGGCCCCGAAGTCTACAGAATTGTCTTGGTAATTCAGCCACAGCTAAAAACTTTTAACTACTGCAAATGCAAACAAAGTAAAATCTCAAAGCAAACCGCCTAAAGTCTCTAAAGAACCAAACAAATTCGAATCACATGCCTAAAGAATCTAGGGTGTCAAAACACACACAAACAGTAACTTTCCGTACTGAAAACGCTAGTTGGTGATGAAATCCAACATCGCAGAGTCCAATACAGAAATGGCAGGTGGAACAGTTACCCCGGAAACCTGCTTAATGAATAGACTAACACAAGTTCCTCCACTAATAACCGTCTCGAGTGAAGTGAACCCCCCAGAAAATCCAAGTGAGTCTAGCCGACGTCTGCTCCAGGTACAGTGGGATCTTCTCTCCATCGTCACCTTAGGAAGAATCCTAAAGATAATAGTCACTAAGGTCACCAACAGCAACAAATATACCTGGGGGAACAGTCTACGATCTGATACGCACGCAAGGGCAGAGTAACAAGCTCAATCCCCTTGCCGGCTCCTTGACAATAATCCAAGGTTTACCGACAAGTGGCCCCAGGCTCCTCGACAATGATTAATCTGAGGTTTACCGTTTGTAGTACGTGCATATCTGGCGTCGTTCCCAATGAAGGAGGATTGATCCCCTCACTGGTTCGGACACGATCTCGTGCTTCTCCTTTAAGAGGAGCTTTCCTAGAGCATAAATGTAACAATTGGATTTATCCTACCGCAAGATAAGCTACTTGTTTGTTTTTACTGTCTTGGAGAGTTAATTACTCTCCTACTCCAAGACACTAGCCTGATCTATGTTGGTGTATCCGAGCCCTAGTAAATAAAAAGTTACTAAGTTAATTTTAATTTAACCATTATTTTTTATGGCTTTTCTTTAGGACAAAAGGTAGCGGAGATGAAACTTATGATGTGTAGACTCGACTCAAATCCACTAAAAAGATGCACCTAGGATGAAAAAAAAAAACAATCTTTCCTTTTCAATGAATTCCCTAGCTAAGAGAGTTGGAGAATGCAAAATTTATAAAGACAACTTTCTTAGCAATGAAAATCAAAGAAAAAATCTCTTTATCTTTTCCAAAGCACACAACACAAGACCACTAATTATTTCACGAAAACTTCCTTTCTCTTTTCAAAGACTTCAAACGCTACTAAAACAAACTTTCTTCAAAAGAGATTTTGTATTTTTCCTATTTTAACAAAGCATGTAAAACTACTTAACAAAAATCAATTTTAAGATCTATGAAAATCTAAGAGAAATTTACCTAAAAGGAAATCCAATGAGGTAAAAGCCTACAAAATATAATTCCAGGATGTTTTACTCAGTTACAATTCAACCAAGGACTAATTCATGCAGAATCATAAATCAGTCAAAAACAAAAATAAAAAGCTCTCGTTCTTTTTCTTAAGAATGAAATTCACGGCTTAACAAACAAGCCTTCTCGAAATTCCACAAAGAGACAACACAACGGTAGGTTTCTCAAACAAAGGTGGATTTTACGAATGGTCTAACTCCTAAGAAGACTGAAAAGACCAAGGATATCCAAGGTTTTTACAACTTCTAAATCTAGAGTCACTACAAGACCAATACAAAAATCAAACCTAGGGCTAGAATTTCTATGAACTTCACTAAAACCCTTGATGCTAATGAAACAAGCCTAGATGAAAACTTCTGACGGGTAACCAGTGGATCTGGGCAGCAATATATAAGCTATAAACAAGATCTAATAGGTAAAAAAGGAAAAAATTGAAATTTTCTAAACTTTTGACAGGGTACGCAGGCAGCTCGTTTGCACAGGTGCGGCCATGCTCTGTGTGCAAAGCAGAAGTGCGTACAGACATGCACTGTGCTTAACTCAGAGGGTGCGTACTTCTCTCAAAAACAAGAAAAATAAAAAACTAACTCAATCCTAAGCTATTCTACCCAAATTCACAGTCAATCAGTCAAAAACTAGAAAGAAATCAACGTTTCTCAAATCAAAGTATCAATCAAAAGAGAAATCGATCAAATCCATGGATTCCCCAGCGGAGTCGCCATTTTGTCATGCGGAAAGAGTCAATTTTGCGGAAAAAACCGACCTCCCTAGAAACTAAGGCTTTTCTAGTGACAAACAAAACAATCAAGCACTATCTTTCCCTAAATATGCATTTAAAATAAAAGCAACCAGGTGTTTAAGGCTTACCTTTAGTCCAACGTTGTTTGTAGCGGCCAAGCCTCTTCGATCCAGATGAGCTCCTCTCCTTGAAGCCTGCATACACAAACAAGCAAACGATTACATAGCACCTGAATAACTCATATAATAAAACATATTCATCATAAAGACCAAGGAGTTTATGAAACAAATTATATATAACAACTTGTTGAGAAAAATGAACTTAATTGTATTAATTGGAAACAAAAGAAACCTTACAACCAATGCCTTGGTGTTGTGCAGGTCCCTCCCAGGGTCCAGCAAGAGTTCTCCTCTACTTTGATCAGCTCACCCACTTCCAAATGAAGCTAAGAAAGGAATGGGATCTCTCCTCTCAAGCTCTATAAGGGAGTCCTAATTTCAGCAGCATCTACCCTTAGGAATGTTCAGCTTTTCAACCTCCCTTGCCTCTGGCCCAATGCCTGTATTTATAATGCTTTGGAGGAAGTTAAACAGGTCCACCATCAATGGGATAAGCCCCTCTTTCAAAGGGATAGCTTCCCTCTTCATGGGATAAGTTCCTCTTTCATTGGGATGCATGAACCATCTGGAGGCGCTCAATCCACGTCAAACCATCTTCTAAAATGCTCTAGAATCGACCGCAAGTAAGTTTTTTGAAGTAAAACTTGCGCCTTTTGACTTTTACAGGGGTACGCACCCACTCATTTACAGACAGAGCGTACAAGTACGCAGGTATTATGTACTTGAGGTGCGGGCCCGCAGGTAAGAGTAAGAGAAAGTGCGGAACCAGAGTTATATTGATTTTTTAAAGGCTTTCTCTCTTTTTTGGAGTTTGACATGAGGAGCAGAGGTATAAGACTTGCCAAGGAGGACAGTATGGTTATTGATGGAGCCATACTGACTGCAAATAGTCATGGTGACAAATTTTAGTGTAACAAGTTGGCATAATTGAAACAAAGGTTAAGAGAGACTTCCGTGAGCAGCAGGCACCCCAAGTTAAACCTTCTGAGAAGGACTTCCAACTACAGTAGCAACAACAACCAGCCAAACAAGTATCCACAAAGCTTGAACGTTGTGATATCAATATTGTTCATTTAATAAGGAATACCTTTAGAGAAAATGTGCTCACAGTGGAAACATAACATGAACGCTCTGGTTATGCACTTTATTGAAACAATGTTTATTGACAAGCATATTGAGCCTATGGATGAAAAGGAAGAAATTTTTACGACCGAAGACACTCAAAGGATGGGGCATGCAATGAACAAATTCAATTGTGTACCCATAGTCGAAAAGAGGAATGCCAAAAATAAACCACTAAGTAATGACCCATCCCAGAAGGAGACCACTTGATATAAATTAACAAGCGAAGGGCAGACTCCTACTCAAGAGTTGATGAAGTATAAATTGAAGGAACATTTGTTGAGAAAGATCAGTGTGCCTGTCAACTCAATGTAGAATACTCAGAACAAGTTTGGGAATGAAGTCACAACAAAAACAACTTCTTCAAGTAGAAAAAGTAAGTCCATCACTGTGGAAGTAGCAAACAAGCCAAATTTCCCAGACACCTAGGTAATCTCTCCCGCATTGGAGTACAACATAGTCGATGAAATGAAGAAGGCTCGCGCAAATATCTCACTATTTGAATTAATAAATATCACAAGCTAGTGGGACATACTCTTATGCACACTTGGACAGTCTGTCTCAGGTAACAATGGTTCTTCACAAGAGAGAGCTGCATCTAATAATTCCTCTAGTTCCATGGAGTATGTACTTAATTCTTTAACTTTTGATGTAAATACACTCTTCCCTCCAGTTCTATTGACATTTCAAATTTTTAATTATAATGTACACAATTTCTTAGTTGATTATGGTGCATTAGTGAATGTAATTCCTCTATCTGACACAAATAAAATCAATAAAAAATGGGATAAAACATATGCACAGATCATTCAGCTAGACAAGACTCTTTTCCATGCAATTGGTGAACTCAAAAATGTACTTATTCGTTTATCATCCTATCACCGAGTGACCAATGTATAAATATAGTAATTGTGGACATTTTGGAAGCATACGGTATGTTATTGAGTAGATATTGGTCCAAAACGTTGCGGGGGTGCTTTGCAATTGATTAATCACATTTATGGCTTTCGTATAAGGGCAGAAACAACTAGATCAGGGTAAAATCACAGCGATATACGAAACACATGGTAACTCCCTTTGAGGCTGAGAATGAACCAATGGCTTTCGCAAACCTTATCTTCGGGAATTGTGTTTTGGAAATTGAACTAGGGTGTTATATTGCTCAGCCATCCCCAATCCCACCAGATACAAAGTTGGAGCTCCTTCCTTGTCCAACTCGTGAAAATGATATTTGTACAGTTAGTAGTGATAATAATAATAGTACTAATGTAGCATGTAACCCTCGTACATATGATATGTGGAATTTGTATTTTTATGGTTCCAAAACATAGGAGGGCTTTGGAGCTGGTTTTCTTTTAATAGATGCATGATAGAGAAAACATTTTATTTCTAACCGTTGGGAATTCAAGTGTACAAGCAACACTGCAGAATACGAAGCACTCATATTGGGCTTGCAAAGAGCCATCAACCTCAACATTGTGATTCTCAAAGAAATAAGTGACTCAGAAATTATTGTACAACTGGTACGTAATACCATACATTGTGTGTTGCCTCATCTCAAAATCTACCAACAAGAGGTATGGCATTTGATTTCACATTTCCAAGCTGTTAATACTATATTTGTTCCTAGAATGCGTAATGAAACTACTGATGCATTGGAAAATGTTGTTGCAGGGTTGTCACCACTTACGGATGTTTTTTCTATAGAAATTATTTATAAGCCATCTATCCCTAATAATATTACTAATTTACACATTTTCAATGATGACCAACAGATATTTCACTTTATGGTGAACGTCGATGTATTCAAAGATGTAGCGATCAATGAAGATGAGAACGAGCAGGAATTACAAGATGCAACTTGCACAAGAAAAGGAAAACTCATGCTGAAAGGCATGGTATTATTAAAAAAGTTGTATGAATTACAAAATTGCTTTTGACGGCTAGTTAATGCGAATACCCACAACTCAACATTGTCACATGAGAATATTAATTTGGGAACAAAAAAGGATTTGAAGTATGTCAATCTTGGTACTTGTTGCACACCACACGGATGACAAGCGTTTATCCCCTTATTCAAGGAGTAGTGATATGTATTCACTTGGATGTATGATCAGCTCAAAACTTCTGACACATAAATTATCCATCATGTAATTCCAATCAAAGAAGTGGACAGGTCGTTCGAACAAAATATCTGGAATGTACATCCTATGCTTGAGCCTCTCATTCAAAAGGAGTTAAGGAAGTTTTTAGATGCTCGGATCAGTTATAAAGTGCGATATTCTACCAAGGTATCAAACTTGGTCCCAGTAAGGAAGAAGTCTAGGGAAATCCACGTGTGTTTTGATTTCTGTGATCTGAACCATGCCTTCGAAAAAGACAACTACCCGGTGCTATCTATGGAACAAATACTGGAAACATTATCAGGGTCAGAAATGTTTTCTTTATTGGATTCGTACCAAGTGGGGTATGTTCGCATTCAAGAGAATGCTATTTTGGTTGATTAATTTTGGTGTAACATTTCAATGCATCATGGACATTTCATTCCATGGATTGATTGGACAAAGTGTGGTAATCTACCTCAATGATGTCACAATATTTTCTAAGAAGTGATCCCACCACATACGCCATTTGCGGAAACTTTTTGAGCGATGTCGCAAATATGGGATATCACTTAATCCCAAGAAGATTGCTTTTACTATGTCTGAGGGTAACTTCATGGGCCACATCATTTCCAAAAGGGGGATTGAAGCAAACCCTGAGAGGGTCAAAGCAATCACACAATTCTTTTCTGAGTGAACAAGAAAGCTATGCAGTCCTTCTTAGGGAAGATCAACTTCCTCCATAAGTTTGTCTTTGATTACGATGAGATTGTGAAGCCAATATAGGAGATGGTAAATAAGGGTGCAATCTACAGATGCGATAAAAGGTAAAAGTGCATGTTTTCCCATATCAAGAAAGCTATCACAGAAGAAACTACTTTATACAGCCTAGGTTTCACCAAATATTTTATGTTCTACACCTTTACTTCTGACATTTCTCTTGCCACTTTGCTTACACAAAAGGATGACCAGAACAACGAGTGGCCAATATATTTCATGAGCACTAGTCTTAAAGGAGCTGAACTCAACTACCCTTCCATTGATAAACACGCTTATGCAGTGTATAAGGCAGTGAAGCACTTCCACCCCTATGTTTTGAAAAAACACTATATCATTTTTGTTCCACTCCCAAAATTCAGATCATTATTTGTTCAACAAGAGTTGGGTGAGAGAAGAATGAAATGGATGAACAAGTTACATGACTACGATCTAGAGTTTAAACCAGTTCACACAATTAAGGGCCACGGTCTATGTTGACTAGTAGTAGAAGCAATGGATGTGAAAGAAGAAGAAGATCCTTTTGGATAGGAACATGAAATCAAAATGTGAAATGTAGAGCAAACTGATCCCACTATTATAATAGAATCATTGTACACAGATGTGCACTAATACCTTAACCATGGCTTCGTTTCCTCCCATTTATATGTACGATAAAAGAGGGAATTTGGACTCAAATAATTATCTTATCAGTTGGTGCATGGGGTGCTTTTTAGAAAGCACCATAATGGAGTATTCCTCAGGTTTTTGGAAGCACAAAATTCAGAGAAAGGATTACGTGACCTCCATGATGGACCATCCGGGGGACATTTTGTAGGAAACACAAATGCGCATAAAATCATGTGGGCCAGTTTCTATTGGCCCACACTTTTCAAATATTTCCATGCTTATGCCTGGAAATGTCAAGTCTGTAAAAGGTGTGCCTGCTGAAACAAGAATTCAGTCACCCCATTACAACCTATTGCAGTGGAAGAACCTTTCCAATATAGGGGCTTGGATGTCATTGGAGAAATAATTTCGCATTCATCAAAGCAACACCACTATATTCTTACTACCACAGACTAATTTATGTGGTGGAAAAAGGAAGTTTTGCTTAAACAGGCGAATGATCAGGAAGTCATCAATTTCCTTCAACAAAATATCATTTCCAGGTTCGACATTCCTACTTCACTTATTTTTGATAATGAAACATATTTCTCATCACTAAAACTCTATGATTTTGCATTAGATAAGTGAATTGTATTGAAGAATTCAAATAATTATTATCCGCAGGGGAATGGTCTTGCTGAGTCCATAAATAAGAAACTTATCTGTATCGTCCAAAACACAATATTCTCTAAACAGAGGAACTGGAAATTCGCTTTGGTAAATACTTTATGGGCTGATTGAGTCACACCAAAACCTTTTCTGAACACCTCCCCTTACTTCTAGGTTTATGGAAAAGAAATCAGCCTCCCTCCTAACATTTACTTGTGCGCCCTCCAACTTTCGTAGGAATCCAAAGGCAAGCCTTGCTTATTAGTGCTACGTAGGGTCGACACTCTTCACTAGTTGCAAGAAAAAATGTTCAAAGAAAAAGAAATATTTTCACTTCATCAGAATCGTATCAAGTGGTGGTTCGACAAGAAGTATATAGGGAAGAATAACTTTAGTGTGGGTGAATTCACCTTGAAGTGGGACAAAGCCCACAAGGAGAAAGAGAAACACACCAAGTTTCAATCCCTTTGGATTGGACCATTCATGGTTCATGAAAAGCTTGGCCAACACACGTATCATCTCCAAGCACTTGACGGGAGGATTGAATCTCTCCCCGTCAATGGCTAAGAGTTAAAACATTATTTTCAATGATGATCTAAGGTTATTCCCTACACTATGTACATAGTATTTTATCATTTGTTTGATTTCGTTTTTGTTTTCTATGTGTGTCATGTAAATAAATGTTGTGTGTCAACATGTTTTTTGGATTCCTTGTGTGTGGTTGAGTTAAAAGAGAGTCTTGTGACACTTTGACATTTGGATAACCTTCTGTCCATCTTCCTTGTGTTGGTTATATATTTTGGTCAATGAAGTTATGATGGAAAATACAATCTGTCTATGAGGAGAGTTTTGGTTAAACCATGAATCTGTTTCTGTTTAGGAAAATATCATGCCCACACTCAGTTTTTTATGTTTTCATGCCTATCCAATCAGTGGAGGAGGATAAGGGGAAAAATCTAAATGAGCAAACCTAAATTCGATGTTTCTATATGCTTCTCTGAAGGAAAAACCTCTTCTTCTCTCAATAAGTCGGGATCCCTCTTCCACCCATAAAATGTATAAGTGCCAATGCATAGTCCTATGAAATAAATAAATAAAGGAGAAAGAAGAGAAAGGCTTCCTATGTAAAGAGGTGAAGCAATAAAATATGTTTAGGTACTTTCGAGGCTCGTTGGAAGCGGAGAAATTTTTTTGTTCTTGTAGTGACTCCACCAGAGTACTTTCCAGGCCCGACAATAGTGGAGCAACATCAAAGATGAAAAAACATACTTTGAAAATATTAAGCTCACGAACTTCACTACCCTTCCCAACTCGAAATTTTGCGATATCACTGAATATTATGATGTGTTAAAAAAAGAAAGGTATGGAGGGGACCATGTTTATTCATAGGGTAAGTTTGGAAACCGAGGTAATATACACAGTGAATCAATACTCCCTGAAGAACACAGACCCTACACAGAAGAGTTAACCAAGGCAGAGAAATCAGAATTCTACTAGTGTGTCGCCAAGTGTTTACGCTGCTACAACACCCTACAAAATTTAGTTGAGACCCAATTTTGGAGCCTTCTTTGGTCTTTTACATTGTTGTCACAAAATTTGAATCTCAGTCCATGTGTTTTCTTGAGGAGCTTTTGTCTCCTTTTCATGATAGGAAAAATGTCATTTTTTCGCATGTCGGCTGTCGCATCATGTATATAATCCTGTTCTGGTAGATTGAAGAGGTCACCTTTCTGTAAATGATTTTTTATAATGATGTAAACACTTGTAACACTCATTTCCAAAGTTTTAAGTACCGTCACACAAGTGTCATCACAGTTGTCGCAAAGTGTATCTTAAGTGTCACACTTGTCATAAAGTTGTCACAAAACTATCGCATGGAGGAAAATGAATTGCCATATGTGATAGATGATCTATGTTGGTTGTTTGATCAAGTATTCTAAATGTGTGATCATAGTAAAAGTTTTATCATTGTTCACATCAACCTCATTGATCCCGCACTTAGTCATTTTGTGGAAAGCTTCCGACCAAGCAACCTCGCTTCACCTGGCCTACCTAAACTGCACACTGTGTAGTATCAATCCTTTGTTGTGACCTTACCTCTTGTCACTATGCAATGTGTAGTTCCTGTCTCCTAGTACTGGTGCCTTGCACAGTTTCTGTGCTCAAGCCCTGGCCTTGACTCCTAGAATTGCACATTTTTTCTCCTAGTTTGACCTTAACTGTGTAGTATGTAGTCTCTAGTCTCAAGCTCATCCTTGAGCTCTTGAACTGTGCAAATGCACAATGGCCCAACCTCTCTTATCTTATAAAATTGTGCAATGTTCTCACCTAATGCTCATCCCCTCATCTTGTCATACTAACCATGGGAATTGCATAATTTATCCCCTTAGCCTAGCTTGAACTGCGCACTACATAGTATGAAGGCTCAATGCTCCCCTTGCTTTATTGAGTTGCACAATTGTGCAGTCTCTGAGCCCTTTTCCCATCCATCCATCCAGTTTCATCTCAGTTAATGGATTAACATGCACAATATTAGATTAGGGGGTTTTTGGATTGATTTTGTCTCATCATGAGTGAATTACATAAATAGGTACCTTATTATGCCATGGCGATATGATGAAGAAGGAGATGAAGTGGTGAAACATGTTTAAATACAATCTGGTAGCTGAATACGCAGGCTAATCAAGAGAAAGTAAAGGGACACCAATTTACGATCACCATTAAAGACTTGAGTTCATTAAAGATCCCTTATCACGAAGCCATTTTGAGGTGAAAAGAAGAAGACCTGTAGCACACAATGCTAGCAGTGGATCAAAATTTCCACATCATCAAGCAAGTCTATGTCAATAGTGTCATGTCATGTCATGTCACATGCCACCCCATTGCGGTTAATGATGTAAATTATGTTTCGAAAATGTATTATAAAGTGGAATTGCAAAGGACATGTATGGAATACGAAGAGTCATGTAAATTTGAAAAGTTGTAGGAAGTCAAATAGTCATGAGGTTATATGAAGAGTCATAAGGAAGGTGAAGCATCACTTCCTCATTGTTATATATACACCCTCATTGTAAGAGAAGAGGAATTTTCACCTTGGCTCCTCCTGCAAGGCATTAGAGATATAAGCTAGTTTTTTTGAGGAGTAAGGAGTGACTCCAATGCTCCACTATTGGAGCTAGTGGTGTTTATTGTATGCATGTGTCTTGGAACTTTTACTTAATATAAGAAGCCTTATGGGACAACACGTTCTTCATGCATGGAATATGGATATTTGTAATCTACTATTATGTGAATGTTTGTAATTCATGTTTTTTTTCATCTGTTCTAAAGTAGTTGAGCTATTTCTATTATTTTGGTAGTTATCACATTGAGAATGTGTTGTAATTGCTATTATCTATGTCACATCCTTGTTGACTATTCCACTGGATAGTAGAGAAATCCTCCTCATTAAATTGGTTGCACCGACTGTCACATCTTTGTGGACTATTTTACTTGATGTCGTATGGATCCTTCTCATTTATGTGTGTCTCTACTAGGGTGGTACTACTACTTTTCTCTTAGAGGCTCACTTTTACTCCCCTCCACAGTGAAATCACTTTGACACACATACGATCGAACACTCACGAGGCACACCCCCTTATTTTTCAAAGGCACATTTGGATTCATCTCTCTTGCTAAAAGTTAGAGCCAAGGAATATATTTAAGATACCCAACAACTGGGCCATATTCCGGATGGGGCTCCTATCCCAAACGGTGTGAGGTCTAATTGGGACCACGTATCGGGGAGACCCTTTAATCTTGGTGGGTCCAACACGTCAAAAAAGGTAAATACTCTATAGAAATAACATGTTGTAATCAAGTTCATTGGATGAAGAAGATTATGAAGGATATCAGTGTATAATATGATCAACCAATATCAATCATCTATGATTGTGCAAGTACAATCAACATTTCAAAAAAACTTGAGATGCATTCAAAGAAAAAACACATTCCCATCTACTATCACTTTATAAGAGAGTAGGTAGCTAAACAAAAATGTTAATATGGAATATATTGCTACCAAGGCACAAATTGGAGATATGTTTACTAAATATATTTCCATAGAAACAATTGAATATCTCAAATATAAGCTAATAGTGATATCTCCCCCAAATCATCAATAAAGGAAAGAACAAGCTCAGTGCGAGTAGCCCTTTACATTTGATGTAAAAGGGGGAGATATTGAAAATAAGGAGAACTTGTAGAAAGGGGAGTTTGAAAATAAGGGGAGTTCTATAGCAGTAGTGAATAAACGCTTGGGATCCACATGAATAATAAAGTGGGGGAATTATTGAATATTGTGTTGTCATTGATGTAAACTTTAGGGGCAGACTGAGAATGTCAAATTTAGTGGGAGATTGTTGGAAATTTTTTTATCATTGATCTCAATGAAAAGGGGAGACTACAAATATCTAAGATAAGTATTGCAAGATGAATATTGCTAGAAATATTATTTAGACACCTAATTCTTTTCTTGATTTGTAGTTTGGATACCTTATCTTTGATGGTAGAGCAGCAAGTGGACTGAATGAAGGCAAACGAAACAAGTGTTTCTATTGAAGGAAGAAGAAGCTATAAAACCTAGTGAAAATAGATGTAGGAAGTAAACTCAATGAAGTTGGTTGGTGCCTACAATTATTTACAATGGAGAGAATATTTGTCTCTTGTATGTTAGTTCCTACAAATCTTGTAGGAAATGGCTTTGATGTCCCTTATATGTTGGTGACTAAAAATCTTAATATAAAAGAGATTGGTATCTCATATAGGTTGGAACCAGAAAATCTTGTAGTAAGGAGGGATTTGTATCTCCTACAAGTTAGTTCTTACAAAGTTTGTAATAGTAGATTGCTTCCTACAAAGTTTGTGTCAATATCTTGTTGTCTACAAAGATTCGTTATAAAGAAATTTTCATGTATATATTGTGGTTCATATGTGATATTATTTGGTTATGATTCATGAATATTTAAATAAGTAAAAAATTGTATCATATTAATTCACCACCCCTCAGTATAATTGTGAATCCAACATTTAAGTGTTAATCAAATACAAATTTTATTTCTAATTAATTTTTCCTGGTTAACCATGATTTACTTATTATAAATATGTTTAGAAAATATATAATTAATATATGTATGTGAGACATTGAATCTTGTCCCATCAACCATGAAAATAGCCAAGATAGATTTTGGTAGTTATCCTAAACAAAGAGAAGTCAATTGTTGTGAAATTAGCAGAAAATTGAATAGACTAAATCATGATTTCTTTTAATAAATTCAAGCGAACACTTTGAGAGTGCCAAAAAAAAATCAACCTCAAGGATGTTGAGTGATTTATGTTTAGGGGTCAGGTAGCCATAACATTCTTCTAAAAAAAATTGTGAGAAGGAACACATTATTCCGTTCAATATTAACCTGAATTATTTTGTTTGCATCAAAGCATGGATCAAACCATGAGAGTAGTTCTCTGAAATTAAATAATATGTGAGAAGGAACACATTATTCCTTTCAATATTAACCTGAATTATTTTGGTTTTTGCATCAAAGAGTTGGTCAAACCATGAGAGTAGTTCTCTGAAATTAAATAATACCGGGAGACATCCATAATTTTCTAAACTCGTGTTCTAGTCATTATTCTTGATCTTATGTTAAGTGTTAAATTTGAAAACCAATGATGCACTATCAACCAATGATAGTTCTTGTCCTATCAGGAAAGTGAAATAACATATCCCCACAAACTGCTAATTTCTTCCCTTTAGTTTCCATTCTTCTTATCCTTTTAATCATATTTGATATAAGTGATATTTCTAGTATTGTATCACGGATATCTTAGCTAATTAATGGCTCAATTCATGAATGAAATTTACTCACACATATCTTCATTACATAAACTCTTCTTTGAGAAATGAAAACATAATAATTTGGGGTTAATTGATAAAGGTAGATATTTTATGGAAATGCAAAGCACAGTGATTCATCTTACACCAAATTGCTAACTTTTACCTTGGATATTGAGTTTCTTAGGTGCATCTTGAATTTCCATTAAAAGGCGTGCAAGGAATACTTCCAGGAATTTCACAAGGTATAACTATAGGGAAACTTATCCCTCTTACCTAATTAATTGATAATATGGTGCAAGATTCTTTACCGTTTTGTGTAGAAGTCCAGGTGTGCACATAAATAAATGTGGGATTCCTCCAAACATAATTGAAAAATCACCTAAGTATGAAGAGTAGAACGAAGATAAATCTTGTGCAGAGTGTAGAAGATTACTTTGGGGATAATTGAAAAATCACCTAAGTATGGAGAGTAGAACGAAGATAAATCTTGTGCAGAGTGTAGAAGATTACTTTAGGGAAATGGATCTCCGCAGAAATCTTGAGAATTTGACTATGAAACACTTATAACAAGGTGAAGAAAAAGTGAAATAGGGGTCCTTTTATCGTTTAATGGAAAATGGAAGAGAAGAAAATGAGTTGGCCAACTCTTCCTCTAGCATAATATTAGCATAGTATTCTCGTTGAGGATTAATCAAAAGAAATTATAACTAATCATACCTCAAGCATAATATTATTACTTAGGAGAAGCTTACAGAAGGAATAACTAATTATTACATGAGGATTATATTCTCATCAAAGGAGAGCTCTCCTTGATCATAATATTCATGTTGTGGAGGTTTCTAGGGAAGTGTCTCTCAAAATTTATAAATCATATATTACTGTAGACGGACCCTTCCACAAACAAAGTATTCTCATCCATGGGTCCTAGGGAGGGATTGGAAAATGTTTAATCAAGCATTTTATTCTCATCACAGTGGAGAGGTCACTTCCATAAGCATATTATTCTCTTCTATAGGGGCCATGGGGAAATGTTTTGTCATCCTTTCTTTCAATGTAGTATTAGTGTTTATTTATTTCATGTTTAAGTTGTTTTCTTTTCCTCTAGATTACCATTTCCCATCAAAGGCAGACCTAGCAAGGGGCGACCAATTTTTTTTGGCATAATATTCTCATTAGCGAGGTGATTGGAGAAGAGTAAGTCAATCATTTCTTGAGTATAGTATTTTTTATCAAATTTTCAATTATATATTCTATTGTTTTACCTCCCATTTATTTTCTAAAAACTTCCCTCTCTCATTATATTTTACCAAAGCTCTTTTTTACTCTTAGTGGTAGTTCTATTTCCATTCATTTTTTATCTCATTCATTTTTCTTCTTTTATACTTATTTAGCAATTTCCTCTTCCATTCCTTCACCTTTTTCCTATGTAATTTTTTTTTACTTATTATTGTTCAATTTTCACTTTTACTTTTGATAGGAACTTCATGTTCCACTTTCCTCTCTCCTTTTCCTCTCCCAATATTCTTGATAGCTTCCTCTTGTTTTTTTCTCTCTCTTTCTCCCCTTTTTTTCTCCTCTATTAAGAGCATATTTCCATAAATATAAACCCATATACATTTTTTTCCATTCCTCATTTAGCATAGTCTCTCCCTTATCACTCTCCCTTAATGTGATCTCCTTCAATGCACTCTCTTCCTTAACAATTTCCTTCAAACACACTCGTTCTTACTCTATTTTGTCCTTTGTGCGTTTTCATCCTTCCACACTCTCTTAAGGCACCATTTACTCGTTCTTACTATATTTTGTGCTTTGTGCGTTTTCATCCTTCACACTCTCTTAAAGCACCATTTTGGTATGGTGTTTTTCTTTAGCATGATAAATATATCAAAATAGCATAGATGAAAGCTATACATATGGATGAAAATAAATGCTAAAATTAGATGCGTTTTCATCCTTTCACACTCTCTTAAAGCACCATTTTGGTATGGTGTTTTTATTTAGCATGATAAATATATCAAAATAGCATAGATGAAAGCTATACATATGGATGAAAATAAATGCTAAAATTAGATAGTTTTGCAATTGAATGCAATGATTCAATTTCATATTTTTAATTTACTCACCTCTCATATAATTGGTTGCAAGAATTGGTGGCCTCAAACCTGCTTATATGCTTTAGTTTCTTTTGGAATATTTTTTTATATATCAAAATAAGTTCTCTTCAATTTTCATATAATTGGTTGCAAGAATTGTGGCTTCAAACCTGCTTATATGCTTTAGTTTCTTTTGGAATATTTTTTTATATATTAAAATAAATTGTCTTCAATTTTCATTTATCGTGTAGTTATATCAATTCACTATTATTTTGTATCTATATTTGTTCTTTTTTGCTTTATCTTTTTAGATCATGCTTCCTTTACTAGGATATTGAATTGCATGGTACAAATATTAATTAAATATGGTAATGGAATCTAATATTATATTGTTTAGTAGGATGCATTGCACTCCATTTTAACTCTTTTTAATGGTGTATCAATACTTTCCTTCATTTATTTTATGTAATGTCAACTAATTCAATATAATACATGTTTTTCATAAATTCAATACATGTTTTTTCATATTTTAGAAGCACTAATATGTTTATTAATCAAACTAAATGATAATTTTGTTATGGATATGTCATTTGTAGCTTATTTTATTTTCTTTCTAGTTTTTGAGGTTAACAAAAATATTCTTAGCAAAGTCAATAGTGTAGAATCATTTAACTATAACTTTTTTTAATGGCCTAAGATAAACCTTGCATTGCAATTAAAATAGGCCGAATCACACACACATGATTGTTTCTCCACTTATAACCAACAATACCTTTGACCAATATAGTGTTACTATATTTTTCATGTTAGGGAAGATGAATATCCTACTAGATTAGGTAAATCACACCAATCAACTTCTTCATTTCTATTTCTAAGAACATTTTATTAGCAACACAAGTAAATTTCTTTACTCCACTCACAAATTTGTGCTAAAACTTACATTTTCAATATTAACAACGTTCCTTAATATACTAGTGAAATCTTATCATCAATACTCTTTGTATTTCATTTCATGCACCTTTTTAAGCTTTTGAGAATATTTTTTGAGTCTATCTCTTATGAATAAGATCTAGATATAGTATCTAATAGTTTTTCTTATGATGATCATCCTTCTTACAATGTTCAGAATGCATGTCCTTATATATATTATTAGAAAATTTATTATTTATTTTTTTCTTCCCTTTTCATTCTTTGAGCTTCCTTCCCTTTATTTTGAAGAGTTTTTTCCATTAATTAGCTTCTTGCCATGTTTTTCTTCAACAAGAATGTTCCTTTTCAAGTCCTCATTAAGGGTCTTATCATAAAAGAGAATCATTTCTTCTCAATTATGGCTAAAACACCCACTAATGTACCTCATCATCACCTTGTTGTCATACTGCTTTATATTTAGTTGGATGCCTTTCCTTTCGAATTTAGTTATATATTTTGAACTCCTCGTCCATGTTTCTATATAAGATGATATCACTTGAATTGCTTTTTCTTCATATCTCGTAGGACGATAAAATTGTTTAATAACAAATGCCTTGGACTCCTCCCATTTTATAACTTCCTTTCTCTTAGTAATGTATCCAATGCCATAAAATTTCCAACCATCCTAACACATATCCTTCATGCTTAGATGATATAACTAAATCATTTTGGTGTCTATCAACCCATAGTAAATGTTATAGAATTAAATTTTCCTCAATATATTATGCAATATATCAAGATTTTACCATCATAAGGCTTTATCTCCACTTTAGGTTTTATGATGAATGATCATGTAAATGTTTGAGGATCATCTCACCAATTAAAGGTTTAATCATTGTTTATTTTAGGGCCTCTATTTTCCATGTTTCTTAACCACAAGATTATTCTCTTTCATATTTAAAATTGTTAATTAATTCTTTAACAATATATTGTAGTAGGTTTGCAACCCATTATACCCTTGAATCCATATTTTTGAAAGTAATTTCTTCTTTTCAAATATCATGGTCTTCAATTATATTACTTGGACTTGGATATAGATTATAAGTTATTCCAGTAACCATTACCTTATCACTCTATGAATATCGAAATCCAATTATAGCCTACAATCTTCAAGAAATAAGAAAGTTTCTTTAATGTGAAATTGATCTATTTTCTAGTGAGTAAGAAAGAATCACCTAATATATCTACACCATGGCTTCAATTCAACATTAAAATGTATTGTGGATACTATTTCCTATATTTTTTTCCTTACCAAGAAAATGAAAGATAAGAAAAATACAATCACATGTAATTGAATCTTTTTTAAAAGGGAACCTTCAATGACAAGAAAATTCAATATGCTTTTTATTTTAAAGTTATGCCAATCTATTGTTGCTACTACAGCACCCTCCAAAATTTTGGCCTACATCCAAATTTCAGAGCCTAGTTTGACTTTGAATACTGTCATCGCAAGCATTCAAATTTATTGCATGTGTTTTCTCTAAGTGTGTTCGTCCCATTTGCAAGGAAATCAAAGTGTCGTCTTTTAGCATTTCAATTGTCGCACAATGCCAAAAAGCCAGTTTTGGTGGTTTCAATGGGTAATATTTGCATAAATGAGTTGGTATTACCATGTAAACATGTGTCGCACTCATTTCCAAAGTTTTAAGCACTATCACACAAGTGTCATCACGTTCGTCGTAAAGTATATCTTTGGTGGCGTACTTGGCGTAAGTCATCACAAAGTTTTCGCATTGAGTAGAGGATGTTGTTTATCTGTTTTGACTATTTCTTATTGTGTCATCAAAGAATATAATTGTTTGATCAAGTTTAGAGTCATGCCTTTGCCCATATTTCTTTCATTGATCTAAAACTTAGTCAAATTAGGAAAACTCATCGAACGAGCCACTCAACCTCTTTCAACCAACCTAAACTTCGCATTGTGCAATTTGAGGCCTCAAGCAACAGCCTTACCTCTTGGCACTATGAAATGTGTAGTTCATGCCTCCTAGGACTGCGCACTACACAGTCTAAGTGCTCAAGCCTAGCCCCTGAGCTCCAAAATTGTGCAATCCTTCCCTCTAGTCAGGATTGAACTACACATTATGCAATATCAGTCGTATAGCCCAGTTCTTGAACTCCCCAATTGTGCAAACCTCAAGCCCAGTCCATCCTGAACTACACATTATGTAGTCTCAAGGCTCAAACCTAACCCTTAACTATCTGAGCCACACAATTGTGCAATCATTGGGCCTCCACCTGAGCTTGTCACTCAGTTCTAGCTCAACCATTAGATTATCATGCATTATCTTAGGTTAGGGATTTTATTGGACTCATGTCGTCTTATCATGAGTAAATTGTAGATTCAGGTACTCTATCATGCTATGAAAAGATGATGAAGAGGGGTATGGAGAAGGATATCATGCTATAATACACCTCTAGAGCTAAAGATACAATTTGACCAATCAGGAGAAAGAAAAGGGACATGTGTTTGTGACCACAACACAAGGCCTGATAACAATGAAGACTCCTCATATCTAATCCATATGGAGGTGGAAAAGATATCCTTCTTAAGAAGGCACAAAACAAGCAACAAAGAATGTCTTGACATTTCCATGTCATCATGAAGTCCATGTCATAAGTGTCATGTCATGTCATTAGTCATCATATGCCACATCATTTTACGGAGTATTACAAATTCTTATTTGAAAGATATTGTGAAGTGGAAGTCCAAAGGATATGTACAAAATGTAAAGAGTCATGTAAAAGGAGAAAATTCATAGGGAAGTCAAATAATCATGAGGGTAGTCAAGGAGTCACAAGGGAGGTGAAGGATCACCCCATTTGTTATATATACACTATCATTGTACGAGAGAAGGAATTTTCACCTTGGATTCTCCCATAAGGCATCAGAGTGACAAGCTAGTTATTTTGGGGAGCAAATAGTGGCTCCAATGCTCCACTATTGGAGCTAGTGGTGTTCATTATATACATGTGTCTTGGTAATTTTACTTAATATATGAAGCCTGATGGCCAACAAGTTCTTCATGAATGGATTGTAAATATTTGTAAGATTATTCTGTGAATGTTTATGATTCATGTTTGTTTTCACCTGTACTAAAGTGGTTGAAATATTTCAGCTATTTTAGTGTTGGAAACCTTTGAGCACTACTAACGGGGGAGGGGGGGTGAATCAATAGTGTGCCTTATTAGCAATTTTTTCATGTTATTTACTTTACTGAATCACATACTCTAATTAGTAGTAACTCATTAAACATTTGCAGATCTATGCCTAAATCATAAGTAGAAAATAAACCATATGAGAAACATAACCATGAACAAGAATATAAGAAAGCATCAACACATGAGACACTAGATATCTCGTGGGAAACCCTTCACTTGGAAAAAAACCATCGTTGTTTGTGCTGTGCTACTCTGAATCTTTGATTAAGCAAATATAGTCTCTTTATATAAATTGTTGACTCCAATAAGATAGGAGACTCGACCTCATATATAATCAGCTGACTCCCATCATCCTGGAGACTCGATTCTACTTATCAACTTAGAAGACTACGTTCTCACACATAGCTATGAAATACCATTCATTTAAAGCCACCACAATCATTCGATCCTCGCCAAGCTTCGATTGGACTATCCAACTACCATTGGATTAAGAAACTATCCCTTTCGATGAAACTTCACAATCACTACTCCACATCCATGAAGCCACTAATCCTCTAATCTATGTATACCTCCTTTCATCTATTTTCAAACTGGATCCCAAGAATTTCTACTCAACTCGATTCAACTCTACAATATGACCTCTAGAAGCAAGATAATCTCATCAAATAAAAAATCATCACGATCATATGCTTTCCACATAAGAAAATTAGTGGCCACAATCCATCCAAAAAATACTAAATGATATCATCAACATAATATCAAATCCTGACTGCAAAATATAATTGTTGTATAATATAATCAACAACATAAGACACTATATCTATGTGCAAAATGCATTAGCATCTCCTGCGAAAACAAATGTGAGAGTCACCAACAAAATATACTCCAACAACATGGAAAACATCTCCAAACAATCTCTACTACAACCGCCTCAAATATGTTCTGAATACTAATGCACTGCTTCATAAATATGCTCCATTAACTTCCATTATGCTCACTCACTCAAGAATCTATGCTCTCCAATAGTTTTGAAGCATACTCACTTTATGAAACCTTCTCTTACACTCATACATTCACTGTCAACCATCACATAACTCCAAAATCAAGTATATAAAACATGAAGGGAGAAATTGGCCTTTGGGATGGGATAAAAGGTGCACAAATTGGACCAAATCAATCCACGAAGGCCACTACTTGTGCACTAAAACATTTCACATCATTATAGGACCTTTTCAAACCATTCTTGACGTTTAAAACTAATTCTGGAATCCTCTAGGAATTTCTATGCTAATTTTCTTCTGGTTGTTGCAAGGAATGTGGAGAAATTTTCATGAAAATCCTTAGTCGCATGCATAACACTTGAAAAAGTTGACTGAAACATTCAGCTTCCCCCATAGGTTTTTCTTCCAGAAACTTGAGCCTTTCAGTCACAGTTAGAGGCTTGCCTCTATCCAACTGGGGCTAAGGACGAAGAAAAACACCAGACCTTCAACTCAGAACCTCTACCACTTATTGGATGATTCTTCATCTCATGTACATGCCTCTAAACCTATTACATAGACGCTAACACATCTTCAAGTGGATCAATCATGTATCCAAAGTGTCAGTGCCAAGTTGACCTAAAAGGTCCAATAAACAAGGTTGGCAAGAGTGCCAACAAGTCCTACACTCTCCAAAAATCATCTCCACAAGCTGAAACACCTTAGACATACCTAAAAAACCTTTGGAACATACTGTAGCACCTTAGCAACATCCTCATAAAGACAAACACACTACAACAACAAGTCATCTCCATAAGCTTAGGCATGAAGAACTAGTGTCCAACTCAACTAGTGTGCCAACTCCATCCATGAACAAGCTACATCATCGAGGATGACATCATACAGTTGACATCAAGGCGAACCTCCAATAGTTACAACCATGCTACGATGAATGACACCTAAACATCGGCTAGTCTACAAGGGTTGACATTAATGCCAATATGAGCGAGCTGGAATCATGAATGAATGTCAACATCAACTAGATGGATCCATGCACACCCTAATGACAACATTCTTCCCATTTTGCATTGATGGAAACCACACAAACTATCGAGATCATCATCCTATATCACTCCCCATTTGACATCAATGGAAAAGGGTCAACTCCATCTGATAAGGATGTCTTGAAGCCTCATATTTTTGCTACTCCAACATGGGGGATAACCACTTGGTTCGGACCTTAAAGACAACTCCTTTTACATTTGAAGTGGTGGCTCCAACTCGGGATGATGGGACCAGTTTCCCAATATGGGTTTTAAAATGAGAGAGGCTGGTTTTCAAGCGTTTTCAAATAAGAATAATGATAACTAAATGACTTGTTCTATCATGAAAATCTCTCGCTAACTTAATCCAATATAAACCTGGGTATTATGTGTGATATACGATCTAAAAAGATATATGTTTGACATGTGATAGTAAAGATCATTAACGCATTAAACAAATATGGTAATGTGTAAAGATAATTTCTTAGACTAAATAGTTAGTCAAATAAATGTATAAACTATGTCGCATATATCTGATGATTATATATGAAAATAAACACTTTCAGCTAGGCATCATACAGTAGTGTAATTAACGCATAAGAGAAAGAACATATTCCATATGCAATTCATGAAAATGAAATGTTATCACTAATTAAACAGAAACATGACTAATCACACAAGATAAAAGTATCATATGTGTGAGGTTCTGCTCATTTGACTAATGACATAGATGTTGTGTGTGGAGCATGATTGTTCAGAGGTCTTTGATTTAGCCGGATGTATACCCCAGGAAGTTTGTACACCCCTCCATGTGGGGGGGTGCGGGGGGGGACTTGTCCCCCCCACGGAGGTCCGGGGGGGTCGATCCCCCCCAGATGGGGGGGGGTCTGGGGCTAGCAGTCCCCCGGTGGGGGCTCGGGGGTAGCACCCCCAAAGCTAAAAACAAATGTAAAATTGCCTTGCAAAAGTATAGTAATCTCTAGTCAATCTGGGTCGTTCATTAGGCAGATGATCTGACGGTAGAACTTATGTTTAGTTTATGGTTTGTTTCCCTAGAAGGCAACCCATCTCTTTATATGAGGGCATTGTATTTGAGGTTGTGTAATAGATGTGTATTCTCTAAGCGAGAAATAGAGAGGTAAGACCGTGAGAGAAAACAAAGGATATTATAGCGGATCTGCTATAGGTTGTGTCCCTTCATTTTGCTGGATAATAGAAAGGAAGGACTGGCTGTTCGAGGTGGATGTAGCCCAAACAAGGTGAACCACGTATATCTGTGTCTCTCTTGTTTTATGCGGTTTCTGTGTTTATATTTCTGCAATATTTTATGTGTTCCATTACTCCGTAATATATAATTTTCTAACAACTGGTATCAAATTCGAAGGTCTATTTGGCTGATAAACTCGCATGAAAGAAGGGTTCCTTGTTCGAGTGGGAGCAATGGCGGAAGATGGTAAGTTTAGGGTCGAGAAATTTAACGGCCAAAACTTCTCGCTATGGAAGATACAGATGGAAGCTTATCTGTATCAGAAAGATCTATACTTACCATTGAGCGGAAAAACAAAGATGCCGACGGGTATGACAGATGAAGAATGGAACCTTCTCGATAGAAAGGCACTCGGAACAGTACGGTTGTGCCTCATAGTGTTGGTCACCTTCAGCATTTTGAAGGAAACAACGACAGAGGGTTTGATTAAGGCGTTGGAGAAACTATATGAAAAACCATCGGCCTCAAACAAGGTATTTCTTATGAAACGGTTATTTAATATGAAGATGTCAGAAGATGGATCTGTTGCAAATCATTTACATGATTTTAATACTGTTACAAGTCAGTTATGTTCTATAGGGGTAAACGTTGATGATGAAGTTAGAGCTCTGTTATTCTTGTGCTTATTGCCAAAAAGTTGGAATGGTTTAGTAATGGCCATTAGTAACTCTGTGTCTGGATCTAGTCCTTTAAAGTTTGATGATGTTGTCGGTGCTATCCTTAGCGAGAAAATGCTATGGAAAAGCTCCGGTGAGACATTGGGTAATTCTTTGAGTGTAGAGTCTAGGGGAAGAAAAATGGAAAGAGAAAAGATCTCAAGATATCGCAGTAAATCAAGGAAAGGCAGATCCAAGTCCAGATCGGGGATAGTGTGCTGGAAATGTGGAAAGAAAGGACACCTAAAGAAAGACTGTAGATCTCGGAAGGGAAAAGAAGGAGATGCACAACAAGAAAAAAATCATGAAGCAAATGTGATAGGCGAGGTGTTACAAGATGCTTTGATTCTTTCTTTCGAAAATATTACTGATTCCTGGGTGGTAGATTTAGGGGCCTCATTCCATGCCACACCTGATAAGAAATATTTTCATGACTATGTTCAAGGAGATTTTGGACAAGTCTGTTTGGGTGATGATAAACCCTGTAAAATTGTTGGAATGGGTAAGGTTATTGTAAAATAGTAGAATGGAAACCAATGGCTACTAAAGTAGGTAAGGCATGTTCTAGATCTAAATAAAAATCTGATTTCAACAAGGTAGTTAGGCGGTGAAGGTTGTGTGACAACTTTCACAGATAAAGCTTGGAAGGTCACCAAAGGAGCCCTAGTAATAGCAAAAGGTGAAAAGGTTGGTACATTGTGTTTATGCAATGGTATTTCTAACTTTGTTAATGCTTTAACTTCCAAAGGAGCAGATGTAACATTATGGCATCATAGGCTCGGACACATGAGTGAAAAGGGGATGAAAATTCTTCACTCAAGGAATTTGTTGCTGGTTTTGAAGAATGTTGATTTGGACTTCTGTGAGAATTGAATTTATGGAAAACAGAAGAGAGTCAAATTTCTCAGAGTTGGGAAAGAAAAGAAGAGTGAAAAATTAGAGCTTGTGCATACAGATGTATGGGGACCTGCTAAGGTCTCATGTCTCGGTGGCTCTCATTATTATGTTACTTTTATTGATGATGCAACTAGAAAAACTTGGATTTATTGTATTAAGAATAAATCTGATGTATTTGATACTTGCAGGAAATGGAAAGCTTTGGTTGAGATTGAGACAGGAAAGAAATTCAAGTGTCTTAGATCAGACAATGGAGGTGAATATTGTAGCAAAGAGTTTGATAGGTATTGTTCAGAGCATGGAATTCATAGAGAGAAGACAGTTCCAAGAACACCACAAGAAAATGGTGTGTCAGAAAGGATGAACAGAACAATCATGGAGCATGCAAGGTGCATGAAATTGCATGCACGATTGCCTTTACAGTTTTGGGCAGATGTTGTAGATACTGTTGTTTATCTAATAAACAAAGGGCCTTCAAGTTCCTTGGATGGTGGTGTTCCAGAGGAAGCATGGATAGGTAAAAAGGTAATGTTGGGTATATGACCAAAGTCCCACATTGACTAGAAGTGGGGAGGATCATAAGTATACAAGGATGGACAAATATCTCCACAATGGTATGATATTGTCCACTTTGGGCCTAAGCCCTCTTGGATTTGTTTTTGGGCTTTACCCCCAAAAGGCTTTACAACCACTTTGGGCCTAAGCCCTCATGGATTTGTTTTTGGGTTTTAACCCTGTACAAAAATTACCTGCATACGAATTCTTAAACAAAGAAAATAAACAATGCGAGAGCATAACCCATAAAACACATATGCACAAAGATTTTTCCCTGGATCCCAAAACCGGGACTACCAGCTTGATTTTTCATTATGTTCCTTTCAATGTTACAATACATATTTATACATGTCGAAGCATCCAATACCATGGACCGAAAACCATCGCGTCCAAAAAATATGTGCGAAAATCATGCACAAAACCATAGGTGGGTCCGCCCAAACTAACATATGGTCCAAAACCAAAATTTTCCGGGGCGCTGCCCCGGACCCCATAAAGTGCAGTTACGAGTGCCCTTCAAACCCCCTATTAACTACGTGGAAAGAATATAACACAACCCAACAATATCCCACTTGTTGTTTTCTTTCCACAGGGGGCCATAGGAGAGCTTAGTCATTTTTCAGCCCTGAGATTCCCATTGCTTCTCTACACCAAGAGTACTTCTTAGAGCTCACAGATTTTGTCAATGCATCTGCAGTATTCTTCAAAGTGTCCACCTTTACCAGCAACACCTTTCTGTCTTCTATCATATCCCTCACAAAGTGATATTGAACATCAAGGTGCTTTGTCTTTGAATGATAAGCAGGGTTCTTTGCCAAGAAAATTGCACTTTGGCTGTCACAGTCTATTCTTATAGCTCCCTATACTAACCCCATACTTGAACACAATCTCTGCAACCAAACTGCTTCCTTGCTTGCATGAGTGGCTGCCATGTATTCTGCCTCTGTAGTAGATAGTGCCACTACAGATTGTTTCTTACTCATCCAACTGACTGCACCTTCAAATAGGTTAAACACATACCCACTTGTAGATCTTCTCTAATCCAGATCTCCAGCCCAGTCTGCATCAACAAAGCCATGAATATCCAACACTCTGTCCAATCCTGGTCTTCCTTGGTAGCACAAACCATAATCACTAGTGCCACGCAAATACCTGAAAACCCGCTTCACTGCTGTCCAGTGCTCCTTCCCAGGTTTTGACATAAACCTGCTCAATACTCCCACTGCATGTGCAATGTCTGGTCTGGTACAGACCATTGCATACATCAGGCTACCCACTGCACTTGCATATGGAACACGTGACATGTTCTCTTCCTCTTCTTGTGTCTTGGGACATTGTTCAGCAGATAACCTCACACCTACAGGAATAGGAACCTTCATTGGTTTACTATCCTGCATATTAAACCTCTGGAGTATTGTCTCGACATACTTCCTCTGGTTTAACCAAAGCTTCCTCTTTGATCGATCTCTTTTAATTTCCATGCCCAAAATATAGTTTGCAGCACCAAGATCTTTCATGTCAAATTTGGAGGAAAATTGGGTCTTCAAATCTTGGATAATTTCTTTGTCATTTCCAACCAGCAACATATCATCCACATACAAGACCAGATAAATAATACGGTCACCAATTAATTTAAAATACACAAAATGATCTGCTTTGCTTCTGGTGAAGCCAAGTCCCCGTATAAATGTATCAAATTTCTGATACCACATCCTTGGTGACTGTTTTAACCCATACAGAGACTTCTTTAACTTGCATACATGTTCTTTCTTACCCTTCACCGCAAAGCCTTTAGTTTGCTTCATGTAGATTTCCTCTTCCAAATCCCTGTGAAGAAATGTTGTCTTCACATCCATCTGTTCTACCTCAAAATCAAAAGCAGCAACAACACATAAAAGTAATCTAATAGAAGTTACCTTGGCAACAGGAGAAAAAATATCACCAAAATCAATTCCCGACACCAGCTTTGTATTTCTCCACCTTTCCTTCTGCATTTGTCTTCTTCTTGAACACCCATTTGCTGCCAATGGGTTTCCTTCCATCCAGCAACTCCACCAGATCCCAAGCCTCATTTTTGTGCAAAGATGCCATTTCATCGACCATGGCCTCTTTCCAGAGTTTTCCATCCTCTGAATTCACTGCTTCCTTCACAGTTCTGGGATCATTATTAGTAACAGACAAAGCAAAATTTGAACTGAAAGCAGATGGACTATACCTTTCTGGCTGCCTTCTTTCTCGAACTGATCTTCTCATAGCCGGAGTTTGTGGCTCTTCATCTTCTGATTCCTCCTCTGCTGCAGAGTCTGATTCTTCCTCCTTTGGCTCAAACTCTATCTTCTCAGGTTCCTTTGGTTGGACTTCATGTCGAATAACATATTTTACCTCTCTGAACAACACATCTCGGCTGTACACAACCTTCCGTGTGACTGGGTTCCAAAGCTTATAACCCTTTAAACCATCCTTATACCCAATAAAGATGCACTTTTTAGATTTACTATCCAACTTGGTTCGTTTCTCCTTTGGAACATGTACATATGCATCACATCCAAATACCCTTAGATGTGAAAGAGAGGGTTTCTTACCAATCCATACTTCTTGTGGAGTCTTATCCTCCAACGCTGATGAAGGTGATCTGTTGATCAGGTAACATGCAGTATCCACCGCCTCTGCCCAGAATTCCTGTCCTAACCCGGCACCACTGAGCATGCTTCTTGCCCTTTCCATCAACGTCTTATTCATTCTTTCTGCGACTCCATTTTGCTGAGGTGTATATGGAGTAGTCTTCTGCAGTGCTATACCACACTTCTTACAAAATTCTTCAAATTCCTTGCTGCAAAATTCTCCACCATTATCTGTCCTCAGCACCTTTATCTTCTTCTCTGTCTGATTTTCCACTAGAGCCTTAAATTCTTTAAACCTGTCAAAGTCTTCAGATTTCTTCTTAAGAAAATATCTCCATGTATTCCTTGAGAAGTCATCTATGAATGATACATAGTACACAGACTTACCCAGTGATGGAACCTTCACAGGTCCAAACACATCAGTGTGCACAAGCTCTAATATCTGTTTCGTCCTCTTACCACCAGAGGGGAAACTCACCCGATTCTGCTTCCGATATACACAATTTTCACAGAAATCAAAATCCAGAGAGCTATTATTCATACCTTCTACCATACCTTTACCATGAAGTATTCGAAGGCCCTTCTCTCCAATATGTCCAAGCCTTTGATGCCACAACATGGTCTTCTCTCCAGAGACCACTAGATTCTCTACTCCATTTTCAGGAACCATAGAACTATTGCACCCATCAACAACAATGCTACCTTGCAGCTTGTACAGAGTTCCAATCTGAACTCCCCGCATTAATATCAGTGCTCCTCGAACCATCTTGCAGGTATCTTTCTCGAACACCGTCTTTACACCTGCATCATCCAACTTGCTTACAAAAATCAGATTTTTGGCCAATGCAGGAATATGTAGAACACCTGGGAGTGTTCTAACCCTTCTACCTTGCAACTTCAACTTTACTTTTCCCCGACCAATGATTCTAGCCTTCCTATCATCTCCTAAGAAGACATCACCACCATCGTATTTCTCATATTCACAGAACCACTCTCTATGGGGAGTGAAGTGAAAGGATGCACCTGAGTCAATCAACCATGCCTCATGATCTACATGTGTACTTGAAGAAGCCAAGTACACATCCCCACCTTCATCTGAGGTGGCTTTTGCCTCTGCAGAAGGAGCATCATCAGATCCCTTTCCTTTATCAGGAGCTTTAGATTTACAATCCCTTCTGAAGTGCCCTTCCTTTCCACATTTCCAGCACACCACCTTTGTAGGTTTTCCTGGAGATTTAGATCTCCGTCTAGATTTAGATCTCCCACTCGATGACTTATTTTTGTTTCTGTTCTGGGACCGTCCTCGTATAGACAAGGAATCACCATTCTGGTTGTCCATATTTTTCTGTCTCATCTCCTCCATCAGCAAGGCTGAGACTATTTCATCAAACTGCAAAGCAGTTGCATTGCTACCTATTTCAATAACCAGACTATCCCACGAATCTGGTAGAGAACACAACAGACTGATGCACTTATCTTCATCTGAAATTTTAATATCAACAGATAATAGCTGACTTACCACAGTATTAAACGCATTCAGATGCTCTGTCACCGAGTCTCCATCTTTCATCCTCAGGTTATACAGCTTTTTCCGTAGGAACAGTTTATTCACCACAGACTTAGATTGGTACAAATTCCCTAACTTGACCCACAAAGCCTTTGCCATAGCTTCCCCTGATACAATCAGCAATACTAAATCTGAGACACACAATCGTATTGTGCTCTTTGCCTTCTGATCCAACTTCTTCCATTCTTCATCGGTCACTCTCGATGGTTTAGTACCCGGATCTACCGCAATCCACTGATCTTTATCCACCAACAGATCCTCCATCTTGAGTTTCCACAACTCAAAATTCTGACCATTGAACTTCTCAATCTCTATCTTTCCACTGCTCGCCATCTTCTTTCACCACCAGAATCGATCTCGCAGATCTCCCACTGAACAGGGTCTACCACAGGCCCAAGTGAAACCCCTCAGCAACAAAGGCGTCCCCTTGAAGCCAAAACAGCTCTGATACCAAATGTAGGTTTTAACCCTTTACAGAAATTACCTGCATACGAATTCTTAAACAAAGAAAATAAATAATGCGAGAGCATAACCCATAAAACACATATGCACAGAGATTTTTCCCTGGATCCCAAAACCGGGACTACCAGCTTGATTTTTCATTATGTTCCTTTCAATGTTACAATACATATTTATACATGCCGAAGCATCCAATACCATGGACCGAAAACCATCGCGTCCAAAAAACATGTGCGAGAATCATGCACAAAACCATAGGTGGGTCCGCCCAACCTAACATATGGTCCAAAACCAAAATTTTCCGGGGCGCTGCCCCAGACCCCATAAAGTGGGGTTACGGGTGCCCTTCAAACCCCCTATTAACTACGTGGAAAGAATATAACACAACCCAACATCTTTTTTAAAGCCTTTTGGTTGTGAGGCCTTTGTCCATATTGATAAAGAAAATAGAGCAAAGCTTGAGGCAAAGTCAAAGAAATGTACTTTTATTGGATATGGTGTTAATGATTTTGGTTATCGCTTATATGATTACGAAAATCACAAAATCATTAGGAGCAGAGATGTAATATTCAATGAAAAGGTCTTGTATAAGAATCAGTTGCAGGGAAAGAAACAGGAAAAAGAAAACAAGGAATATGCAGTTCTTGATGAAATCACTGAAAAAGTAAAGGTGCCTGAAAGTAATAATAATCAACAACCACAACAACAACAACCACCACAACAGCAATAGATACCCCAAACACCTGAAAGTGGTGTTAGAAGATCTACCAAGATAAGTAGACCCCCCGAACGATACTCTCCTTCATTATATTATTTATTGTTGACTGATTCTAGTGAACCCGAATGTTATGAAGAAGCAATGCAGGTTGAAAGTAGGAAGAAGTGGGAGGTAGCCATGGAAGAAGAGATGGACTCCTTAATGCATAACCAGACTTGGGACTTAGTCAGGTTGCCTACAGGAAAAACTACATTGAAGAATAAATGGGTTTACAGGCTGAAGGAAGAAGATGGAGGAAAACAGAGGTACAAAGCTAGACTTGTGGTGAAGGGTTTTGCACAAAAGAAAGGTATTGATTTTGATGAAATATTTTCTCCTATTGTTAAAATGACTTCAATCATAACCATTTTAAGTCTAGTAGCAGCTGAAGATTTGCATCTTGAGCAGTTAGATGTAAAGACAACCTTTCTCCATGTGGATTTGGAGGAAGAGATATATATGTAGCAGCCACAAGGATATGAAGTGAAAGGGAAGGAGAAACTAGTGTGCAAGTTGGAGAAGAGCTTGTATTGCTTAAAATAGGCTCCAAGGCAGTGGTATCTAAAATCTGATAAGTTTATGTCTGAACAAGGTTATACTAGATGTCACTGTGATCATTGTGTTTATCTGAAAAAGCAAAATGATGGAAGCTATATTATATTTTTATTGTATGTAGATGACATGCTTGTTGCAGGGTCTAACATGCAGGAAATAAATGTGCTCAAAAGAAAATTGTCAAATTCATTTGTAATGAAGGATTTAGGAGCTGCAAAACAAATCCTTGGTATGAGAATAACTAGAGACAGAAAAAATCGCAAACTAGCATTGTCTCAGAATGAGTACATACAAAAGGTGTTGAAAATATTTAATATGCATAATGCAAAACCAGTTAGTACACCTTTTTCTAGCCATTTAAAACATAGTAAGGAAAAGTGCCCAAAGACCCAAGAAGACATGGATTATATGTCTAAAGTTCTATATGCATCAGCAGTTGGAAGCTTAATGTATGCAATGGTCTGCACGAGGCCTAATATTGCACATGTAGTGGGAGTTGTAAGCAAGCACATGAACAATCTAGGAAAGCAACATTGGATGGTAGTGAAATGGATTCTCAGATATTTGAAAGGTACCACAAATCAAGAATTATGCTTTGGTGGTTCAAACATTTCTCTACAAGGATATGTTGATGCAATATGGCAGGTGATAGAGATAACAAGAGGAGAACTATAGGATATGTATGTACTGTAGGTGGAACAACTGTTAGTTGGGTTTCAAAAATCCAAAGTGTTGTTGCACTTTCAACAACAGAAGCAGAGTATGTTGCTACTACAGAGGCTAGTAAAGAAATGATTTGGTTACAAAGGTTTATGGGTGAATTGGGTAAGGAGCATGATATGGGCACGTTATACAGTGATAGCCAAAGTTCCATTCATCTTGCAAAGAACTCAACATTTCATTCTAGGACTAAACACATACAGCGCAAGTACCATTTCATACGATCAGTTTTCAAAGATGGAGAGTTGAAGCTTGAAAAGATACACACTAGCCAGAATCCTGCAGATATGCTAAAAAAAGTTGTAATTAGGGAGAAACTAAGAATATGCTCAGTTTCAATTGGTCTTCAAGGATGACGATGAAGATGAGAAATAGCTAGGTCCAAAGAGGAGTCATTATCTAGCAAATGAAGCAACGGTGGTGTTTCTACAATCATTCTCCAAGTGGGAGATTGTTGTGTGTGGAGCATGATTGTTCAGAGGTCTTTGTTTCAGCCGGATGTATACCCCAGGAAGTTTGTACACTCCTGCATGGGTCCGGGGGGGTCGATCCCCCCCGTCTGGGGGGTTCAGGGGCCAGCGGTCCCCCGACGAGGGCTTGGGGGCAGCGCCCTTGAAGCTAAAAATAGATGTAAAATTGCCTTGTTAAAGTATAGTAATTTCTAGTCAATCTGGGTCGTTCATTAGGCGGATGATCTGATGGTAGAACTTATGTTTAGTTTAGGGTTTTTTTCCCTAGAAGGCAACCCCTCTCTTTGTATGAGGGCATTTTATTTGAGGTTGTGTAATAGATGTGTATTCTATGAGCGAGAAACAGAGAGGTGAGACTGTGAGAGAAAACAGAGGATATTACATAGGATCTACTATAAGTTGTGTCTCTTCATTATGTTGGATAATAGAAAGGAAGGATTGGCTATTTGGGGTGGACGTAGTCCAAACTAGGTGAACCACGCATATCTGTGTCTCTCTTGTTTTATGCGTTTTCTTTGTTTATATTCCTTCAATATTTTATGTGTTCCATTACTCCGTAATATATAATTTTCTAACAATAGATAAGCTCCTTTCTTCAAATCAAATTATTCAACATGTGTACAATAGTGCATCAAAAAAGGAAATTAGTATGATATTCAAAATAAATTACCATGTTCCATAATTTCATCAAGGTATTCATAAACTTGGAGAAGTGCATTCTTTGCAAATGTTTTTCATAAAATTCTGGACCCTTCTCTAAATGCATGAGAATGGTATCAATACTATCTAACTAATTTTAAAAAATAGAGTATACAAAAATTTGAGGAGGTTTCAAACAACCTTACTCCTAACTAGCAACTAAATCTAAAAATAAAAGTGACTTGATGAGAAGTGGTTATAAAGATGAATTTCTATCTACTAACTTCTCCTTTAGATCGCATATATCAGACATCGGTTTCACTTGAGGAGGTGCCCCAAACTATGTTCTGACCTATCCTGCGAAGATAACATCTGTGAGAGGTGGAAACATCCTTTGAGTTGAATGGAGTGAGAAATTGAGCATCATGATTTGGCTGTGAGGTTTGACAAGGTATTGCCAATATGCCTCCCAGTCAGTCTTTGATAACTTTGCAATCGCCTCCCTTTGGATTTCTGCTTTTTCCTTCCAGTTTTGATCCAAGTCATTTAAATCTGGCAATGTCTTTCGATTACCTTCTTTCATCAAGTTGGTAGTGTGCAAAGTGTAATTTACTGCTTTTACTATGTTCTTTGCCACTCTTGCTGCTCTTGCCACTGCTAATTCTACCTGTTTGATCGACACGTCCTAATCTGTGAATAAAATGTCCTTATGTGTCTCTTCAGTCTTGGGCAGATTAGCTCTCCTTCCTTATTCATTTTCTTTCCATTTAATGAATTCAGATATTTTCGTATTTGAATCATTAAAGTTAGTTCTCTGGTCAATCACCTTATCCATTAACTGATCACTGGTAATCGCATAAGGGGTGACATGAGACATTCTTTGGTGAAATAAATCTTGCTGTTTTGATAGAAGGGAATTCAACTCTAATGCCTCTTTAATAAATTCATCGACAGTAGGGACATCTTCATATTTTTCCATGGCTTCTTGAAACTCTTGAATTTGCATGTTCTTCACAGAAATCTCTACTTCATAGCTTATCTTTAACACTTCCATATTTTGTTGCAATTGGGCGATTTGTTCAGTAGCTTGTTGATTAACATTTGCTTTTTCAATTTGTAGTCATTGCTTGATCTGCGCTATCTTTTCTTCCCTCTCACTTAATAAAATAGATACCTCCATAGCTTTATCCATGGTGGCAATAGAAAATGCAACTATAAACTGTGACAATCTTGTTAAATTTTCAGTAAGATTGGAAGGGATATCCTTCCAGACTATGTCCATCGGCTCATTCCCTGTTGGGATCTTGCGTGTTTCCACCCTCCTTATTTTTCTCTATCTTCTCACTACAGCCTTGTGTAGTGGGCTTTAGAACACATCTAAAGGAGAAATTTCAGTCACCTTTAGGATAATTTCTAATGTTCGCAATGTAGGAATGATTTCTGTATGCTGCGAACTTGTTCCTTGCTCATCCATCGGCTCAAATTCTAAATTTTTCCAAGTTTGCAGAGGAGTGTGATATTCCATTATTCCCGGGCATCCATTATCTTAGGAGCGTCTTGTAGTTTTTTATTGAATTGGTCCCACTCATGCTCTAAATTGTTGCTTTTGATCTTAGAACCGATATCTTTAGTTAGGTCACTTATAACCTTCTTTTTGGCTGACCTCCTGCTAGATTCTGTTGTATTCTCGGTGTCCTGGGATTTCACTGTATCTTGTGCCTTCCTTGTGTCCACTTGAGACTCTATGCAAGAATTTGGTCCCTCACTGTTGATAGTTACACTGGGCGTGGGCTTGTCATCAGCTCTTAACAAATGTAATGGAATTATTTCGAGCCTTTGATTTTTGGATTCCTAAAACTTTCAAAATCTTCAGGACTCAAATTAGCCTTCACCCAATCGAACGCTTGTTTGAATGATTAAGTCAATTTTAAAACATCTTCAGAATCATTAGCCTCATGATTAACTGTCTTAATCTTTACTGTAGTAGTAATATTGTGTGCTATTTTATCTGGAATGAATTGCCTCTTTGGTAGAGTATGGAGCATGAGGCTTTCTAGACATAGTGATTCCTTGGTTGCATGGTTGAAATTTTCCAACAAAAAAGAACCACACCAAATGGGAAAGGATGGCCATAATGAATTTTTGTTATATTTTAGAGTCTTGGTTAAGCCTTTACCCACAGTCTAGTGAGCTATTTCTCTTGCTAGTAGCTTATCGGAGACATACAAAGGGAGTACATGTGGGTCCGTTGAACTGGCAAAAACTTTGATATACGTAAACCATTCTTCAAAAAAATACTTTCCTACTACGAGAAGGTCTGTAGCAGCTTCTTTGGAAAACCTGGGGCCTTTCTTATAAAAATTAATTGGTGCAATGGTAAAATAACAACGTGGCATACTTTATAAAAATGGGTTATATAATGGGATTCCCAAATATGTTTATGGCTGAGATGGATGGGGTAGGGGTACTTCAAAGTCCATTTCCAACCCATGATTGTAAATTTAGTACAAAAACAGATGGCATCCATGATAGAGGCACTAAAATAAAATGGAGGAAGGTTCTTTGTGGGGAGGATCTCTTCTGACAATACTTAGAGATGGCAGTGGTTGGGTTATCAGATAGGATAGTGGCCGAATTCATTATGTGGGAATTGACATAAGGATCAATTAAAGGAATCCATTCTATGGAGAACTTGGTATTATTAGGTAATCCATATAACCTACATAACATAGAAGCTACATAGTTATAGGGGTTTTCCAAAGAAGCTACAAGATACATACCCATTTTATCATATTTGAACTTGTTCTGTAGGACCCTCTAGCCCTAGATCATCTTGAAAGGTTCTTCATTTTTCTTTGCGAAGTTGGCCAGTTATGATTTGTCATATATGTCTTGAGGGTCAGGTATATGATACAATTGCTTTAGGTTTTCAGATTTGAATGACCACATTAACTCCATCTTCGAGTTCTTGAATTGCCTGTCTTCAATATTGAGATTTTCCACCACCCATCTAATCATATCAGTGTATGGGAGCATTTTTGCTTTTGCTCCTATTCTGTGAAGGAAGGAACAAGCAACATATTTAAATTGGACCCTCGAAGGTTTTATTGAGTCAGTAGTTTCCTTTATGACAGTTATTGCAGGATGCTCATCCTCAACTTTGTTGTATATGACTTCCCATGTCGTCGCTCCTCCTTCGGCACTGCAAACTGTATCAGCGAATATAGGCGACATTTCTGATACCTCAGACTCTATAATGCTCTGCTTCTTCCGCTTTTGCATTATCTTCCACAATGGCATTTCCTTTGAGGCTTCCCTGAAATGAAAGAGGTATATCAACACACACAATGGAGGGAAATTTAGGCAGAGAGTTCTTTAAAATGACTTTGAATTGTGGGAGGATTTTACATGAGATTACAGTGTTAACTAGCCATAACTTGAAAACATCAATTCCTCTCCTCGAGCTACTAAACATTAATTACTCTGTCAAACCACTCATTATTACATTAAAACTCAATAACTTCTCCATGCTTCATGCTTTATTTGTGCATCACAACTTTCAAATGTTGCCATATAACGTTATTCAGAGTTAATGCAAAATGCGATTGCGAGAATCGCAATATCACATTTCACAAATTCTTAAGGGGTGACACAATGGCATGCTTTATCAATTTGCGATTTGTGAAGTGTGATTGCATGTTATTAAAGTGTGGTGATCAGAAAATCGCAGCGGGGACCTCATCGCATATCACATTTCGGGATTTTCGATAATGTTAACCCTTGTTACATGGAAAATTGCGAGATGCGATTTGCGATAACAACTTTAGGCATGTGTTCCTTTTTGAAGGTTTTTTGAGGAAATTTTGTAGAGTTAGCATTTATTTTCAAAGGATAAAAATTTAAAAGGGTCCCCATTTATATGTCAAATATTAACTATTACTTGTATAAATGGGGGGGTTGTTACATAGTACAACAATTTGCAATTCACTTGGGAGAACCAACTATCTCTGATTGATCTTTTGAAATTTCTAAAACTTTCAAAATAATAAAAGTTATAGGAATTATAATTACATGAGTTACAAACTAAACAACATTTCTCTGTAAACATAATCACTCACTCAATCTATCTAGTCAACTAGCTCACTCTTGTAGTGATAAAAACACAAATGTTTGCATCAGTCAATACTAAGATTTAAAGAGATATAGCAGGTGTCTTCTACAGATTAGTTTTTTTGTTGTTTACTAATTTATCAGAGATACAGCCTCGACAGGGTTATCTTTTAACCAACAATTATTCATTGTCCCATCCGAACCACTTTTCAAAATTCAAAAATGATATTCTTTTTCTTTTTTCTCATTTGGACCTTGTTTTTCTTTTCATGTAATTTTATTTTGAAGTTTCTTAAAAGACATTGTCTAGGCTTGGTAACCCAATAATGACAATTTCATTCCCCAGTTGTAATTAAAATGAACAAGCTGGCTCTTGACGAGACCCCTTGTCCTTTGATTGATTAGATCATTGGCTATTACCCTGTTTTGATATGTAGTTTTGGAAATATCGGTTTAATTATTCCCTTATGATCATGGTAAACAAGCTTGTAATGAGACTTATTATCTTTTAAGTTTTGTATATTTTAGAATTACACTATGAAAAAAGAAAATTTTATCAGATGGGGTGAATCATTGGCCCTTTAAAAGAGTTTTGGATGATAATAATAGATTTTTGAGATACTGATATGTAGAAAGTCCTTACTAGGTTAAAGTTTCTTTTCTTGACTGATAACAAAACATCTATATCTTATAAAGATAAGAGTTTGTTCATAGAATGAGTGTTTTTAGGGAGGTCAAGTTTTTTTCAAAGAAATAAGGTTTATTTTGGTACTCAAATGCTCTAATTATTTCTTTAACTTTTCCTACTTATAGAGGTGAGAAATCAAAAATATTAGCAAAGACTTTATTTTGAGAAGCCAAAAAGTAAATACTACCATAAACTTTATTTTCCTAAGAATCTTAAAGACAATATCATACAAAATTAGAAGAGGTTGTCTTCTAGGAAAAGTATTTTTTTTTTTCTTTTTTTCAGAATTTTCCCATTAACGAGCAAGGAATCCATCTTACCTCACAAGTCTTGTAAAATAAATTTTTTTTGACCAATTTTCTCATTGATTTGGAGTGGTCCAAGCCACAGTCTCTAGAACTTGGTATGCTTACCTTTTTCCTCATGTGCTTTGTCCCATTTCAAAACTAGATCACCTACTTCAAAAGTTTTATGGCTGGAAGAGGTTGTATCAAAACAGGCTTTGACTAACTGCTGATGATGGGAATGGGTAGCTTTAACCTTTTCTCTTTCTTCTTCAAGCTTAAGGATTTGAAATTGTCTTGCTTGAAGAGAAGAGGAATGGTTTTCATTGATAAATTTCACTAGGGTGAGAGATGGGATTTCTATGTTTGTGGGGAGAACTGCTTCTTTTTCGTAAACTAAAGGAAAAAGAGAAGAACTGATTGAGGCCTTCTGTGTTTTTCTATGTGCCCAAAGATAAAATGTCAATGCTTTGTGCCAATTCCTATGATTTTGGTCTATATTCCTCTTGATGATTCTAATAAGATTTTTGTTTTTTGATTCAGCCAATCCATTACCTTGTGGATAATAGTTGGCTGAATACTTCAATTTGAAACCTCCTTTTAAAGAAAATTCTACCATAGTATTTCCAGAAAAATAAGATGCATTATCAAACATTAAAGTTGTGGGTAAGCCAAACTTGGTGATTATGTAATGATCAATAAATTCTATGATACTTTCTGTATTAGCTACCTTTAGTGGGATAGAATCTACCCATTTCATGAAATAATCAGTAGTTGTGAGGATGTACTTGTGCTGCTTGGAAGAGTTAGGAACAATCTCACAAATTATATCTAATCCCCATTGTTCAAATGGTTGTTGGATATTCATTGGCTGCAAAGGGAATGCTGGTTTCTTTTCTCTTCCAGCTGCAGTTTGACAATTTTTGCATTTTCTTGCATAGTCATGTGCATCCTTAAATATTGTTGGCCAATAATAACTTGTATGCAGGATTTTGTGAGCTGTGGTGTTTCCTCTGAAATGACCTCCACTTGGTCCATCATGTAGCTCCTGCATAACCTTTTCAGCTTCAGGTTTTTTTAGGCATCTTATTAATACTGAATCATAATACATCATCAATTAATTCATACTGATATGATTTTAATCTTAAATAATGTTTTGTTTTGTAATTGAGATGCATAGGAGCATATCCATTCTTTAAATAAAATTTCAAATCAGTAGACTGTGATTGTGAATCGTTGAGGCTTACCTTTGATATTTTCACTTCATTACCTTGGTCTTCTTCTGTTGATAAGTGGGAAGCTCCAGTTAGCATCCTGCAAAAACATTGGCCCCTAACAATTTTAGCTGGCTGGATTACTACATCATACTCTTGAAGTGCAGTGATCCAATTGGATCTTTTCTCCCCCACTTCTCTTTGAATCAACAATTGCCTTACTGCAGGGTAAGGTACTGTTATTTTTGTATTGGTCTTGAGGAGAAAAGGTTTGAAATGTTTCAAGGTTTTAAAGACAGCAAAATCTTGTTTCTCAACTGCTGAGTAGTTTAACTTAGCACCCTATAAATTAGAACTGAAGAAAGAAATAGGTGCCTCTATGTTTTGATCGTCCATCCGTATTAAAATTGTTGCATATGATCTATCAGATGAAAATGTATACAACACAAAAGGTATGAGAAAGTTTGGAGTTGTTAAAGAGGGAGCATTGATGATTGCTTTTTTGATTAACACAAATGACTCTCTCTCATCTTTAACCCATTTGAAGGCTACGTTCTTTCTTATCATTCATTGAAGGGGTAAAACAATCTGTGAGAAATATGGAACAAATCTTTTTAGAAAATTGATCTGGCCTAGGAATGATTGCATGGTCTTTTTTTTATGTGGGAGAGAAATATTTTAAATTTCTTGGATTCTATCAGGATCAATATAAATTCCTTTCTTGGATACTATGAATCTGAGAAGCTTTCCTTCTGCTAAAGAAAAGTATGACTTTCCGGATTCAAAGAAATGCCATATTTCTTGAATCTTTCAAAGATATGCTTTAGGTCACTCAAATGATTGTTTCTGTTCCTATAGTAGACTGTAATGTCATCTAGGTAAATAACAATTGATTTATTAATTAAACCTTTAAAAGAAATATCCATGGCGGGTTGAAATGTGGCAATTGCATTGATGAGTCCAAAAGGAATCTTCTGATAAGCGTATGTCCCCCACATGGTCATGAATGTTGTCTTCAATCTGTCATCTGCATGTACAGGAATCTGATTGTATCCTGAAAATCCATCTAGAAAAGACATTAGCTCAAAACCTGATGAGCTTCATCATTGGGTAATTATATGGGCCTTAATTCATCTCCTAGCCTAGTGAAACCAACTATTCTCACAACTTATTGCATACTTTTGATTATATTTTGTTTATGAGATGAGTTAGAGTTGGATATTTTTCTTTGTGGTCTAATGTGCATTTAATGCAGGATTAAAGGATAAAAGCAAGGAATTTTGGCAAAGACCTTTGTCAAAACTCAAATGGGACAAGGGAGATGAATTATAGGAGGTAAATCCTCCTCATTTACTACCCCTCCATTTGAATATTCCTCCATCAGCTCGGAGTGAAAACAACCAAATCATGAGGACTAGAAGGCAGCCGAGCAAGTGAAATACAAAGCACCAGTTTATCTCGAGTTTGGGAGTCGAGCCTCCCTAATTTTAAGGAAGTCATTTGGGACTTCAGATGTATAAGTAGAGAGGCCTAGGACCTCAGTAGGATTTAGATTTTTTATTGTAAAACTCTACTCCTGAAAGACTTGTGACATTTTTTGATGTAATCCATTGTTTTGATAATAAGAATGAGTTTTGTTTTGATCCAGCACTGAGTTAGCTCAAAGGGTTGCAGATCTTAGGTTAGGGACCAACCCTAGCAGCCAAGTCTCCTCTTTATTGTACATGTATGCTAGCATAGATTCATAGTTTAATTGTTGATTTGATAAATAGTTGCATTTCCATTACAACAGTGTAGAGTAGATTGGTTGTATGTTACTTTTCTTCCATTTGTGCCTTATTTCAGTTAGCAGGTTAGCAAGGAGAAAAATATCACCATAAGGTTTTTAGCAGGTGTCTCGGCCTCACCTCCTCCCGCTAGGACCATGACTTGAGGAAGAGACCCTTCAACAACCCCAGAAAAACAGATTTCTAGTTCTTGCATGAGCTTTGGAGTTTGTTGTCTTGATTCAGTACTTGATTCATTTCATTGTCATCATTTTCCATTACTCTATTTTTACAATAAGATCTTACTCATGTTCTCATTTCCTTCAATACTTTCTTCATGCATAATATGGGCAATTGATTCATGCTTTTCTAGTTTATGAAGATGTATCTTGTTGCATAGTTCTTGAAAGACACACATGTTTTAAGCACTGCAGGTACTTCAGGAGGAGGTATAGACTTCATCACCAACATCCATATTCCACCTCATCTACCTTAACCATCTCTTGTTCCACCATCACCCTCACTAGTTTTTTTGTCCTTTTTCATTGAAATTACCCTAGACACTTGGAGTTAATCTAGCCATCTCTTCTCTTGGATATTGACTCCTTAGTGTTCCTAGACCTTCTAACACCCTATCCCACTCATCACACACCTTTTCCCAGCTTCCCAAAATCTCCAACACCTAAGAATTAGCTCTTGGTTGTATCCTATAGGTTTCCTATAATTCCTATAGGATCATCCTATAGGTTTCTAGTACATCTTATAGGTTTTCCTGAAACGACCTGTTTTGAGGCTGAATTAATGGGGAACCTATACGAAGTCACAAAAAGTCTCCTAGGACCCTTCCACACCATCCAATCACTCCATAAAACTTCTATCCATCCTCAACCACCTTCCATCCACCTGTCACATCCACAAGAACAATTAAATTGCATGCTTTATTTTACCAAAAAAAAAAAACAAAAACGTGAAAACAGATTTAGTTTGGTTTTCTTGCTCACACATTAGTATGGTTTGATGCTCTTTACTTCTGTAACTTAGATAACAGCATTAGGTTAGTGTTCATTTAGTAATTCTACTTAGCATAGCTGTTTAAATGGTTAATTAGGATATGGTGTGATTTAGCATTACATGTTGTTTTCCTCATTACTGCAGTAGAGTAACTCTCTTAGAATAGATTTTCTCTTCTTCCATCAAAGAATCAAGCTTCTTCTGACTCTATAGAAGTCTGGCTTGGAACCCCTGGGGTCTCTCGCCGGATGAACAGTGACAACAGGCAGGACCTTCACTTTTACTTGTGCATATAGCATTGTCACCTCCAAGTTTGTATGAACCCTGGGTTGATAAGTAAAGCTGGTAGCCTAGGAGTTGTAGCATCCTTGCTGCAATACTAGTGCTCATCACTTTTTGGCGCCGTTTCCGGGGAGGTGTCTAAGTAGAATGTGATTACTGCTTTCTTTTATTCTACTTCTTGTCTTCAATTTTCTTCCATTAGTTTATTTCTGCAAAAGTAATCTAGTAGCTTCCTTTCTTTCATCTTTCATTATCTACTTTCCTTTCCATTCTACAAGTAGAATTTCAATTTAGCAAGTAGCTTCTTCATTCTGTCAATGATTTTTCATTCAATCAGCAATTTCATTTCTGCAAAGTACTTTCCATCTTAAAAAAATCTTACAAAAACCAACCCAAAAAAATTTCCTTTCATGCCTCGTAGGAATAGGGACAATTTAGGGAAATTCTTGCCAAATACCCCCACTGCATCCAACAACCAACCTTCTCTCTTCTTTGGTGGTTGTGAACTGGAGGAACCTTTAGGTGAGAAACCTGACATATTTGAAGAACCTACAGGGGAAGAAGAAGAAGAAGAACCCATTCCTACTAAACCAATGGTTGAAAACTGAAATGACAGAGGGAATAAAGAGAGAGTTGAGGGTGTCTTCCCCATCAGGGAAACCAATGGGGACACTAAGATGAAGAATATAAGCCCCTCTGCCCTACCTCATTTCCATGGCCTGACCACAAAGGACCCTAGAAATTTCCTATTTGAGTTTTTTGTTATATGCCAAGCCTATGACTATACAGATGATGTGAAAAAATTAAAATTGTTTCCATCTACCCTTAAGGATGCGACATTGCGTTGGTTCATGGGTTTACCTGGAGATAGCATCACAACTTGTGACCAAATGCAGAAGGCTTTTAACAACAAATGTCGGGACTACTGTAGGTCAAAAGACACTAAAGAAGAAATTTTCAGGATGACCATGGGCCAGGATGAATCCTTAGAAGACTACGAAGAAATATTCCAGCTTAGTTACAAAAGGGCCAGGTGCAAACTTGACCTCGAGTCACTAAAGTTGGTCCTACTCAAAGGAGTAAGGGAAGATCTCCTGGATACCTTACATTTGTTAGCAGGAGGATATATCTACCCATTACCCTATGATGATATAAAGACTGTCTTTAGAAACCATTCTAAGGCAGCCAGGAAAAAGGGTAGGGGTAGTCAACCTATGGCTAGGATAAAATTGGAAATATGCTGGAAGATTTCAAAAGTGATATGTTGCAAAACCTTGCCTTGCAATTAGACACCATGAACATCAAAAAGGAGCAAGAGGAAGTAGAGAGAGCTTTGGCCATCTTTTGCCCTAGATGCACCAGTAGGCATCCTAGGAACGAATGTCCATTGAAGTGTATTGAGATTTGCTCGGTCTATGAAGAAAACCACTCCACAGATAAGTTCCCTTCTTTACCCAGACTCAAAGCAGTATATCAAGGAGTTGAAGGGGTCACTGAGCAACTTTGCTACATCAACCAAAGGAGACCTCCTGGGCCTAGACCATACCAGCAGGGCATGCAAGGGTCATCCCATTCTATTACAACCCCAACCAAACCACATATATACCTTCATGGGACCCCCACGGGGGCTTCACTAAGGGAGAAATATCATACCACGTGGGTTCATATCGGGGGATATATATTGAGGAACAAATGACATAATATATTGGGGGATATATAGTGAGTAAATGGTTTTTATATTGGAAAATATAAAAATGGAGCTTAAATTTAATGAAAAAATATAAAGGGCTATAAAAAAATATTAATGAAAAAATGGATACCTACAATATCTAGTGAAAGTAGGCATTTTTTAAATTGGGAAGTGGTATTGGGTTCATATTGGTAGGGGGTTAAATAATGTAATTTTTAGAGGTATTTTCCAATATGTAGTCAAATTAAGGGTATTGTTTAATATTCCACGAACACATGTGATATGTCAGAGGTTCATTTAGTGAATCCTCCATGGGGACCCCTGCTCATCCTTCCTGGTCTACATCCCCTCCTTGGTCCTATGTATCTCAGTATCATTCCCAACCAACCAGCCAGTCATTTCAACCTTACGCTCCACCACAACCTTGGTGGAATACACCACTCTAGGGATGGAGGCCCTAATACAATAATGCTCCAGCTCTATTGCCTCCACCACATACCTAAACACAACTCCTACACTCTGCTCCACCCAAGCAACCCCAGATATTTGCCCAACCAAATCTGAACCCAAAAAATAGGCAGGATCAACAATTATACAGTGGAGAGACATCATATCCAGCTTATGCTGTAGAAATATAGGAGATCGACCTAATATCTAGGAGAATTCTCTCGAATAACCAACCTCCCCCTCCACATAGGGAGGTTGAGGAAGAAAGAGAGGAAAGCAACCTTAAAGTAAATCCACCTTTTCCTGAGAGATTATCCCAACCACTCTAGCCTACCCCAGAAGAAATTAAACTTCTGGGAGAATTGAAAAATCTATGTGTAAAGACCCCCGTTCTCCAGGCAATAAAAGATGTTCTGTTAGGCCCCTATACTACTAGTGTAACCCCTTATTGTTATTAGTATAACCCACTTCTTATATTGATGTACCCATGTAGTGCCCATATTGTTACTATTGTGCCCCATAGAAGCCCACTATTGTTATTATTGTGCCCTTACATTATTATTGTTATGTCGGCTCTGATTATGTTATAACCCCTTAGACTCCTATATATAGAAAGGATGTCTTTTCATTTGTATCATCGAAGAATTGTTCATTTATGTAATGTAAAGGAGGTTGCCCCCTCGAAGAGGCTGAATTATAAGGTGTTCATCTATCTTTTCTATCTTTTCTTGAGCTGGTTTCATAACATTTGGTATCAGAGCTCTGGATTCTAGGGTTTCGCTGCTCCAAACAGGTCATCGTGGCATTGTCACTATAACATTTTTTCTGTGACGTTTCAAAAGTCACAAAAAAAACCCATTTGAGAATAAATCGCACTGAACCTTGGTTCCGAATTTCAGAGCTTTTCGCGTGATATTTGTGGAGATATGATCTGAGGAAGTTGGTCTTTTTGCAGACTCCTGAATTACATTCAAAACAGGTGACCTGGGGAAAATTGTCATAACTGTCTCTCTGAGCATCGGATTGAAATTTCGTAAGAAGGTACAGAAAGAGGAAAGACTATAGTTTTCTTGTATATATTTTTTAGAGTCAAAGGTCAAAAAATTGACACGTGGCACTTCATACAAGTTCGCTCTTCTGGAAAGGTCTATAATCAGGTCATCTTGGGAGATTGTGCATAACTCTTTTTTGGAGAATCCAATTTGGATCAGACTGGTGGCATTGGAAATAGGACACAGAGGGCTACTACAAGTAGCAATTTCCAAACTTAAATATCCACAAGTACAGAGTTACAGTCGTTTCAAGATCGAGGTCCTAAAATTAAGAAAAAGCAAGATGAGGAAGTTTGATGGCAAGGATCCGGTAAATTGGATACTTCAGATGGAGCAATATTTTGATCTACATGGTGTACAACTGTTACAAAAGGTAGGTATTGCATCTTAATATTTAGAACCAGATCAATTTTTATGGTATAAAGGGCTTTGTTCTCATAAAAAACTTGTTATGTGGTCAATTTTCACGGAGGAAATGATAGCACATTATGAGGATACAAAGAGAAACACCTTCTTTAGAGCAACACCACAACAATTGGAAAGAGTAAAAGGGCTTTGTGAGATAATGGAAAGCAAAATTATGGAAACCAGGAAGCATACCCCTCACAACTATAAAGATGGAAGTGTTGTTTCTCCCAGCCTTCCACAACCTACAAGGGTTACACCACAACAATTGGAAGAAAAAAGAGAAAAAGGGCTTTGTTACAATTGTGATAGCAAATGCACTAAAGGTCATAGGTGTGCTAAGAAGAAATTATTTTACATAGAATATGAAGAGGAGGAAGAAAAGGATCAAGAAACATCAAAAGAAGAGGATATACGCCAGGACACCACCCCAGAGAAAGAAGAAATGAATCAGACCATATCTTGTAAAGCATTGGCAAGAATTACCACTCCTCAAACTCTCAAGATAGAAGGAAATATCAAGAAGAAAAAGGTGCAAGAAGTGAAAGATCACATCGGGAAAGAAGAAATGAATCCAACCATATCTTGTAATTCATTGTTCGAAATTACCACTCCTCAAACTATCAAGATAGAAGGACGTATCAAGAAGAAAAATGTTCAAGAAGTGAAAGATCACATCGAGCATCAGGAAATGAATCCGACCGTATCTTGTAAAGGATTGGAAGAAATTACCACTCCTCAAACTCTAGAGATAGAAGGACATATCAAGAAGAAAAAGGTTCAAGCAGTGAAAGATCACATTGAGCATCAACAACAAGTTCTCCAACTTTTAAAGGATAATGCCACTTCGGTGCAAAATCAAACGAAACAACGAGTAGATCAACATCGTAGTGAAAAATGTTTTGATGTAGGTGATTGGGTATTTTTACTGCTACATCTCAAGCAAGCTATTTATGAGAAGGAAATGTTGGCAATACTACATGCACTTAAAAAATGGCGACCTTACCGAATGGGAAGACTCTTCAAGGATGAGGATGTGGAAGCATTGCTTTGTGCTATTTATATTATCCAACCAGATTGGATAAACGAAGCAAGGGATGAATGGAAGAAGGAAGAAGAAGTATGGTCACTTATTAAAAAGTTGCAAAAGATCCCAATTCAAACAATATTGCCAGAAATTGAAGAGGAAGGAAAAATCATATTGGAACCTGGAGCAGTCACAGAAACAAGAAGCCGACAGCTACGAAATCGATCAATTTCAGAGTATCTCATCAAGTGGAAGAACTTACCCACTGAATATTCCACATGGGAGGACAAGAATTTTATACAGAAGCATCAAGAACTACTCAATCATTGAGGACAATGCTTTTTGAAGGAGAGGGGCATGTTAGGCCCCTATACTACTAGTGTAACCCCTTATTGTTATTAGTATAACCCACTTATTATATTGATGTACCCATGTAGTGCCCATATTGTTACTATTGTGCCCCATAGAAGCCCACTATTGTTATTATTGTGCCCTTACATTATTATTGTTATGTCGGCTCTGATTATGTTATAACCCCTTAGACTCCTATATATAGAAAGGACGTCTTTTCATTTGTATCATTGAAGAATTGTTCATTTATGTAATGTAAAGGAGGTTGCCCCCTCGAAGAGGCTGAATTATAAGGCGTTCATCTATCTTTTCTATCTTTTCTTGAGCTGGTTTCATAACATGTTCCCATTTAAAATAAGTTGATTAAGGATAAATGCTTCAAGCATCCAGGAAGAAGAAAAAGGGATGCCCCTAACATTAATGGAATTGGGTAGTTTCTTGACTTAATGCTGGGGTAGGTAATATGTCTAAAAAATTTGGACCCTAGAAGCCCTGAAGTAGATGTGCAAATCAATGGCACCATCATCCCACACACTCTGATTGATCTTGGGGCTGCCATTAATGTGATGACCAAGGACATCATGCTCAAGCTCAAGCTCCAAGGGTAATTGAGAAAGACCACAACAATTATGAAACTTGTAGACCGTTGCTCAAGCAAAAGCTCCAAGGGTCATTGAGAAAGACCACAACAATTTTGAAACTTGCAGACCGTTGCACAATCGCCCTTGACGTAATTGTGGAGGATGTGATGGTCTCCATTGGATCCTAGGAGTAAACTGTAGATTTTCTAGTTCTCTAGCCTAAGGCTAAACTTACTGGTTATCCTCGCATCCTTGGGAGGCTATGGTTGGCCATAGTTGATGCTTACATTAGCTGTAGAGCTGGGAATATGACCGTCAAGAACGAGCATATGTCCAAATAGTTAGTCCTATGCTCTCCTCCTTAACGTTCTCTAAAGCATGATTTACCTTTATGGTTGGAGGAGGAGGAAGAAGATGAGGTTTATTCTGCCCAAATTTATTCTTTCGAAGCAACCATAAGAGGAGGACAACAAGATGAGGATGACTTAACTGAGCACCTACTCCAAAGTCCAACTTCTGGTTCATTACCATTAGAAGAAGAAGGGAAACCCAGAAAAATAATCCAATTGACTTGTGCTTGGCCGATTCCAACCCACTCTGTGTCAAAACGATAGAATTTGTCCTAGAGAAAACCTTGAAAATTAATCCATCTCTTTCTTCTCTCGAAGAGGAAAAGCTATGTGACATGTTGAGAGAAAAACCTAGAAGCCTTTGCTTGGAGTTACAAGGAAATGAAGGGAGTACACCCTTCAGTGTGTACTCACCACATATACATCAAAGAAGGTTGCAAGCCAGTCTGCTAACCACAAAGGAGGATGAATCTAGGTCTTAAAGATATAGTCAAAGAAGAACTGCAAAAACTTCTAGATGTAGGATTCATTTACCCTATCTCCGACAGTAAGTGGGTCTCTTCTTTAGTGCTAGTTCCCAAGAAAAATGGTAAGTGGATGATTTGTGTTGATTACAGGGAGTTGAACAAAGCCATAAATAAGGATCAATTTTCCCTACCGTTCATCAACCAAGTGCTAGACGGCCTGGCAGGGAAAAAGTTTTTTTCTTTCCTAGATGGATTCAGTGGGTACAACCAAATCCAAATCTTTCCAAAAGACTAGGATAAGACCAAATTCACCTATCCTTGGGGTAATTTTACCTATAGGGTCCTTCCTTTTGGCCTATGCAATGCTCCTGCCAATTTCCAGAGAGCAGTCTTGAGTATTTTCGCTGAATTAGTACATGATGCAGTGGAAATGGATGATTTTACACCTTATGGCTTTGATTTTCAAGAAGCCTTGACTAACCTATGCAAAGTATTGCACAAATGCATTGAAATGAACTTGTCTCTTAGTACGTAAAAATGTGAATTCTTAATGATTGAAGGGATCATGCTAGGTCATTCAATATCTCAGCAAGGACTACAGGTGGACTCGAACAAAATAAAAATCATCCAAAGGGTACCACCTCCACAAAAGCAGAGAGATGTCAGGAGTTTCTTGGGGTTAGCTAGATACTACTGAAGGTTCATAAAGGACTTCAGCAAGTTGGCTTCTCTTTTATTTGGGTTGCTGGAGAAAGATTCTGAGTTTATATGGTCAAAAAGCTATCAAGAGGCCTTAGACATTCTAAAGGGTAAGTTAAGCACTGCAACAATTCTCTGAGGCCCAAACTGGGCCCTCCCTTTTCATATTCATGTTGATTCCTCACACAAAGCCATAGGAGTAGCCTTAGGTTAGGTAGAGGAGAAACTGCCCTATGCCATATATTTTATCAGTAAGAACTTTTTAAAGGTTGAGCTAAACTATATAGTGACCAAAAATGAACTCCTAGTTATTATGAATTCATTAAACAAATTTATGCATTACATTGAAGGCTATCAAACATTTGTGCATACTAACCATGCTGCAATCAAATATTTAATGAACAAACCAAATGTGAATGCTCGAATTATAAGGTGGTTTATTTTATTATAGCAGTTTGATCTAACCATTGTTGATAAGCTTGGTAAAGAAAATTTTGTTGCATACATTTTACCTAGGGTGAATCTGCCTACAAGTGAAGAAGGAATGGTGGATGACCAGTTACCAGATGAGCATTTGTTTGCTATTTCAGTTCCCTCTACATTGTTTGCTGATATAGCAAACTATTTGGTATCAACACAGTTCCCACCAAACTTACCCTCCAAATAAAAGAGCAAGATAGTCAGGAAAAGCGCCCCCTTCACCTGGATTGGAAGAAATATTTTCAAACTTGGCCCAGATCAAATCTTGAGAAGGTGTGTAAGGGAAGAGGTAGTTTTTGACATCCTTCTGACCTGTCTTGATGGGCCTTGTCGAGGTCACTTTGTAGCAAAGAGGACAACATTCAAAGTGTTACAAGCAAACTATTATTGGCCCACTCTTCATCAAGATGTGAAAAAGTACACTAATCAGTGCGATAGGTGCTAGAGGATGGGAGAGCCTACTCCAAGAGATGAAATTCCCCTACAGCCTCAAGTGACTTTCGAGCCATTTGAAAAGTGGGGCATGGACTTCATTGGGCCTATCAACCCTCCTTCAAAGAAAAAACAATACATTGTTGTGTGCATCGATTATTTGACTAAGTGGGCTAAAACCAAGGCAATTAAGGCAGCAACAGAAGAGAATGTGGCTGATTTCCCAAGGGAGAATGTATTCTACAAATTTGGGTACCCTAGAGAGCTAGTCACAGACCAAGGCAACCAGTTTACCTCCAACATGATAGAAGAACTGCTCAGCCATCACAAAATCAATCATAGGACCTCCATTCCCTAACATCCACAAGTTAATGGGAAAGTGGAGGTGACCAACAGGGCACTGGAGGGCATCTTAACCAAGGTAGTGAGCAGCAACAGGAAGGATTGGGCAGAGAGACTAATTGAGGCCACCTGGGCCTATAATACCACATGGAAGACCACCACTAGATTTACACCCTTTGAGCTAGTCTATGGGAAAAAGGCTTTGTTGTCCATTGAGTTTGAATATAACACATTGAGGATGGTAGCCCAACTAGATTTGGATCTTAGTCATGCACAAAAAGAAAGATTGTTCCAATTGAATGGCTTGGATGAATTTAGAATGCAGGCCCTCCTACATACAAAGATAGTTTAGCTTTAGAGGAAGATCTGGTATGATAAACATATTAAAGATAAGAAATTTCAAGAGAGCGAATGGGCATTGTTATATGATTCTAGGTATAAAGACTTCAAGGGCAAGCTAAGGACAAGATGGCTCACACCTTATGTGGTAGAGAGATTCTATGATAATGGTTCAGTGCAAATTAGAACTATAGATGAAGAAGCCATTCCATTGCTTGTCAATGGACACCGATTGAAAATGTACAAGAGGCCTTTATCAAAGCAATAGTTCATTGACAATATCAATAAAATAGTGATGATGGTAGAGCGAGTTCCAGTTCCTCCCTCATCAGGTCACTGAAAGAGAAGAAAAAGAATAAGGACTTGGGTGAAAACCTCCAGGTGGTGCCTGAGTCCCATCTTTGGCTTGAAAACCTCATGAGGTGACCCAATGATGTAAAAAAAGAGAAAAGAATAAGAAGATCCCTAGGTGAAAACCTTCCTTGAGGCAGCTAGGGAAAACATCTATGGTGAAAGCCTCAGCCTAGGTGTTTTTCAAAAAAAAAAAGAGAGAAAAAGATATAATTGTTATTTGCAGGTGGGCGAGAATGATAGCCAAAGAGTAAAAAGAGGATCCAAAGGGAAACATGCCTCACACATATCCATCTCCTCGACTCCTTACCATGCATCCCTCCATAATTTCTATCATTTTTCCACTCTGTTGCTTCAATTTATGTGAAGATTTTGTTTTCTACAGGATCCCCTGTATTCTTACAAGATCCCTTGAAAACCTACAAGATGATCCTGTAGGAATTACAGTGGCCCAGAAAACCTACAGGAAGCAATCCGAGGGCACATGGTAGGTTTTTTAGGTCCCTAAAATTCATCCTAGAAATGATCTAACACCTTACCTCATCAATTATCATCATCCCTTCACTCACCATTCAAAACAAAAAGAGATCAGTTTCTGCTAGTTATAAAAAAAAAGAAAAAAAAGAAAAAAGAAGAAGAAGAGAGTAAGAGCATTACCTGAATGTCCCTTGCTCCACATACACTCTCACTCCCTTTGTCCATTCATTACAACATCCTCACACCTCCAGCCAACAACATGATTAAAGAATTCTGAGGGAGAAACACCTATAAGACATCTTGTAGGAAATCCTATAGCACCCTATCCCATAGAATGTCAATCTTCAGCTACAGGTCTTCACTAGGATGATATAGGAGCTCCACAGTAGCAACAACATCAGATCTTCAATCAGATACCTGCAAAAGCCAAGAAACCATCAATAGACAACAAGAGGAGGAAGAAGAATGACCATGCAACAAATAAACGATGCAACACCTCTGATCTTCGACAACTGCAGCATGGCATCGAAACCACAAGTAAGTATCCCGCTCACTCACTCATATGCATCATTTAATAAAAAGTTGTAAGGGTTATGAGATAGTTGGTTTATAAGTGAAAAGGTGGCTAGTTAACTTGGCCACCTTCGTTCAGTAATCACATGCAAAATCGGGTGTCCTCTCACACGTGGCTGCAATCAACTCAAAGATAGAGGAGGAGTAGGACAAGAAGTGGTTAACTATGGACCTACGAGGTGGGAGCTAATAACGAGGAGTGGGAAATGATGAGGTGGTAGTGGGGACCAATGGTCCAAAAATGGTAATGTACCTCTGATGCTAGTACACCACCTCACCCCAAAACACCATAAAGGGAAATAAAACATCATTTGCATGCTTTCATGCATTTCAGCTCCTCGAAAATCCCTCACTCAAGTTTCTCTCATAACTCTGGCCACCCACCGGAAGCAAGGATCCATTGTTCTTCAAGATAATTTCTACAGGAACATACACAGGAATTCCTACAGGAAGAGTCTACAGGATACAGTCTACATGATTCTACAGAATACACAGAGGTAGTCTACAGGATAGGCAAAGAAGAGTTCAAGAGGGGATATCATGGGAATTGTCCACTGCCACCATGCTAAAGAGGTAGGCTATAAAAATCCATCCCCATTTACAAGCAAATGAACTAGAAATGCTTTAAAATCTAGTGAATTTAGCAACTGTGGGAGGTGAATTACATACCCAGTAAACTTTGTTTTCCTCTTGAATTTAAAAAATTTGTGTCAACCCTCTCATTTTCTCCTAAATCATCACAAGAAAGATGATAGGAGGGTTTAATAGGAGAGAACCCACAAACACTGTGAGGATACAACAGCACCCCCAAGTGCTTGAAATCTTTACAAGACACAACTAGATGGGGTTTGTCGAAAAATTCACAGCATATGATGATAAGGTGGCTCAAGGATTTGCTCATTGCCTCACTCCACACAGCGAAATCCATGCCACTATTTTAGTTAGACGCCTCACTATAGATCTCACCCCAGAGCTCATCAGTAGGGTCATCACACTTCTGCTAGGAATTCCATGGAGAAAAGAGGACAAAGGAGACAGTCAGGTGGAAAAAAGGAAATTCTTTTTAGAAGGTGAAGAACCCACAGAGGACAAAAATGGAGTAAGAAGGGACATTCTTCCATACCCATGGAGTGAGATAGGCTACCAACTCATCAAATATATCTCATGTGAGGGTAGATATAGTGTTGTTTATGGCTACCATTTTAGGATCCTTGAAGAATTAAGATTTGGGGTAGAAAGACCAGTTCGTCAAAGACTCAACATACCCTATTTCTTGATGCAATCACTCATAGACTCCAACAAAAAAGTAAAGGAAGGGAATTCCCAACAATTGGCTCACCATGGGTTGATCAGGATCCTCATTGAGAATGCCCTCCAAAACCTCAGAATCCCTATAACATGGTCAGTCTTCAGAGACTTGCCAGTAGAGGATGACATCAAAACCCTCACTTATGATGTTAGTCCCTCTGTTAGTGAGGAGGAGGCAAAACAAGAAGAAGAAGATACAGAGCTAGATAGGGATGATATGGATGAAGAAGAAACTGATACAAAGGAACATGATGAAGCAAAAGAAGAAGAGGGAGAAGAGAAGGAGGATGATGATGGAACAGAGGAGGAAACTAAGGAAGAAACTGATGGAGATGAGGAAGAACAACAAGAGGAAGAAGATAAGAAAAATAGAGAGGAAGAAGGCATTGAAACAAAAAGGGAAGAACACAAAGAGGAGTCACCTAGGGTGTCTCCAGAGGCTACTGAGAGGGAGGCAGCAACTGCCCTCACTGCTCTCAGCACCCCAGTCAAGCAAAAAGGGAAAAGAAGGAGGCAAGCCCCACTATATTTCAGAATAAGAAAGAGCACAAGAATCAAACAAGGGAAGCCACAAATAAAAAAAAAAATTCCTATTGATATTGAAGATTCCCCTACACTGAGAGACAAAATGCCTTCCCCTAAGTCACTAATCCTCTATGTAAGGAGGCCTAGTACCAGATCAGCTTCCTTAAAGGGTAAGGACATCCTATAGGATCCACAACAAAACCTACAGGAAGCAAAAATAGTCTTACAGGATACTCTGCAAAAACTACAGGAAGCAAAAAAACTGGAAGGGAAGGTAGGGGAGCAGCAAGAAACAAAAGATGATGATGTTGAAAAAAAGGAACTAAGTCCCCATCCTAACCTAGATTCTTACTACTGGTTTATTGAAGGAGGTAGGGTGATACCTCAAAAAATTTCCATCCCATTGATTTCCGAACTTGAGAAGGAGAGGGCAAGAACCCACCAATGGATGCAAATCGCCAAGTCAAAAGGGGTGGAAGACATTGGGCACATGGAAGAGAAGCTCAAATAAATGGGCAAAGAGCTAAGTGGCTTAAGGGATAGAGAAGCAATAATGAGAGATCAACTTGAGAGGGAAAATGCATGGCTGAGGGAATAACTGCAGGAAATGGAGAACCAACTAGCATGTATGTCCAGCCTCTCCTTAGAGGCCATCCAGTGTAGGATGCCAGCTAAATCCTATGCTATTTACCTCAAAGAACAATGGTTGTAGTTTTATATTAAAACACTAGCACAAAGGGGAACCATGCCATTTCAGGACTACAGGCAGTTTATTGATCTTTGTGATCAAAGTACACTAGAGGATAGGGCCAAAATGGCTGAGTTTTACTTGCACAACATGGCCCTCATGGACATGAATGTTTGGGACCATAATGCCAAGCTAGGAGATCTACAATTAATGGCTTTGGCATCATGGATGAACCATGAGGAGTCAAGGGTTGTCGAGATGAAAATAATATTTGCCAGACATCAAAATGAACCTCTTTTCATCATAGCTGAACAATCAAATCCCATGGCCCTAATCATCACCCATAATTTGATTGAAAATGATCCTCAGTTGGCACTTAGATATGTTGCTGCCCAAGATCAAGCAATTTCACATTTTGAGGATATGTTTAGGCTGCTAGGAGATGATAGTATACATACCTACCTAAGGAGATGGAACACACTGCCACATAGCTTGAAGATTAGGGAATATCACTCCCCTTAAAGGTTGAGAGAGGCACTCAATAGGACACTTATGTATAATCAATCAATGAAAAGGTTGAAGGTCAATTGGATAGGCCTAAAACTCAGTCCACGACTACTCATAGGGATTCTAGAATGAAGGAAAGAAGAAGAGGAAAAGAGGCAATGATAAGAAGTAGAAAAGAAATCAGGCTTCTATGAACAAGAATAATAGACCACAGTGGAGGCATGGGATGTCAGAGAGGCTACCAGAGCCATGAAGGACATGGACATTGACTAAGTTTCTCAGAGGGTGAGAAAAAATTTTAGTAGGGGGTTGATGATGAGCCTAATCATTGGTTAATTATATGGGCCTTAATTCACCTCCTAGCCTAGTCAAACCAACTATTCTCACAACTTATTGCACACTTTTGATTATATTTTGTTTATGAGATGATTTAGAGTTGGATATTTTGCTTTGTGGTATAATGTGCATTTAATGCAAGATTAAAGGATAAAAGCAAGGAATTTTGGTAAAGAACTTGGTGAAAACTCAAATGGGACAAGGGAGAGGAATTATAGGAGGTAAATCCTCCTCATTTACTACCCCTCCATTTGAATATTCCTCTATCAGCTCGAAGTGCAAACAACCAAATCATGAGGACTAGAAGGCATCCGAGCAAGTGAAAGACAAAGCACCAATTTATCTTCAGTTTGAGAGCCGAGCCTCACTAATTTTAAGGAATTCATTGGAGAATTCAGATGTATAAGTAGAGAGGCCTAGAACCTTAGTAGGATTCAGGTTTTTTGATTGTAAAACTCTACTCTATTCTCGAGCTGCAAGACTTGTGACAGATTTTGATGTAATCAATTGTTTTGATAATAAAAATGAGTTTTGTTTTGAGCTAGCACTGAGTTAGCTCAGAGGACTGAAGTTGTTGGGTTAGGGCCCAACCCTAGCAGCCAAGGCTCCTCTTTATTGTACATGTATTCTAGCATAGATTCATAGTTCAATTGCTCATTTGCTTAAATAGATGCATTTCCATTACAACATTGTAGAGTAGATTGGTTGTATGTTAGTTTTCTTCCATTTGTGCATTCTTTCAATTAACACGTGAGAAAGGAGAAAAATATCACCATAAGGTTTTCAGCAGGTGTCTCGGCCTCACCTCCTCCCTCTGGGACCATGACTTGAGGAAGAGACCCTTCATCAACCCTAGAAACATAGATTTATAGTTCTTTCATGAGCTTTGGAGTTTGTTGTCTTGATTCAGTACTTGGTTCATTTCATTGTCATCTTTTTCCATTACTCTATTTTTGCAATAAGATCTCACTCATGTTCTCATTTACTTCAGCAGTTTCTTCATGCATAATATGGGCAATTGATTCATTCTTTTCTAGTTTATGAAGATGTATCTTGTTGCATAGTTCTTGAAAGACAAACATGTTTTAAGCACTACGGGCACCTCAGGAGGAGGTTTAGACTTCATCACCAACATCCATCTTCCACCTCATCTACCTTAACCATCTCTTGTTCCACCATCACCCTCACTAGCTTTTTTGTCCTTTTTCATTGAAATTACCCTAGACACATTGAGTGAATCTAGCCATCTCTTCTCTTGGATATTGATTCCTGAGTGTTCCTAGACGTTCTAACACCCTCTCCCACTCATCACACACCTTTTCTAAGTTTCTCAAGACCTCCAACACCTCACAGTTAGCTCTCGGTTATATCTTGTAGGCTTCCTGTAATTCCTACACGATCATCCTGTAGGTTTCTAGTACATCCTGTAGATTTTCCTAAAATGACTTGTTTTGAGGCCAAATTTATGGGGAACCTCTAGGAAGTCACAAAAAGCCTCCTAGGACCCTTCCATACAATCCAATCACTCCATAAACCTTATAGCCATCCTCAACCACCCTCCATCCACCTGTCACATCCACAAGAACAATTAAATTGCACGCTTGATTTTACCGAAAAAAACCAAAAAAGTGAAAATAGATTTAGTTTAGTTTTCTTGCTCACACATTAGTATGGTTTTATGCTATTTAATTCTGAAACTTATATAACAACATTAAGTTACTGTTGATTTAGCAATTCTGCTTAGCATAGATGTTTAAATGGTTAATTAGGATATGGTGTGATTTAGCATTACATGTTGTTTTCCTCATTACTGTAGTAGAATAGCTCTCTTAGAATAGATTTGATCTTCTTCCATCAAAGAATCAAGCTTCTTCTAACTCTATATAAGTCTAGCTTGGAACCTGTGAGGTCTGTCGCCAGATGAACAGTGACAACAGGTAAGACCTTCACTTTTACTTGTGCATATAGCACTGTCACCTCCAAGTTTGTACGAACCCCAGGTTGATAAGTAAATATGGTAGCCCAAGAGTTGCAACATCCTTGCTGCAATACTGGCACTCATCAAAACCTAAAATTGATTGCAATATTTTCTCCATGGTAGGAAAAGGAAAATTATCCTTTTGACAAGCTTTGTTTAAGTTCCTAAAATCAATATAAATCCTAATGTCTCCATTGAATCTTTTTCTTGACAGGAACCATATTTGATACCCATTTTGAGTGTCTACTGAGAAATATTATCTTTTCTTTCCAAAGTTTGTTCAACTCAGATTTGATTTTACTTTCAAGGTTTGGATGAATCTTTCTGAGATTCTTTTGAACTAGTTTCTCATTAGAGGTCATCAATGTAGTATGTTGAATTACAGAGGTATCATAGGTCTTGAGATCTGAATAATCTGAGACAAAGACACCTTTATATGTTTTCAACAAATTAACGAATGATATCCTTTCTTCGGATGATAAATCAAGACCTAGGTTGACATTTTGAGGTTTTTTAGTTGTACCTAGTTTTACCACTTCAAATCTCAAAGTAGAACTCCGAGTCTTGGAGTTGGTAATCTTCTTAAATTTGTCATTCAAATCATAGAGATCTTCCATTTTAACTACGGACTTTGCAATTGGGTTTCGATCCTGTTTATGATTGATTTGTAAGTCATGTTCATGTTCATCTATGATTTGTTCCTCATAAGATCCTTTTGGTGTAAGGAAATCGATTATATCAGTATCATTATTAAACACTCTCCAATTTGTTACATTATCAGGAATGGATGGTTTGAAAACAAACTCTATGGAAAATATATCTAGACTAAATTCCTCTGAAGGTATAAGCCTAGATGCTACATTGGAAAGTAAGTCAACCCTTGCATTTTGTAATATGGGGACTGAAGAAATGTTAAAGAAGTGAAGTGAGAAGTAATATTCTGGGAAAGGGATTGATAATGTTTGAGAAGACTAGACACACAATGGATTGTGTTTCTTACCTGTTTAATAAATATTTCAGAGTCTCCATATACTTGCAAATACTTGACATGGAGGCCAATGGCTTTGTACAACCCTTGAATCAATGCTTCATATTCTGCAGTACTGTTAGTGCATTAAAATTCAAGCCTGCGGGATAACATGGTTTTCTCTCCTTACGGGCTGATTAAGATACATCCCACACCTGCACCATCCTCAGACTTGGAACCATCAAAATAAATAGTCTAGAATAGTGAATTATCTACAATTTTATCAACTACATTTACACAGTTGGAAAAATCTCTCTGTGAAATTTTTTCTATATGAGATACTACAACATTATCTGGAAATGGAGATCTTTGAGCATTAAAGGATCCCAAGAATGATTCAGTTGAGTAATTTCCAATAATGTTATTGGTGAAAGCTACTGGCTCATTTCTTCCCTCAAGATCAATGACTGTGTATTTCATGAATTTCTCACGGTCTACTATGATCTGGTTAGGTTTACCATTGTGTGGCAACCACATGTGAGACCAATTAGTTACAAAGTATCTGTGTAACTTTTCATACCAATCCCTACTTAGAATTAAACCATAAAATTTAGGGATATTAGCTAATATAATACCGATTATGTGCGAAACTTTTGGATTACTGGAAAGCCTGATTGAAACTGATGCTATTTCTCCAAGAACCTCTACTTTTGTTCTGTCGAGTTGAACTTTGTGTACAACAAATTTTTGAGGTGTAATATTCAATTTGGTGCACATTGTCCTTAGCATCATGTTTGAAGAGGCCCCTAAATCAACAAGGAAATTATGGACGTTTCTGTTGAAAATCTCATAAGTAAGAAGAAATGGAGGTGTATGAGAAATATATCTATCACCTATCAGAACTATATCTGTGGGATTTACTTTGTTTGAAGATGAAGGAGGTTTTCCAATATCATAAGCATCTTGAGTGACTATAGCGGATGGTAAAGGAGCTACAGGAACTGATTTTAACTCTCTGAGTAATATTTTATGTTGTTGTTTGAGTTTAGTTAGTTCAGGCAACGAAATATTTTCTCTCGTCTTTTTCGTATCTTCGACTACGTTATATTCTATTGTATCCAAGATTACTAACATTTTGGAAGCAGTTGGAGGATCTAGTGGAATAGAATCGGTTTCAGTAGTCTTAGATTTCTTACTTAATGTCTTCTCCTCGATAGGAGTAGCAAATTTTTATTTTTGAATTGGTGTAGATGTATCGGGAGAGTTTTTACTTCTTGTAGTTATTGGCATAACTTGTTCTTCCTCTTCAGTTGGAAGAATGAAGTCCCACATTCCATTTAACTCAACTTCTTCTTTAGTTTTTTCTTCTTCTTCAGTTGGCGAGTCTTCTTCCAGTTCTTGATTAGATTCAACATTTGAAATAGTATTTGGTGGCTGAGATGTGGAAGAATGATTTCTTTTAAATGAGTGAAAAGGTTTCTTGGGAGCATATGATTCTGCAACTTGTTTCTTAAATTTGACCATTTCATTTGACATGATCTTTAACACCTTCTGAAGGCCTTCAAGGTCAAAAGGATCCTTTGGAGCTTTGTTTTTTGAATCATCCTTGAATGTTACTTTCTTTGATTTAATTTCGTATGTCTATGACCTCTTTTCTAAGGAAATAATTCTTCTTTCTATAGACAAAGCTTCTTTCATGCTTTCTACGAGGGTAGCCTTATTGGCTCTATCTACAAAAAATACGATATTAGAAGGAAGGGAGGATATGTACCACTCTATTTGTACATCTACTGCAGGTTTAGAGGCAACTGGGATTTTGTTTAGTAACTTGTTAAATCTGGAGTTGAAGTATTTGATCGTTTCATTTGAATTGGCTTTTAGGTTGGAAATATCATTGATTAAAGATGCTATAGTCCCGTCATCACCAAATTTTGCAAGAAATATGTCTTGAAAAGTATCCGAGTTTCTTATTGAGCTTGTTGGAAGGGAAAAATACCAAGATCCTATAGATCCCTGGAAAGTACAAGGAAACAGTCTCATCACACCATCCTCATGTGCAACTCCAATATGATTCATGGCTAACATAAAGTTATTTAGATGTTCTTCAGCAGGAAGACCATCATTAGGATTATACATAGGTAATCATTTTTATAGGTTTACTGGGAGAGCATTTAGATTAGCAACCAATACAACACTAGGATATGTCCAAGGTTGAGCAGGTTGATTGGCCATAACTTGAGTTGGAGACTGGGAAAATGGGAAGGTCAGTCTAGAAGTAGGTGTGGGTGGTGAAGAACTTACTACTAGATAAGTACTACTAGTAGTAGTACTAGTTGAAGAAGTGGATTGTGTAGAAGTGAATGGATGGAAAGGTGAAATGATCTTGTTGGTATCCGATTCAGATCTTGATCTGGAAACTTTTTTATGTCGCGAATGAATGGGAAACTTAAAAGGATTAACTCTGAGCCTTTAACTTTGTAATCGAGTTAATAAACTAGTTTCTCATAATAAGGAAGAGACACTTTCTTCAGAGGCTTCAGGTCTCTCGGGTTTCTTAGAAATGAATATATGTTCCAATTTCTATATCAAGGAGTGAACTTCAGGAGACTCAGTAGTGTAATATCAAGAAGGTGGTTGTCTTAATACTCCAGGAGATGAGGGAGATGTTTCTACAACTTCAGTTTTCTGATCCAGAGCTTTTGAATGAGATCTAGAAGAAGTAGAAGTTGTGGAGGGGTTTTGACTCTTATGAAAGTTTTTCAATTGATATTTAGGCTTATATGCCATTAATAGTAGGATTTCCCTCCTTCTAGCTCCAAAATGTTGAAGCCTCAGATTTATGCTGCTCCAACATGGGGTGTACCACCCAGTCCGGACCTTAAAGACAACTCCTTTTCTGTTTGAAGTGGTGGCTCCGACTGGGGATGATGGGACCAATTTCCCAATATGAGTTTTAAAATGACAGTTGGTGGTTTTCAAGAATTTTCAAATAAGAATAATGATAACTAAATGACCTATTATATCATACAAATCTCTAGCTAACTTAATCTAATATAAACCTTGGTATTCTGTGTGATATGCGATCTAAAAAGATATATGTTTGACATGTGATAATAAAGATCATTCACGCATTAAACAGAGAGGATAACGTGTAAGAATAATTTCTTTGACTAAATAGTTAGTCAAAGAAATGCATAAACTATATCACATATATATGATGATTATATATGAAAATAAACACTTTGATCGAGGCATCATACAGTAGTGCAATTAATGCATAACAGAAAGAACATATTCCATATACAATTCATGAAAACGAAATGTTAACACTAATTAAACAGAAACAAAACTAATCATCCAAGATAAAAGTACCATATATGTGAGGTTCTACTCATTTGACTAATGACATAGATCAACTCCTTTATTCAAATCAAATTATTCTCCAAGTGTACAATAGTGCATCAACATAGGAAAGTAGTATGATATTCAAAATAAATGACCATGTTCCATAATTTCATCGAGGAATTCACAAACTTACATAAGTGCATTCTTTGCAAATGTTTTTGATAAAATTCTAGACCCTTCTCTAAATGCATGAGAAGGGTATAAACACTTGTTGAGATTGTAACAAGATGATGGAGCTTAGTGAAAAGAGTCGCCTTCACTAAGTGGCCCTGCAGGCAAATTATGGCGCAAGTTCTGTTTTTGGATCCCAGCGGGATGATCATAGCAGGAGTGACCACAGCAGGGATGATCACAGCAGGAGTGACCACAACAGGAGTGATCATAGTAGGAGTGAACACAGTAGGAGTGATCATAGCAGGAGTGATCAAAGTCTATTTTTAGACTGGCTGTCCAAAATAGAAAAGTCAAATATTATTGTCTCATAATAATATTTGGACTATAAACTTGATCTTATTCTCTTGGAGCACTTCAGTTTGAGCTACAGATGTGGCCCATGCAGCTGTCAGAAGGAAGTACACTTTTCTTATGAGTCAGTTGAGTTGTTGCATGCATGACTTCAGTTAGAACTCAATCAGTTGAGTTTGGTGGAGTTGATTGTGGAGTTGATGGAGTTGTGTTCAGTTTGACTTGGTTAAACTAGTTGTAGTTAGTCTAACTGCAAATAGACTAATGATGAGTTGTTAAACTAATTATTAACTCATAATACAACTATATAATACATCAGTTAACCTAGTTGCATGTCAGTGCATGTTCAGTTCAGCAGGGACGGGTGTTAGAGAATCAGATTGCTATCAGTTGTGACTATAGTTGTGCATTAGATCTTGCACAATCAAGGGATTGAGTATGCCAATGAGTTTGCTTATGTATTTTCCCAGTATTATAGCCTCTACTCACGTCTAACATAGTGTGAGTGATTCTTTGGAGGTGAAATACGAGTTTGGTAAACCATTCTCATTCATTCTTGAGCAGGTATTGAGCAGTGGAGGCAGGCAAGCAGTGGAATAGATTTGGAGATCAGATCTTAGCTATATTGTGTATAACAGGTGGAGCTGGTACTGGATTGCTTGGTGATAAGCGTTGTACTTTGTAATGTTACATGGTCTCAATCATTAATATACAGATAGTTGGGGTTTTTAGCGAGATGCTTTCCCCGGGTTACATACTGTGTTAATGTGTGAATGCTCTTGATGTTTTATTATTATTGATGCTGCTAAATTGATGATAAACGTAGAGGAGCTTATGCATTTTGTATGTATTCCGCAATAGTACATGATTAGGATAATCTCCATTGAATATGTGTTAAATTATTCAAAATTTCTACATGGTATCGGAGCTGTTGATCATCAGATCTACTATTCAGGAAGTGTTTACATTCTATTTCTTCAGGCAAAGTCTGTAATCGGGCCAGGTAGCCTCTGGATTCATCCCTCCTTTGGAAGGTGAGATATCCGGTGAATGCCCATACAGTCAATCTCTGTATGAGAAATATTGTGTTCTCACGAATCTTATATCCGAGGTGGTTGAGTTGGTTGCTGGTGGAATTCGAATTTGCAGCAGTGTTTTCTTCGTGACAACGCAGCAATGTCTTTCAACGGATTGTGATTGGAGTATGCTCTTGAGGGCAGCTTAAACTATATTGCATGGAAGGACAGGATGGAGGCAGTATTGGATGATAACGGGCTGAAGGAGTTCATAAATACAGATATCCCAAAGCCTACTGATGCTACTCAAGCTGATGCTTGGCAAAAAAAGACCGCAAAATGTCGAAGGATTCTGTTGGAGGGCGTGAAGGATCACATTGTGTCCAGCCTCCATGGAAAGGCTACTCCATATTTGATGTGGAAATCATTAACAAAATTATTCCAAAGCAAGAGCGATCAGAGGAAGCTGGTGCTCAAACATAAACTCAGAAACATCAAATGCGAGAAGGGTGACAGTATGCCCAAGTATCTCATGAAGTTCACTCAGTGTCGAGATGAGCTGGGAAGTGTGGGGGTTATTGTCGATGATGAGGACTTGGTGACCTTGGCTCTCCTTGGTCTTCCGAAAAGTTGGCATTCCTTTCAGGAATCTGTCAATGGTCGGGGGAAATTGGCAAGATGGGAAAGACTATGGTCAGATCTTGTGCAGGAGGAGATTAGGCGTAGTGCCAGGGACGGATCTTCGTCAAAGGGAGCTGATGAAGAGAATTGCACTTTGGCTGCCAAAGCAAAGAAAGGGAAGAGCAAGAAAGCTTCTCAGTCTGGTGCGAAAGGCAAGAAGAAGGATATGTCCAAGGTGAAGTGTTTTCACTGTCACCAGCACGGACACTATACCACTAATTGTCCACAGAAGAAGAAGAACAAGTAGGTTGCTGGATCTTCAGGAGGAGAGGCTCTAGCCTCACAGTTTGAGCTTGATTTTTCATTGATTGCATGCTTGGTTCCAAGTGTGATGGGATCGATGTGTTCCTTGGACAGTGGTGCGTCTTTTCACATGAAGGGAGATAGAGATTTGTTCTCTGATATGGAGGACAAAGATCTTGGAGTGCACATCGAGATGGGCAATGATGGTAGATACAGTGCGACCGGTATCGGTACCATTTCCTTTGAGAGGGAGTCTGGTGAAACCTTCGTATTGAAGGAAGTCATGCATGTTCCAGGATTGAAGAATAATCTCATCTTAGTGGCGATGTTAGAAGCCAAGGGGTATGATGTTGTTTTCAGCGAGGGAAAGGCCTTCCTACGCAGCAAGACAACTGGTGAGACCCGGAAGATAGGGGTTCGAGTAAGGAACCTTTATCAGTTGCATGTAGATGGATGCACAGTAATGGTGGGCAAGGCAGAAGGATTGGTGAGCCGGGATGATGGCAAGTTGTGGCACAGGAGATTGGGTCACCTTCACCATGGAGCCTTGAAGATACTGCAGCAGATCACTACAGGGCTTCCTAAAGGCACACTTGCACAGTCAGATTAGTGCAAGGGGTGTAATTTGGGGAAATTTGTGAAAGCCACCTTTCACGAGAAGGATAATCGTGCCATGACGATCCTTTAGAGAATTCACACAGACGTGTGTGGACCTTTCTCAGTTGCTTCGACAGAAAAACACAGGTATTATGTGATTTTTGTTGATGATTTCTCTTGTAAGTGTTGGATCTTCTTCATGCAGAAGAAGAGCGAGACATATTCAAAGTTCTGTGAATTCAAAGCACTGGTCGAGAAGGAGTCGTGGAAGAAGGTGAAGGCTCTTAGGAGCGATAATGGTGGTGAATACATCTCGGATGAGTTCAAGGATTTCTACAAGGCAGAAGGGATTCGGGGAGAGCTCATAGCTCCCCATAACCCACAACAGAACAGGGTAGCTGAGCGGAAGAACAGAACGATTGTGGGTGCTACATGGGCCATGTTGCATGATCAGGGCCTACCCCTTCACTTGTGGGTGGAAGCATGCAATACAACAGTTTATGTGCAGAACCATTGTCCTCATAGGATACATGGCATGAGTACACCTGAGGAGGCTTATTCTGGTAAGAAGCCTGATCTTTCTCATTTGAGGATATTTGGTGCTAACGTTTACATGCATGTGACGAAGGATGCCAGGAAGAAGTTGGAGCCGACCGCAGAGGTTGGGATATTTGTGGGGTACACTGATATGCCCCACAACTATCGTGTGTATTTTCCAAACAGTGGTAAAATTGTTGTGCGACAGGATATAAAATTTCAAGAGGAGAAAGCCATGAACTATTCACTTGAGAGGGAGCTACACTTGCATGCAGATGAGGAGCTATTAGTTCCTAAGGATGAGCTTTAGGACGTGGATTAGCCACAGGACGAGGTTCATGGAGTGGAAGAGACCACTCATGCGGCGCCAACCATCATAGGGTTAAAGCGCTTGACAGAAGCTGAGCGACTGGCTCAAGATGCAGAGAAAGTTGTAGGACCACCTACAACCCAACGCAGGTAGAGACAATCACCTGATCGGTACACTGGATACATGGCTCTTATGAGCTAGTGTGTTGTGACTGAGCCATCCTCTTTCGAGGAAGCTGTGGAGGATCCCGCATGGGTAGACGCCATGGTGGAAGAGTATGATTCTATTGTCAGAAACAGTGCATGGGAGATTGTTCCTAGACTGGAAGGGAAATCAGTGGTGGGTTTGAGATGGATCTGCAAAGTTAAGCAGGCAGCTGACAGGAGTGTGGAGAAGTACAAGGCAAGATTTTTTGCCTGAGGCTTTTCACAGATAGAGGGGATTGATTATGAGGAGACCTTTGCACCTGTCGCAAGGTATTCTTCCATACGGACGATTCTTTCTCTCTCAGCACAGATGGGATGGCACATTCATCATATGCATGTGAAGACTGCGTTCCTCAATGGAGTCATTGAGGAGGAGGTGTACATCGAGCAACCCGAAGGCTTTGAGGTCTTCAGCAGCGAGTCACATGTGTGCAGGCTCAAGAGAGCGCTGTATGGGTTGAAGCAAGCACCACGTGCTTGGTACACACGGATAGACAACTATTTCACAGGACTTGGATTCTCCAAGAGCGAGGCGGATCCTAACCTATACAAGATTGTGGTGGAGGGTAAGTTGCTTATCATTGTACTGTATGTTGATGATTTGATTCCTACAGGTGATGAGCTGTTGATACTGTCATGCAAGAAGGATCTTGCTACAGAGTTTGAGATGAAGGATTTGGGCCTCCTTCACTATTTCCTAGGATTGGAAATATGACAGTGTAGTGGTGGATTGTTTGTTTCTCAGGGGAAGTATGCTCGGGAGATACTGGAGAAGTTCAACATGCATGGTTGCAAGCCTGTGGATACTCCTCTTCCTGGAGGTTGGAGGAAGGAGGATGCCACTTCGGGAGAAGAAGTGGATGCCACTGTTTATTGACAGTTGGTGGGATCGTTGATTTATTTGGTCAATACATGACTTGATATATGCTATGCAGTTAACCAGCTTTCACAAGCTATGGTTAAGCCTACCAAGCTCTTCTGGAAGGCAAGCAAGCATGTATTGCGTTATTTGAGAGGCACATCGGGATATGGAACTTGGTACAGACAGGAGGATGCAGATTGGGTAGGGAGCTTAAGAGGCCGAGTATATGGCAGCAAGGACATCAGGTACCATCATATCAAAGATTGTGTGCAGCAGAGGATCATGTTACTTTCATACATTCCAATGGAGGATCAGGATGCTGAAATTCTGACAAAGGCTCTCACCAGGAGCAAATTCGAGTACCACCAAGGTAGGATAGGGGTTTCTGATAATCCATATCTTGTCGAGAGGGAGTGTTGAGATTGCAACAAGATGATGGAGCTTAGTGAAAAGAGTCACCTTCTCTAAGTGGGCCCGCAGGCAAATTATGGCGCAAGTTCTGTTTTTGGATCCCAGCAGGGATGATCACAGCAGGAGTGACCACAGTAGGGATGATCACAGCAGGAGTGACCACAGCAGGAGTGATCATATTAGGAGTGACCATAGCAGGAGTGATCACAGCAGGAGTGATCAAAGTCTATTTTTAGACTGGCTGTCCAAAATAGAAAAGTCAAATATTATTGTCTCATAATAATATTTGGACTATAAACTTGATCTTATTCTCTTGGAGCACTTCAGTTTGAGCTACAGATGTGGCCCATGCAGCTATCAGAAGGAAGTACGCTTTTCTTATGAGTTAGTTGAGTTGTTGCGTGCATGACTTCAGTTAGAACTCAATCAATTGAGTTTGGTGGAGTTGATTGTGGAGTTGATGGAGTTGTGTTCAGTTTGACTTGGTTAAACTAGTTGTAGTTAGTCTAACTACAAATAGACTAATGATGAGTTGTTAAACTAATTATTAACTCATAATACAACTATAGAATACATCATTTAACTCAGTTGCATGTCAGTGCATGTTCAGTTCAGCAGGGACAGGTGTTAGAGAATCAGATTACTATCAGTTGTGACTATAGTTGTGCATTAGATCTTGCACAATCAAGGGATTGAGTATGCCAATGAGTTTGATCATGTATTTGCCCAGTATTATAGCCTCTACCCACGTCTAACACAGTGTGAGTGATTCCTTGGAGGTGAAATACGAGTTTGGTAAACCATTCTCATTCATTCTTGAGCAGGTAATGAGCAGTGGAGGCAGGGAAGCAATGGAATAGATTTGGAGATCAGATCTTAGCTGTATTGTGTGTAACAGGTGGAGCTAGTACTGGATTGCTTGTGATAAGCATTGTACTTTGTAATGTTACATGGTATCAATCATTAATATACAGATAGTTGGGGTTTTTAGCCAGATGCTTTCCACGGGTTACATACTGTGTTAATGTGTGAACGCTCTTGATGTTTTATTGTTATTGATGCTGCTAAATTGATGATCAACGTAGAGGAGCTTATGTATTGTGTATGTATTCCGCAATAGTACATGATCAGGATAATATCCATTGAATATTTGTTAACTTATTCAAAATTTATACAATACTATCTAACTAATATTCAAAAATAGATTATACAAAAATTTGAGGAGGTTTCAAACAACCTTCCTCCTAACTAGCAACTAACTCTAAAAATAAAAGTGACTTGATGAGAAGAGGTTATGTTAGATACCTATACCAATAGGTTTCATATTTCATGATTGGCAAAAGAAGTTCCAAATATGCTCTGCTTTGGTGATGCAAAGATCCCATATTTCCAAGAGAATGCAATATGTGTACATAGCTTGATGTTGACTGAATTTTGGATGGATGGTCCAAACAGCCTAATCTGGATCATGCCATGTTTCAATTTCTTGTCATTAGAATAGAGAAAGAAGCCTGTCCAAACTGTTCAATCTTGGCAGGCTAGTAATTAGGCAGAGAATTAAGGTTCCCAACTTCTTAATCTGGGGCCTTGGAAGTAATAAGGTTAGTTGTAGATAGAAAATCAAAAGAAAAAGCCAAATGAAAAGAAAAGGCACATAAGGGTTTGCAAGTCTAAGTGCACCCTCCTTGGAGTAACAAAAAAAATGCTAGGCAGTAGGTGGGTAGGTAGATGGGGTTGCAGAAGCATGATTCCTTTGTCACTGGCTCAAGCAAAGGAAAAACATGGTGCCATCGCAGGTCTCCTATTCAGCAGTTTTGCAACAGTACAATGAGGCATGTCTAACTCCCTAATACCCCCCATTATACTCATTACTAACATCCCAATACTACTTATGTTCATGGAAAGAGTCAAAGTCTTGTGTTGGTTCTTGGTTCTTTAGAAGCCACATTTCTTGTGTAAAATTCTTTTCATTTTGATCTACTTCCTAAACTAAGTTCATTTCATATAAACTTAGTGGTTTTTCCCCCTTATCCACCTTCTCCACTCATATTAACTCCTAACTTCTTATTATCTAAATCCCCTATCTCCCCCTTTTCCCCTACTATTATAAACACTATGGTGTATAAACCCCAAGCAATGTATAAATATTCCCTCCCCCTGGCAATTATAGCCATATGCCTAAAAGCAGGGATTATATTGACCCCTGGTCAGTCTAATAACCTAAGCTACACCCCTTTCCCCTTCACAAATATTTGAAATCATTTACCCACTTCATTTGCAAAAGGCCTTGTAAAAACCCACTATTTTTCCTAACCAGCGCTATTTGTAAAATACACTAAAAAACCATTTTTTCCGCCTTATCCAAAGTTTTGTTGCCATGCGCCTTTCCACAAAAAACATTGGAAAAACCCGCAAATCTGCCAAAACCCACAGTTCTGCCTGGGCGCGCATTTCAAAGAATATATTAAAATATTCCCGCCCGCTACCGTATTGCCCTGACAACTTGCCCTCCCGCTAGCCATCGGATCTGGGCTTTCCCATCCGACGGCCCTTATCAATTTCGGAGCGGCCCCGATGTACTGCCATTACCTCCTGAAATTTGTCAGAGGGTGACGTTAGGCCTCTGCCACGCGTCGCCCCCAAATCTTATCGAGCCACCTTCTGACAATCCCGCTTCCGTATGAAGAGCGGTACGATGTTATACCGCTTACCACTCCCGGTTTTCAGCTGTTCTGTCATGCCAACGTCACGCCACTCCACCGCCGCATCAGCACCCCCGCCTGCCATCGCTCCGACATGTCCCCCACCTATGCAGTCCCTGTGGACCACTCACAGGCCGCCACGTCACCCGATGACGTCATGCTGACATCACCCAACCTTGACCCCACCTGATGACGTCATTCTGACATCATCCAAATTTTCGCGCCAACGCCCAAAAGTCCATATTTGGCTGAATTTTTCCGTTTTTGCGCATTTTCATATGTTTTTCTGCTCTGCCTCCTGCATGCATTTTTACGTCCTTTGCTGCCGCCAACCTACCAAGACCATTCTAGAGCTGCTGCCACTCAGCGTTTGACTGCAACCAAGCTCCTCCATCGTTATAACACCAAGTATTTACCAATTCTCTGACTGCGCGCTCTATTTCGTCCTACATTGTTAAGAAACCATTAAAAATTGACCATTTTTCTTGGAGAAATAGGCCTGCTGCGCCTTAAAACCAACTTCATCACTTTCTAACCGGCCAATTGTGCCCAATTACACCCCTGTTGCTCTAAAACGGGCTGTAATTCAGCAAATTACCTAACCTACTGCGCAGGACGGTAGTTCTTCCAGAAATAGTCGAAATTCAAACCAAATTCACTTGTAAAGCATGGATACACCAGTAGCACCGGCTGCCCTGAATGTTGCTCCATTGAATGCCCCCCAGAGAGAGTTGGAGTGGAAACCATTAGCAGATCAGGATTACCAAATATCAGAGGAAATGCTAATGCATAGCAAGTATCACATTCACTTGCTAAATGAATTGAAACTCAAGCATGATAGTGGAATGGATATATTGGGCATTTGGGACTCTTTCCTCCCCATCTTCAAGCTCCCTCAAGTCAACCAATTCCCTGACCTAATCCACCAATGTGCTGACTGTTATGACCCCACTCAGAGGGCTGTGCTTGACCCTTCAGGCTCAGTTGTTTTTTATGTCACCCCTGAAGCCATCAGAGAGATGCTGAACTTCAAGACTGATAAGAAATTAGTCCCTTTGTCACTATTGGATCTGATAAAACAAGGAGCTAAACTGACAGATGCTCAAATCACTAAGATAAATCAATTTTTCATTGATTCAACCTCTGAGACCATGAAGTACCCTCCCATTTCTCTTGTATACCTGAATCAATTGGGCAGAGACCTTGCAGATATGATTAGTCCCATACTGGGCTATAATTCAATAGAATTTGTTGATGAAACTGTGCTGGTAATGATGGCCATGTTTTCCCCTGATAAGCTCCCAATCTGTTATGAATATGCCACTTATATCTCCAATAAAATACATGAGCAATTGATAAACTTGGCGAGAGAAAGGCTGTTCAGATACACCTCCTACATCTACCATTTAATCCTATACTATCAGCATGAGAAATTCCCTTTCCCTGTGAGAAGAGTGGATGCACAAGGCAATCCAAGGTCAGTGGTCTATTGGTCATCTGCTTTCCACTGCAGATCTTATTCCCCATACACTTATTCTGAGTTTATAGACCTCTTCATCCACCCAGCCATGTCTCTGCTTATGAGCTCACCTCCTCTAAGACTGACTGATGAGATGCAGAGGATTCTTCAGTTGTCCAAGGTATACATCATTGGGGATTGGTATTTTTACCAAAACCACACAGTTATTAGAATATATGGGCGTGAGTTTCCCCCATACAGATTGCCCAGATACGTGCCCATGAGATTGTTTGCCCTCGAATACTTCAGGCAATTTGGGAATGCTGATGTGCTCCATTTCTCAAGCAGGGGCAAGAAAGCACAACTTAAAGTTAGAAATCAATTAGGCCACTTCATTTACAATAAAATGGAGGAAGGTTGGCAAGAGGCAGATAGAATGCTGGAAAGCCTTGGCTTACAGACCAGTTTCCTTTGGAAACCATACGACCCCACTCATTTCATAAGCTTAAGAAGGATCGGATATAGGCTGGCCAGTTATGGTCACGTAAGGTTGCCTCACATAGAAAAATATGCAAATCAACTAGAATGGAGGGAAGGCACCTTAGAAGAAGCTACTACACAAAAAGAACTAGCTCAAAGAGGAATGAGAAATCTCCAAAAGTTGGCTGACTGGGAGTTTTGTTCATAGGTATTTTCTCTGCCAGGAACTCAAGTGGGAGCAGTTGCCTCATCATCTACAGCTCCACAAAAGACAGTCCAAGCCCCAATCACAACAGAAACTTTAGCCAAGGATAAAGGCAAGGAAATAGAACAACAAGAGGTCCCTGAAGAGCAGCAATCAGCCCAAGATCAACAGCTTGAAAATCATCCTGAACAGCAGGAAGAAATGGCAGAGGCTCCTGGTCCTAATGATGAGCAAACGCAAGAAAAGGAGGCCTCAGTGCAGAATGTTACAGTGGAGACTTCGGTGCTCCAAACCCCTATAAATGAAGAGAGGGGTAAGAAGAGGGATAGAGAGGAACAGACTCCCTTTAGCACCGCAACATCACAGCAAGGAGAAAAGAGACAAAGGCTCGATCCTTTCTCAGAGGAGGAGATGCCTTTCGGTCAAACACAGATGGGTCCCCCCAGCACAGAGGTATCATCTAGCTCATTACAGCAAGAGCAGCAAAGAACACTTGGAGGAGAGGTCAGCTCCTCAGGGCAACAAAGAAAGGGTGAGTCTAGCATAAAGAAACAATTCATAGACATCAAGACCAGAAATGAGCCATTGAGGTTACAGCTATACAACCACTTGTTGAAAATGGCTCCTACAAACCAGCAGAGGTTGATGTCTGCGTATGATGTGTAAGAGGGCAAAATGATAATGAGCCATTTCAAGCCCACAGCGCTGCAACCATAGTCTGCAGCTGATTATATAAGAACAAACTTGGAAGTCTTGTCCAAGGAAATCCACCCAATGGATCAAATTGAATTGCATAAACAGACAGGTGAGATGGTGTATGCTACCCTAGCAGATAATACATTGACAAATTATAGGTTGTAGAATTCTTTGAATAATACCACTGCACAATTGGAGTTAGAAAAGGCATCCTCCCAGGCTAAAGACAACAGGATAAGGTCTTTGGAGGATATAATCATAGAGCTTGGGCATGACCCAAAGGACCCTAGAGCTATAAAGGAGCTGTAAAGATAAGAGATGCAGACATTGCAGCTCTAAGGAAGATGATAAAGGTCCTAGCAACTCTTCACCCTCAAACAGAGGAGGTTGCCCAGCAAAGGAAGGACCAGGACGCAGCAACATTGCTGGTAACACTGCACAAAGAGTTGGTGCAGACTGAAGAAAAATTAATAGAGACAGAGGCTGCATTGCAGGCAGCCCTACAGTAGAAAGAAGGAGGCCAAACAGTTCAGCCCCCTCCACAAGTAATCAACCTTGAGGAACCCCCTCAAAGTGTCACTCCTCCTACAGTGCAAACAGTCGAGACAGCTCCATCAACATCAACACCAGCAACAACATCAGAGCAGGCCCCAAGCCTGGACATGCAGAAGCTGATGAATGAGATTCAAGCCCTGGAAGCCCAAATGGCAGAGCTAAATGAGGCCAATGAGAATTTAGCTAAGCTAAATGAAAAATATGACAAATCCAAACAAAGTGTAGCTGAAAAGGGAAGGGAAATAAAGGCTCTCAAGGAGAAGATAAAGGAGCTCGAGAAAGAGCTCACCCTTGACAAGGTTGTAACTGAAATCAAGAAAGTTCTATGGGCCAATATTGGCCAATCAATCATAGATCAATGGCAGTATATAGAGACAATTCATGAACAAATGGAGCTCATACCCAAAGCACACAGGGAAGTCCAAAGGGCAAGGGCATCTTTGGGCAATATGCCTGAGATAGCCAATAGAATGATCAACGTCCGCAATAACCGTACAGGTCCTCAGCTAGCAACAATAGGAATCCCCAATAGAACTGAAACCATCCTGCTGATAAAGAGGGTCCTTACATTTAGAAGCCTGGTACAAACACTGGATAGAACAAGTCAGGACATGCAAACAGAAGTAAACAGATTCATGGATAAGTTTGCAGCATTACAGAGCAGAGGCCTTCCTGGCTTGCTGAACAGCGCAGGGAGGCTACTATCACATGAAAATTATGCCAAAAGGGTGAATACATTTGCCACTAATGAGATCACTACAGGAGCAAGTACTTCAGAAGAAACAGGACCAACATCTGGGCAAAGTCTCTATGACAGAGTAGAGAACTTATTTTTTATTATGAATGACATCAAACATTTGTTTGAAGTGCCTCCAAACTTCTACAAATATACAGAGGCAGATGAAACCTTAGATGCAATTTTGAGATATCAGCTGCCTACATAGGAATGGTGGACCAAAATGATACAGTTGTTACTGTAAACAAGAGGCTTTCATCAAGTTTTTTCATCAAAAAAAGAAAACATATAAGTCATCATGTGCAGGAAAATTTGATGCATTCAGTATGTCTAGAGAATAATGGACTGAGCCAGCTCAGCAAACCAATTCAGCCACTAAAGCAACACTGACAACTACAGATGACAGGGCCGAGAAAGCTACAGCATGACAAAGCCATAAAGACACATCATTCAGCATTAATGCAGAATGCTCAACCGACTCAGTGGCCTCCAAAGGTCAAAAAGACTTCTGACAGAATTAAAGAGTATTCATTTTGTATTTAGAGCAGTAATAACTTCCTTATCTGCTATTTTGTAAAGTTGGTGAGCGCATTTATTTATCAAGTGACTCAGCGGTTCAGATATTTTTGTATAACCAATTGTATATATTCCCCCTCGCATAAGCTTGCAGGGGTTGTTGATTTTCTCTTCAGGAGATACTATGCTGTAAATATTCAGAGTTTTAATACAACAAAGCTGATGGAATTTCCAAAGTTCTGTGTTGTCTGATGCGTTTTGGTGTGCTTGCTGAATGCTACAGGATTCCTGCGTATTTCATGGAACAATAAGTTTCTTTGACCTGTTCGTTATGTTTGTTATTTTCTTCATAATCCATTCATGTTCTGTTTCACAGTTTAATGGCAAAGAAAAAGAATAGTTTCAGGACTTATTTCATAGAATACCCTGAACTCAATCTAAGCTATTATGTATGTTTTCCTCAGTTATAGTTATAAGAGTGTAATTCTTAATTGCTGCACTTCTAAACTATACCTTTCACAGTGATTATTGTTCAGGAATTCAAACCTGCTCCTGGTCAATACATCTCTTTCTCACATCACCAGCTTAGTGGAAATTTCTTAAATGCCTTCCACTGGTTAAACCACTTCATCATTTCAATTTCAAGTCTGTTTCATGAAATATTTAAATGGCCCTGTTGTTTCAATAATCCCACTCAACATTTCAAACAACCTGTAACCACAGACTCCATTGCCCAATGGTCTAAAACTGACTGAAGATATCACCTTAAGTACTGAGAGACATCATTCAACCAAAATTTACAAACCAAACCCTCACCTCATATCTAGCCTAGAATTATTAAGAACAAAGTTAAACAGTCAAAGAGAGAGCCCTCTCTGATTACAGGTTGGCTAGAACCTGTGATCCAAAGCTTGGTTAGTGTTTACCCCGGCCGTATTCCCTCAGGAGTCAAAGGGAACAACCTGGGTGTTAACATAAATGGCGACTCCACTGGGGACCTGGATGAACTTTGCAACCTCCTATCTGATTCTTAATGCTGTAGATAAAGCCTGAGTGACAGCCAGATAGCCTTAGAAACTGCCTCTGCTTTGCATTTGCAGGAGTATATAAAAGCTGCCTCAGTCAATCTTTATTCAGTATTAGGTTTCATACAGTTGTGCTATAATTGACCAGTCCTTGTCAAAACATTACTACATCCTTAGAAATTCTCACAAAGAGATTCATAGAAGCTGGCTCCTAAGAACAAAACTCGTTACACAAGATCAAACCCAGATCCTGATCCAGCACCTGAGTTTCAAAATCCAAACTTGATTGCAAGAATCCTCAAGAGACACAAATCAGAAGGCACTTTATCAGATTCAAGTTCGGAAGCAGGTCTCCAAACTGACATTCCAACCCCTACTAAGGCTTGTCTACATCCTCATACAACTGGCCCACAATCTCCTAGTTCTTCATCCACTTCACAAGGTGTCCTTTCAACCACTCCATCAACTACACACACCCCTTTCATCCAATTTCCTCCACTTGTCCCTTTCATCCCTGTTATCCCTGTTGTCCCACCAAACATGGCTAATAGATATGCCCCACTGCAGTTACCGGCCAATCCAGATCCTATGCCTCAAGAGTACCAAAGCAAGATTTCATACTTTGATGGTACTAGCTCTTATCCAGCCCTTCAACATACTAAGAAAATGCAGGACTACTTTGAAAACTACGAAATAGATGATGATGGGGTTAGGATGAAAATTTTTGTGCAAAGCTTAACGGGGGATGTAAGAACATGGTTCAGGTCACTTACACCAAACTCAATAGCTGACCCTGAAGCCCTCTATCAAACATTTATTAACAGATGGGAGAAGAAAAAGGACCCACTTCATATATTATCTGAATACAATACTATCAAAAGAGGTCCACAAGAAACTGTCCTGGACTACTGTGCTCGGTTTAACAATGTCTACAATGCTATTCCCCAAAATCTTAGACCCCCACCGGATCTAGCCCTATATACCTTTCCTGATGGGTTTGATTTAGATATGGCATATCAATTAAGGGAAAGGGCTCCCAGAACTTTAGCTGAAATGCAAGATATAGCAGTAAGTGTAGAAGCTAACCTGATAGCCAAGAGAAATAGGACAAGAACTGAGAGAAAGACTACCTTTAAAGAAGAGCCTTCAGGCTGGGATCAAAAATTGGATGCAATAATCACTGGTATGCAGAGATTAGGTGACAGAGTAGAATCAGTTGAGAGGAAGTCGTCATGGGAACCACCACAGAATAATCCTATCAGGAATCCCAATTTCAGAAGAAACCAAAATCCTAATGTAGGTAAAGCAAATTCTGAACCAGAGATTAGACCTCCGTTCCAAGAAAATTATACAGAAGCATCCACTTCTAATGAACAAATAGATGACACCCACATTAACCTAATGGGCCTGAATGATGATCAACAAGTTTTCCTGAGTCAAGAGGATCATGAGGATGATGATATTAAACAGTTTCAAACCAAGTCAGGTGAGTCATTCGACTTTAAACAAGGCTATGACACAGCTGTTTATGAAGTTCATAAACAATAAAAGCTAAGGAGCAGAACTATAAATGTGACATAGCCTGAGAAAACAAAGGACACCCCACTGCCTAAGAAAACCATTGTCACAGGGCCAATTGACAAACCTGATTCAATTGCTAGTGAAGTAACAGTTGAAGAAATAACTGAAGCATCTTCCCCAAATCAACAATCAATGGCTACATCACCCTTGCAGCCTAATCCAAGCATTACTTCCCAAAAGATGAGTAAAAAGGACAAGCCTCAAGATCAGAGTCAAAACCAACATGAAAATTTGAACAACAAAGAAAGGGTTGTCAACCACAATACCAAGGTCCAATCTGAAAAACCCTTTGACTTAGAAGCCGAAATTGCCAAATTGAAGATAGCCATTCCCCTTTCAGAGCTAGCCAAGCATGACATTTACAAACAACAAATCAAAAAGTCCCTTCAACTTACCCATAATAAAGATGATGTCAATGTGTTGGATGATACCCCAGAACTACTTTTCGGTCCAGAGGTTGATGGAAAGACAGCAGTTACAGGGATATTACCTTTTTATGTCAGCTTGCATGTTGATGATAAAATATTACACAATGCAATGTTTGATTCAGGTGCCTCTCATAACCTTATGCCTAAATCAGAGATGAAGAGACTTAACCTAGACATTACAAGACCTTATAAGGACCTATTTTCATTTGACTCCAGCCAAGTTAAGTGTTTAGGTTTGATAAAAGATCTATGTGTATCCCTTGTCCAGTATCCAAAAAAAATAATCTTAATGGATGTTGTAGTTGCTAATATCCCACCCAAATATGGAATGCTGTTATCAAGATCATGGGGGGCTAAACTCCAAGGTTCCCTGCAATTAGACATGTCATATGCCACCATCTCAGTCTTTGGTCAACCCAAGAGGCTATATAGAGAGTCACTTATGAAATACATGGTGAGCAGTGAAGAAAAGCCTCAAAATTTCCCCATTTATGCAGTCCATTCAGATATGGATTCCTTTATTATGTTCAATGATGATACGAGCCCCGGGAGTGATAATAAATCGGTCACACTTGAACAAAATATGCATGGGAGTGAGCAACCAAGTCCCCAAGAGATCAAAATTGAGAAACCAATTGATGAGTCACTCCTAAAAGATAAACCAGATGAAAAACAAGAACTCCAACTTATAATCCCAAATTATAGAAAGAATGTTGAAAATCCCTTAAAACAGGAGATCTTATGGTTCCTTGAGTTTGATGGATCAGTCAACAAATTAGGGGCAGGAGCTGGAGTGTGGATTCATAACAAACAAAGCAATCATGCACAAGGTCGGGCCTATAGGCTTAATTTCAGATGTACCAACAATATGGCAGAATATGAGGCTCTTTTGCTAGGCCTCAAACTGGTAAAATCATTAGAGGCCACAAAACTTTCAATCATGGGAGATTCGGACCTTATTATCCAACAAGTGAAAGGAAATTTTGTCACCAATGACAAAACACTAAGGTCATATAGGTCTGCTGCTATTGAAATGCTTAAAACTTTCACTGAATTTCAGATAACCAAGATAGCTAGAGCCCACAATCTTCATGCACATAGTCTAGCCACATTTGCTAGTACGTGCAAATTACCTTTTGAACCTAACCATTGTTTTACAGCTGAGATAAAACACAGACCCTCTGTTCCAAACAATGTTAAAGACTGGCAAGTATTTGAGGATGACACACAGATAAATAATTTCTTAACCTTGCAGCACGAATTTTCAGGTTTGCACATTGATGTGGATTCTGTGAAAGACATGCAACCATTGAGTGAACAGGACCAAATAGCTATATCACCCAAAACAGCAAGTCAAATGCTTTGTTCAAAAAGCTTTGACAAGCAACAAATACAAGAACTTGAACAACTGCATTTGGAAGAAATAGCTGGTACAGAGGTTGAAATCATAGAACTAAAGGATAACTTTATGCCAACAGGCCTAACTCCATTGGAGGACATTTTTGATTCAAACGATGTCCCTAGAAAACCGAAAATGCAGCCCCTCAATGCTACCATTGAAGAATGCAACATTGGGACTCCTGAAAAACCCAAAATCATAAAATTATCTGCATCTTTACCTCCTGACCAGAAGCCCAAATACATTGACCTCTTTAAAGAGTTCCAAGATGTGTTTGCATGGAGTTATGAGGATTTGAAATCCTATGACACCTCTGTTATCCAACACACCATCCCTCTCAAGCCTAATCAAAAGCCATTTAAGCAAAAATTGAGAAGGTTCAATCCTATGCTTCTCCCTTCAATTGAAAAAGAGGTACAAAAAATGTATAAAGCTGGTATCATAGCCCCAATCAGGTTTTCTGATTGGATTTCAAATCTGGTGCCCACAAGAAAGAAAACCGGTGAGATTAGGCTTTGCGTTGATCTAAGGAATTTAAACCAAGTATCCCTCAAAGACAATTATCCCTTACCTAAAATGGATCACATTCTCCAAAGAGTGGTGGGGGCTTCAAGAATATCATTACTTGATGGATTCTCAGGTTTCAATCAGATCCTAGTCCACCCTGATGATCAAGATAAAACAGCATTCACAACCCCATGGGGAACTTTCAAATATGTTAAAATGCCTTTTGGATTGAAAAATGCAGGAGCTACATTTCAAAGAGCAATGGACATTGCCTTTGCTAAAGAGATCCATGACTTTCTGGTCATTTACTTAGATGACCTCACACCTTTCTCTAACTCTGACCAAGAACATCTGAGACACTTGAGACAGATATTCATAACATGTAGAAAATATGGGATTTCCTTAAATCCTAAGAAGTCTCTATTTGGTTTGGAAGAAGGTAAGTTGTTAGGTCACATCATTTCTAAAGATGGCATTAGAATTGACCTGGACAGAATACAGGCCATTTTGCAAATGCCCCATCCAAGAAACATCAAAGAATTGCAAGCCTTCTTGGGAAAGATCAACTTTTTAAGGAGGTTTATCCCAAACTTAGCAGAATTAATCAGATTACTAAACAACATGCTAAAAAAGGATTCAAAAGTAAAGTGGACGGTAGAGGCAAATCAAGCTTTTGAAGGTATCAAATTGGCCCTTACCCAAACTCCAGTCTTAACAAATCCTCAATTTGGCAAAGAGTTTATCATTTTCTCTTTTGCCTCCCAGCATACCATTGCTGCTGTCTTATTGCAGAAAGATGACCAAGGAAATGAGAAACCTATTGCCTTCTTTAGTAGAGCTCTTAGAGATGCACCTCTGAAATATCAGATCATGGAGAAACAAGCTTATGCCTTGGTCAAAGCCATCAAAGATTTCAGGATCTACATCCTGTACTCCCATGTTATAGCTTATGTACCAAGTCCCATTGTGAAAGACATACTTACTCAAGAAAACTTAGAAGGCAGAAGAGGAAAATGGATTGCCAACATTTTAGAATTTGATATTGAGATAAGACCTACAAAACTGATAAAAGGGCAAGGTTTGGCCAAATTAATGTCTGAAACAAATGTTCAAGCCTTGGACATTAACCAACTGGACAGTGAACCGGAGCTGGCGACTCCAAAGATCAATGCAGCCTTTGAACAATCCCAGTGGTATTCTGATATCTGTTATATATTGCAAAACCTGTGTGCTCCCCCAGGATTGTCCAGAACCAAATCTAGATTCCTAAAAATGAAAGCTTCAAAACTTTGTGTCATGGATGGCAATTTGCTTTCGAAAAACCATGAGGGTATATTGTTAAACTGCTTAAGTGAGAATGAAACTGATAATGTTATGAAAGAATTTCATGCAGGTGATTGTGGTGGACATTTGTACTGGAAGTCCACTGTGGACAAGATACTAAGAGCAGGTTACTATTGGCCAACCCTGTTCTCTGATGTTAAAAAATTTACCACTTCATGTCACAAGTGTCAAGTTTTTGAGGGAAAGAGAAAATTACTACCCCTTCCTTTGAGGCCTATTGCAACAGAGAAGCCCTTTCAGCAGTGGGGCCTGGACTTCATTGGGGAAATTCATCCTTCTTCTTCAGGCCAACATAGATGGATTCTGACAACCACAGATTACTTCACCAAATGGATTGAGGCTGTTCCATGTAGACAAGCAAATGATTCTACTATCATTCAGTTTCTGGAGACTAATATTCTTGCTAGATTTGGCTGTCCTCACAAAATTATAACAGACAATGCTGCTGCTTTTAGATCCAAGAAGATGGTGAACTTCTGCCACAAATTTCATATTACTTTGGGCCATTCCACTGCATACTACCCTCAAGGAAATGGCCTAGCTGAATCATCAAATAAAAGCCTTGTAAACATCATAAAGAAGGTGTTGGAAGAAAATAAGAAGAATTGGCATAAGAAACTTGTGAATGCCTTATGGGCAGATAGACTAACAACTAAGAGATCCATTGGGGTCAGCCCATATGAGTTAGTCTATGGATTAGAAGCCAAATTCCCTTCATCCTTAGGGATCCCTGTCATGAAACTTCTTCAAGAAAGTCAGGCTGAACCAAATGATATGCAAAGAAGGATCAATCAAATAATATGTTTGCAGCAAACCAGAGACCAAGTTTATAGTAGAGTTCAAGTTTTGCAAGAAAAGTTAAAGAAAGCTTTTGATAGAAGAACTAAGGCTGAAGATTTCAACATGGGTGACAAAGTCCTCAAGTGGGATTCAAGAAGGGAAGATAAAGGAAAACATGGAAAATTTGATTCCCTTTGGAGAGGACCATTTGTCATCCAAGCAGTGCAAGGAAACAACACTTACTTCCTAAAAAATCTGGATGAAACTGACTTGGATGAAGGTCCTGTGAATGGCAGGATGTTGAAGCACTATTTTGACTACTTTCCATGTATCTAGCATGGCTGTTCCCCTGTACATAATCTGTTGTACATAATGTTTTCTTTCAGCATGTGAATAGCTCAGTTTAAAAGGTCTTACAGAATCAGGAAAAGGCTTTTAGTTCAGCAAGTTCCACAAGTATGACAGATTCCAATTTTGAGATTTCAAGGAGGAAAACTCCAAGTTTTGGTAAAAAGAAGTCAAAAGGCCAAGGCATTCTGACCTGCTGTTCTTGGTCTTTCAAGAAGAAAAACCATCCCCATGTGGAGCCACTGTTAGATACATATACCAATAGGTTTCATATTTCATGATTGGCAAAAGAAGTTCCAAATATGCTCTTCTTTGGTGATGCAAAGATCCCATATTTCCAAGAGAATGCAATATGTGTACATAGCTTGATGTTGACTGAATTTTGGATGGATGGTCCAAACAGCCTAATCTGGATCATGCCATGTTTCAATTTCTTGTCATTAGAATAGAGAAAGAAGCCTGTCCAAACTGTTCAATCTTGGCAGGCTAGTAGTTAGGCAGAGAATTAAGGTTCCCAACTGCTTAATCTGGGGCCTTGGAAGTAATAAGGTTAGTTGTAGATAGAAAATCAAAAGAAAAAGCCAAATGAAAAGAAAAGGCACATAAGGGTTTGCAAGTCTAAGTGCACCCTCCTTGGAGTAACAAAAAATATGCTAGGCAGTAGGTGGGTAGGTAGATGGGGTTGCAGAAGCACGATTCCTTTGTCACTGGCTCAAGCAAAGGAAAAACATGGTGCCATTGCAGGTCTCCTATTCAGCAGTTTTGCAACAGTACAATGAGGCATGTCTAACTCCCTAATACCCCCCATTATACTCATTACTAACATCCCAATACTACTTATGTTCATGGAAAGAGTCAAAGTCTTGTGTTGGTTCTTGGTTCTTTAGAAGCCACATTTCTTGTGTAAAATTCTTTTCATTTTGATCTACTTCCTAAACTAAGTTCATTTCATATAAACTTAGTGGTTTTTCCCCCTTATCCACCTTCTCCACTCATATTAACTCCTAACTTCTTATTATCTAAATCCCCTATCTCCCCCTTTTCCCCTACTATTATAAACACTATGGTGTATAAACCCCAAGCAATGTATAAATATTCCCTCCCCCTGGCAATTATAGCCATATGCCTAAAAGCAGGGATTATATTGACCCCTGGTCAGTCTAATAACCTAAGCTACACCCCTTTCCCCTTCACAAACCTTTGAAATCATTTACCCACTTCATTTGCAAAAGGCCTTGTAAAAACCCACTATTTTTCCTAACCAGTGCTATTTGTAAAATACACTAAAAAACCATTTTTTCCGCCTTATCCAAAGTTTTGTTGCCATGCGCCTTTCCACAAAAAACATTGGAAAAACCCGCAAATCTGCCAAAACCCAAAGTTCCGCCCGGGCGCGCATTTCAAAGAATATATTAAAATATTCCCGCCCACTGCCGTATCGCCCTGACAACTTGCCCTCCCGCCAGCCATCGGATCTGGGCTTTCCCATCCGACGGCCCTTATCAATTTCGGAGCGGCCCCGATGTACTGTCGTTACCTCCCGAAATTTTTCAGAGGGTGACGTCAGGCCTCTGCCACGCGTCGCCCCCAAATCTTATCAGGCCGCCTTCTGACAATCCCGCTTCTGTATGAAGAGCGGTGCGATGTTATACCGCTTACCACTCCTGGTTTTCAGCTGTTCTGTCATGCCAACGTCACGCCACTCCACCGCCGCGTCAGCACCCCCGCCCGCCATCGCTCCGACATGTCCCCCACCTATGCAGTCCCCGTGGACCACTCATAGGTTGCCACGTCACCCGATGACGTCATGCTGACGTCACTCGACCTTGACCCCACCTGATGACGTCATGCTGACGTCATCCAAATTTTCGCGCCAACGCCCAAAAGTCCATATTTGGCCGAATTTTGCCGTTTTTGCGCATTTTCATATGTTTTTCTGCTCTGCCTCCTGCATGCATTTTTACGTCCTTTGCTGCCGCCAACCTACCAAGACCATTCCAGAGCTGCTGCCACTCAGCGTTTGACTGCAACCAAGCTCCTCCATCGTTATAACACCAGGTATTTACCAATTCTCCGACTGCGCGCTCTGTTTCGTCCTGCATTGTTAAGAAACCATTAAAAATTGACCATTTTTCCTGGAGAAATAGGCCTGCTGCGCCTTAAAACCAATTTCATCACTTTCTAACCGGCCAATTGTGCCCAATTACACCCCTGTTGCTCTAAAACGGGCTGTAATTCAGCAAATTACCTAACCTACCGCGCAGGATGGTAGTTCTTCCAGAAACAGTCGAAATTCAAACCAAATTCACTTGTAAAGCATGGATACACCAGTAGCACCGGCTGCCCTGAATGTTGCTCCATTGAATGCCCCCCAGAGAGAGTTGGAGTGGAAACCATTAGCAGATCACGATTACCAAATATCAGAGGAAATGCTAATGCATAGCAAGTATCACATTCACTTGCTAAATGAATTGAAACTCAAGCATGATAGTGGAATGGATATATTGGGCATTTGGGACTCTTTCCTCCCCATCTTCAAGCTCCCTCACGTCAACCAATTCCCTGACCTAATCCACCAATGTGTTGACTGTTATGACCCCACTCAGAGGGTTGTGCTTGACCCTTCAGGCTCAGTTGTTTTTTATGTCACCCCTGAAGCCATCAGAGAGATGCTGAACTTCAAGACTGATAAGAAATTAGTCCCTTTGTCACTATTGGATCTGATAAAACAAGGAGCTAAACTGACAGATGCTCAAATCACTAAGATAAATCAATTGTTCATTGATTCAACCTCTGAGACCATGAAGTACCCTCCCATTTCTCATGTATACCTGAATCAATTGGGCAGAGACCTTGCAGATATGATTAGTCCCATATTGGGCTATAATTCAATAGAATTTGTTGATGAAACTGTGCTGGTAATGATTGCCATGTTTTCCCTTGATAAGCCCCCAATCTGTTATGACTATGCCACTTATATCTCCAATAAAATACATGAGCAATTGATAAACTTGGCAAGAGAAAGGCTGTTCAGATACACCTCCTACATCTACCATTTAATCCTATACTATTAGCATGAGAAATTCCCTTTCCCTGTGAGAAGAGTGGATGCACAAGGCAATCCAAGGTCAGTGGTCAATTGGTCATCTGCTTTCCACTGCAGATCTTATTCCCCATACACTTATTCTGAGTTTATAGACCTCTTCATCCACCCAGCCATGTCTCTGCTTATGAGCTCACCTCCTCCAAGACTGACTGATGAGATGCAGAGGATTCTTCAGTTATCCAAGGTATACAGCATTGGGGATTGGTATTTTTACCAAAACCACACAGTTATTAGAATATATGGGTGTGAGTTGCCCCCATACAAATTGCCCAGATATGTGCCCATGAGATTGTTTGCCCTGGAATACTTCAGGCGATTTGGGAATGCTGATGTGCTCCATTTCTCAAGCAGGGGAAAGAAAGCACAACTTAAAGTTAGAAATCAATTAGGCCACTTCATTTACAATAAAAGGGAGGAAGGTTGGCAAGAGGCAGATAGAATGCTGGAAAGCCTTGGCTTACAGACCAGTTTCCTTTGGAAACCATACGACCCCACTCATTTCATAAGCTTAAGAAGGATCAGATATAGGCTGGCCAGTTATGGTCACGTAAGGTTGCCTCACATAGAAAAATATGCAAATCAACTAGAATGGAGGGAAGGCACCTTAGAAGAAGCTACTACACAAGAAGAACTAGCTCAAAGAGGAATGAGAAATCTCCAAAAGTTGGCTGACTTGGAGTTTTGTTCACAGGTATTTTCTCTGCCAGGCACTCAAGTGGGAGCAGCTGCCTCATCATCTACAGCTCCACAAAAGACAGTCCAAGCCCCAATCACAGCAGAAACTTCAGCCGAGGATAAAGGCAAGGAAATAGAACAACAAGAGGCCCCTGAAGAGCAGCAATCAGCCCAAGATCAACAGCCTGAAAATCATCCTGAACAGTAGGAAGAAATGGCAGAGGCTTCTGGTCCTAATGATGAGCAAACGCAAGAAAAGGAGGCCTCAGTGCAAAATGTTACAGTGGAGACTTCGGTGCTCCAAACCCCTATAAATGAAGAGAGGGGTAAGAAGAGGGATAGAGAGGAACAGACTCCCCTTAGCACCGCAACATCACAGCAAGGAGAAAAGAGACAAAGGCTCGATCCTTTCTCAGAGGAGGAGATGCCTTTCGGTCAAACACAGATGGGTCCCCCCAGCACAGAGGTATCAGCTAGCTCATTACAGCAAGAGCAGCAAAGAACACTTGGAGGAGAGGTCAGCTCCTCAGGGCAACAAAGAAAGGGTGAGTCTAGCATAAAGAAACAATTCATAGACATCAAGACCAGAAATGAGCCATTGAGGTTACAGCTATACAACCACTTGTTGAAAATGGCTCCTACAAACCAGCAGAGGTTGATGTCTGCGTATGATGTGCAAGAGGGCAAAATGATAATGAGCCATTTCAAGCCCACAGTGCTACAACCACAGTCTGCAGCTGATTATATAAGAACAAACTTGGAATTCTTGTCCAAGGAAATCCACCCAATGGATCAAATTGAATTGCATAAACAGACGGGTGAAATGGTGTATGCTACCCTAGCAGATAATACATTGACAAATTATAGGTTGCAGAATTCTTTGAATAATACCACTGCACAATTGGAGTTAGAAAAGCATCCTCCCAGGCTAAAGACAACAGGATAAGGTCTTTGGAGGATATAATCATAGAGCTTGGGCATGACCCAAAGGACCCTAGAGCTATAAAGGAGCTGCTAAAGATAAGAGATGCAGACATTGCAGCTCTAAGGAAGATGATAATGGTCCCAACAACTCTTCACCCTCAAACAGAGGAGGTTGCCAGGATGCAGCAACATTGCTGGTAACACTGCACAAACAGTTGGTGCAGACTGAAGAAAAATTAATAGAGACAGAGGCTGCATTGCAGGCAGCCCTACAGCAGAAAGAAGGAGGCCAAACAGTTCAGCCCCCTCCACAAGTAATCAACCTTGAGGAACCCCCTCAAAGTGTCACTCCTCCTACAGTGCAAACAGTCGAGACAGCTCCATCAACATCAGCACCAGCAACAACATCAGAGCAGGCCCCAAGCCTGGACATGCAGAAGCTGATGAATGAGATTCAAGCCCTGGAAGCCCAAATGGCAGAGCTAAATGAGGCCAAGGAGAATTTAGCTAAGCTAATTGAAAAATATGACGAATCCAAACAAAGTGTAGTTGAAAAGGGAAGGGAAATAAAGGCTCTCAAGGAGAAGATAAAGGAGCTCGAGAAAGAGCTCACCCTTGACAAGGTTGTAACTGAAATCAAGAAAGTTCTATGGGCCAATATTGGCCAATCAATCACAGATCAATGGCAGTATATAGAGACAATTCATGAACAAATGGAGCTCATACCCAAAGCACACAGGAAAGTCCAAAGGGCAAGGGCATCTCTGGGCAATATGCCTGAGATAGCCAATAGAATGATCAACGTCCTCAATAACCGTACAGGTCCTCAGCTAGTAGCAATAGGAATCCCCAATAGAACTGAAACCATCCTGCTGATAAAGAGGGTCCTTACATTGAGAAGCCTGGTACAAACACTGGATAGAAGAAGCCAGGACATGCAAACAGAAGTAAACAGATTCATGGATAAGTTTGCAGCATTACAGAGCAGAGGCCTTCCTGGCTTGCTAAACAGCGCAGGGAGGCTACTATCACATGAAAATTATGCCAAAAGGGTGAATATATTTGCCACTAACGAGATCATTGCAGGAGCAAGTACTTCAGAAGAAACAGGACCAGCATCTAGGCAAAGTCTCTATGACAGAGTAGAGAACTTATTTTTTATTATGAATGAGATCAAACATTTGTTTGAAGTGCCTCCAAACTTCTACAAATATACAGAGGCAGATGAAACCTTAGATGCAATTTTGAGACATCAGCTGCCTACACAGGAATGGTGGACCAAAATGATACAGTTGTTACTATAAACAAGAGGCTTTCATCAAGTTTTTTCATCAAAAAAAGAAAAAATATAAGTCATCATGTGCAGGAAAATTTGATGCATTCAGTATGTTTGGAGAAGAATGGACTGAGCCAGCTCAGCAAACCAATTTGGCCACTAAAGCAACACTGACAACTACAGATGACAGGGCCGAGAAAGCTACAACATGACAAAGCCATAAAGACACATCATTCAGCATTAATGCAAAATGCTCAACCGACTCAGTGGCCTCCAAAGGTCAAAAAGACTTCTGACAGAATTAAAGAGTATTCATTTTGTATTTAGAGCAGTAATAACTTCCTTATCTGCTATTTTGTAAAGTTGGTGAGCGCATTTATTTATCAAGTGACTCAACGGTTCAAATATTTTTGTATAACCAATTGTATATATTCCCCCTCGCATAAGCTTGCAGGGGTTGTTGATTTTCTCTTCAGGAGATACTATGCTGTAAATATTCAGAGTTTTAATACAACAAAGCTGATGGAATTTCCAAAGTTCTGTGTTGTCTGATGCGTTTTGGTGTGCTTGCTGAATGCTACAGGATTCCTGCGTATTTCATGGAACAATAAGTTTCTTTGACCTGTTCGTTATGTTTGTTATTTTCTTCACAATCCATTCATGTTCTGTTTCAGAGTTTAATGGCAAAGAAAAAGAATAGTTTCAGGACTTATTTCATAGAATACCCTGAACTCAATCTAAGCTATTATGTATGTTTTCCTCAGTTATAGTTATAAGAGTGTAATTCTTAATTGCTGCACTTCTAAACTATACCTTTCACAGTGATTATTGCTCAGGAATTCAAACCTGCTCCTGGTCAATACATCTCTTTCTCACATCACCAACTTAGTGGAAATTTCTTAAATGCCTTCCACTGGTTAAACCACTTCATCATTTCAATTTCAAGTCTGTTTCATGAAATATTTAAATGGCCCTGTTGTTTCAATAATCACACTCAACATTTCAAACAACCTGTAACCACAGACTCCATTACCCAATGGTCTAAAACTGACTGAAGATATCACCTTAAGTACTGAGAGACATCATTCAACCAAAATTTACAAACCAAACCCTCACCTCATATCTAGCCTAGAATTCTTAAGAACAAAGTTAAACAGTCAAAGAGAGAGCCCTCTCTGATTACAGGTTGGCTAGAACCTGTGATCCAAAGCTTGGTTAGTGGTTACCCCGGCCGTATTCCCTCAGGAGTCAAAGGGAACAACCTGGGTGTTAACAGGTTATAAAGACAACATTCAATCTTCCAGCTTCTCCTTTAGATTGCATATATCAGACATCAATTTCACCTCAGGAGGTGCCCCAAACTGCGTTCTGACCTGTCCTACGAAGATAACATCTGTGAGAGGTGGCAGCATCCTTTGAGTTGAATGGAGTGACAAATCGAGAGCCATGATTTGTTTGTGAGGTTTGACAAGGTATTGCCATTATGCCTCCCAGTCAGTCTTTGATAACTTTGCAATCACCTCCCTTTGGATTTCCACTTTTACCTTCCGGTTTTGATCCAAGTAATTTAAATCTGGCAGCACCTTTGAATTACCTTCTTTCATCAAGTTGGTAGTGTATAAAGTGTAATTTACTACTTTTACTATGTTCTTTGCCACTCCTGCTTCTCTTGCCACTGCTAATTCTGCCTGTTTGATCTGTGCATCCCAATATGTGAAAAAAATGTCCTTATGTGTCTCCTCAATCTCAGGAAGATTAGCTCTCCTTCCTTCTTCAGTTTCTTACCATTCAATGAATTCAAAGATCTTTGCATTTAAATCATTAAATTATGTTCTCTACTCAATCGCATTATCCGTTAACTGATCATTGGTAATTAGATAAGGGGTTACATGAGATATTCTTTGGCAAAATAAATCTTGCTTTTTTGATGGAAGGGAATTCAGCTCTAATGCCTCTTTGATAAATTCATCGACAGTAGGGACATCTTCATATTTTTCCATAGCCTCTTCCAACTCTTGAATTTGCATGTTCTTCACAGAAATTTCTACTTCATGGCTTATATTTAACACTTCCATAGTCTGCTGCAATTGGACAATTGTTCAGCAACTTGCTAGTTCACATTTTCTTTTTCAATTTGCAGCTATTGGTCGAGCTGTGCTATCTTTTCTTCCCTCTCCCTTAACAAAATAGATACCTCCATAGCTTTATCCATGGTGGCAATAGCATATGCCCCTGTAAACTGCGACAGTCTTGTTAAATTTTCAGTAGGATTGGAAGGGATATCCTTCCAGACTATGTCCATTGGCTCATTCCCTATTGGGATCTTGGGTTTTTCCACCCTCTTTAGTTTTCTCTGTCTTCTCAGTACAACCTTTTGAAGTGGGCCATAGAACACATCTAAAGGACGAATTTATGTCACCTTTAAAGTAATTTCTGATGTTGGCAATGGAGGAATGATTTATGTATGCTATGAACTTGTTCCTTGCTCATCCATCGGCTTAGACTTTGAAGTTTTCCATGTTTTCATAGGAGTGTGATATTCCGTTATTTCCTAGGCATCTTTTGTCTTAGGATTGTCTTGTAGTTTTTTATTGAATTGGTCCCACTCCTGCTCTAAATTGCTACTTTTGATCTCGGAACTAGTATCTTTAGTTAGGTCACTTATGACCTGCTTTTCGGCTGACCTCCTGCTGGATTCCGTTGTATTCTTGGTGTCTTGGGCTTTCCCTGTATCCTGTGCTTTCCCTGTGTCCACTTGAGACTCTATGTGAGAATTTGGTCCCTCGCTATTGATAGTTACACTGGGTCATGGGCTTGTCATCAGCTCTTAACAAATGTAATGGAATTATTTTGAGCCTTTGATTTCTGGATTCCTCAAACTTTTTAAAATCTTCAGGACTCAAATTAGCCTTCGCCCAGTCGAACGCTTGTTCGAATGATTAATATGATTGTAAAATATCTTCTTAATCATTAGCCTCATGATTAAAGGGCTTAATCTTTACTGCAGTAGTAATATTGTGTGCTATCTTTTCTGGATCAAATTTCCTCTTTGGTAGAGTATGGAGACTGAGGTTTTCTAGAGTTAGTGATTCCTTGGTTGCGTGGTTGAAATTTTCCAACGAAAAAGAACCACACGAAATGGGCAAGGATGGCCACAATGACTTTTTGTTAACTTTTAGGGTCTTGGTTTAGCCTTTACGCACAGTCTAGTGAGCTATTTCTCTTGCTAGTAGCTTATCGGAGACATACAAAGGGAGTACATCTGGGTCTGTTGTACTAGCAAAAAGATTGATATATGTAAACCATTCTTCAAAAAAATATGCCTACCACGAGAAGTTCTATAGCAACTTCTTTGGAAAACCTAGGGGCTTTATTATTAAAAATCATTTGGTGCAATGGTGAAATAACAACTTGGCATACTTTATAAAAATGGGGTATATAATGGGATTCCCAAATCTGTTTATGGTTGAGATGGATGGGGTAGGGGTCCTACAAAGTCCATTTCCAACCCATGATTGGAAATTTAGTACAGAAACAGATGGAATCCATGATATATGCACTGAAATAAAATAGAGGAAGGTTCTCTGTGGGGAGGATCTCTTCCAACGATACTCGAAGATAGCAGTGGCTAGGTTATCAGATAGGATAATGGCCCAATTCATTATGTGGGAATTGACACAAGAATCAATTAAAGGAATCCATTCTATGGAAAACTTGGTATTATTAGGTAATCCATATAACCTACTTAACATATAAGTTGCATAGTTATAGGTGTTTTCCAAAGAAACTATGGGGTACATAACCATTTTATCGTATTTGAACTTGTTCTCTAGGACCCTTCAGCACTAGATTATCTTGAAATGTTCTTCATTTTTCTTTGCGAAGTTGCCCAGGTATGATTTGTCATATATGTCCTGAGGGTCAGGTATATGATACATTTTCTTCAGGTCTTCATCTTTGAATGACCCCATTAGCTCCATCTTCGAGTTCCTGAATTTCCTGTCTTCAATACTGAGATTTTCCACCACCCATCTAATCATATCGGTGTATGGGAGTATTTTCGCTCTTGCTCCTATTCTGTGAAGGAAGGAACAAGAAGCATATTTGAATTGGACCCTCAAAGGTTTTATTGAGTCAGTCTTTGCCTTTATGACAGTAATTTTAGGACACTCATCTTCAACTCTATTGTATATGACTTCCCATTTCGTCACTCCTCCATTAGCACTACAAACTCTATCAGCGAATATAAGCGACATTTCTGTACCTCAGACTCTATAATGCTCTGCTTCTTCTGCTTTTGCATTACCTTTCACATTGACATTTATTTTAAGGCTTGCCTGAAACGAATGAGATATATCAACGCACACAATGGAGGGCAATTTAGGCAGAGAGTTCTTTGAAATGACTTTGAATCATGGGAAGATTTTACATGAGATTACAATCTTAATTAGCCATAACTTGAAAACATCAATTCCTCTCCTCGAGCTGCTAAACATTAATTACTCTGTCAAAACAACTCATTATTACATTAAAACTCAATAACTTCTCCATGCTTCACGCTTTATTTGTGCATAGCAACTTTCAAACGTTGATATAATGATATTCAAAGTTAATGCAAAATGTGATTGCGAGAATCGCAATAATGCATTTAAAAAATTCTTAAGGGGTGACACAATGGCATGCTTTATCAATTTGCAGTTTGTGAAGTGCGATTGTGTGTTATTACTGTGTGGTGATCGTAAAATCGTAGTGGGGACCTCATCACATATTGCATTTCGAGATTTTCGATGGAATGTTAAAAATTGTTACATGGAAAATTGCAAGATGCAATTTTTGATAAGAGTTTTAGGCATGTGTTCCTTTTTGAATGTTTTTTGAGGAAAATTTGTAGAGTTAGTGTTTATTTTCAAAGGCTAAAAATTTAAAAGGGTTTGCATTTATATGTCAAATATTAACTATTACTCATATAAATTGGGTGGTTGTCACATAGTACAAAAGGATGCAAGAACTTAAGCATAAATATTAGATCATATGAGCACTACATGAGTGAAAGGTAATGCACATCAACAAACATCCATTTCTCTCCACATTAGTAGTAGAAACATAAAATATACCAATCACTATCTAGAGCAACATATCAACCAACAAACTCTAGCATCAAGCAATGATTTTCTAACATGAGGCAACAATAATCAACATATGTAGCATTATATACAATAATATGCACACCAAGGCATCATTGAACCTCTCCATAGCAAACCCCATAGCATGAACATAACATGAGGCCAAGAACACCAACTATTATAACATAGAATGAGGCATGTCGTGACACCTCCAAGAGGATGATAATGCCAACAATGTATGGCTGAAGTGAATAGGAAGAAATAATTCTCCCCCTAAACATATGCGATCTCCAACGCAACTCCAACCTACAATGAACCACTTCCACAACAAACAATGCTTCCTTGCCAAAAGTAGAATCACCATATGGATGTAGACTCCACACAACCATGACTATATAACATACACATTGATAAATACATGGTTTTAGAAGTGACATAATACCTCATACGTGACCAAAATATGACCTTAACATGACCTCATGACTCATGACTATAAGACCCAAAATATAGTACAATACGAGTACATGGCTGCATGAGCATTTCACATGAATATATCAATAAAGTACATGGCTTCTATGGTCATCATTTATGGACTAATGAACCACATACATGAAACATCATCATTTACCCATACATGTGGTTGCAATAGGACTCCATAAACTTTCCTAACACCATGATGACTCCATCTACCAATGAATGGACCCTCTACCTATTATCACTTGGATTGAACCTCATGCTGAAGGAAGGCAATTCCAGGGTAACCACAAATCACGCTTAGCCAAGTAGCTAGCCCTACTAGGCCAAGAGAGGGCTCTCTGTGTAAGGATATCAGCCAATATGACTGGATCAAGAAAATTATATTAAGCTAGGTATAGTACCACAAGGTTTGATTTGATTTTGAAGGGTTTTACTAGATCAGGAGGAGCCAAACAGTTAGGGCAAGGAAATTAGGTCAAAATTGCAAGGTGTTCAATGGGGCAAGGTAGGCACAAGGCCCAGCACTACGGTTTGATGGGTGAGGTGATTCAAGACAGGTGAGGAGCTAGAAAGAGCATGTAAGCAACATGGATTCTTCCTAAACTCGAGAAAACATAGAATGTGAATATTTTCCAAAAACAGAATATAAATATTATGGGTTCTGCCTATCAACTTGAAAACATCCACTTAAAAGCATTGAAATGATTGATGAAGTATAGTTTTTTTTTAAATATCACAATAGAGAAAACTGATCTGAACAACATACCACATGGATCCCGAAGAAATAACTATAACTTTTCATTAATCTCTTGCTGAAAACTGATACAAAATGATGTTTACTCAAAGCCTAAGCTTCCAACTGAGTCCAACCCTTTACAATGAGAAAGAAAAATAAGATATAGAAATTAATTCAACCTCCTCCCATCCTCAGGGGTTTAATACCTAATATGAGGAACTAATCCATCAAAAACTAAACAAGAAATTGGAATTTAGGCAACCCTAACAGCTTGCCTCTAAAAGGGAGGAAACTTATTCATTTTTCCTCAAGATAACTTTTGATCTAATGAATCTACCCTCCAGTAACTACTATCCATCCTATTTGCATGTATATTCACCATTTACATCAGTAAAAAAATAATCCATAAGAGAAAACCCAAAATTACAATCATTGCACAGTAAAGTGAAAATTCAACATAAAATTGTCCTATGTGCAATGCCCAAGCTCTATGCACAACACTTTTTGCAGGACCATTTAGTAGGTCTCCCTGGTGTCCACATTGTTCCCACAATAGCTTGTTGGAAATATCTTCAAGTCTACATTCCTAAAAATATTCAATTTTTTCATTTCGAGTCCATTTGACCCCTCAAAAATTGATTTTAACGAGACTTCTTCTGTGGCTCAAAAAGAGGGCAGAAAGGTCATTTTTTGGGTGTTTTTTGACCTTTTGGTTGACCATTTTTGCTCCAAGAGCTTAGCAAATGCACAGGATGCATGTAATCATCATTGTAAATCCAAAAATTCTGACCATTTCCTCATTGGATGCCCCTAGAAAAGCAGCCAAAATTTACGTGCCTAAAACTGCTAAATCCTTCAAAAATGAAAAAATTCTCAAAACTTGCTCAAAATTTTTGGGAGACCACCACTATCAAGTGTCTGGGTCATCCAAGGAATCTTCAGCAAGAAACCTAAGCCTATCACCCTCCTTTTTGCCTTTGAGGGCTTGTTTTAGCCTTGTCTTCATTTGCTTGACTCTTATGTTACAAATCTTGTTCTTGGTCTTTTTCTCTATCCTTGTCCATCATCTGGATCTCCATAATCTCCATAAGTCTCATCAAGCTGGAACTTGGCCTTCTTAGCGTCCCTCTTTGCCTTGATGTACTTGGTTTTCATCAATTCCTGCTTGACCTCTAGCTGCTTGTTCTGTTGCTCATAGAAGGAGATGATATATTTGGCCCTTTGTAAACTGGTCTCAGGCTTCCTGATTTTGGCATCCTTTGCTTTCAAGGTAGCCTGAGTGATTTTATCTTTCTACTCATAGTCTTTATCCTCTTTATCCATGTTTTTGAGTTTGAAGCTTTAGAAACCCTAGAGAAGGTAATCAGGGAGGGGGAGTTATGGTGAATAGGGATAGGGGAATGGGAGAGGAGTTTTTGTGATGTAGGATGAGATATGTAAGATGTGAGAGTGAGAAGGAAGGGGTATTTTTTAGTAGGGAATATTTAGTAAATAGGGGTTTAAGGATTTTGTTTTGGGGGATTAGGGTATAGGGGATAGGTGGAGGGATTTTGTTTGGGGGATTATAGGGGATAGGTGGAGGGATTTGACAACAGAATGTGGGAAACCAGCTTCAAAATCGTGAAATGAGTGCTGAGAGGATGGTTCAAGGAGTGTACTTACTTGCTTAAAGGCTCTAGATAGAAAATGAGAGATTTAGATGGTTGATAGGGTAGTCTTGGTGTTTGCTGGCCATATGCATAGTGCCTTGTATAGGTGCATAGTGCTTCGGTTCTATGCACAGTTCCATGCAAAAATGCACTGGCAAATAGGCTCTATGCATTGCGCTCTGTTTGTATGTGCAACGATCCATCCTCTATGCGCAACGCGTTTTGCAGGAAAAGTTTGGAGGCTTTCCTAGTGTGCAAATTGAGACCATGATAGTGCGTTGGAAAGATCACTCTTCGTGCTACACAATGGACCTATGAAGCACTAAATACAATCAATTATAGCCCCTGAAGGGTCAATTCTCCCAAGACTGGTCAAAAAGTGCAGAATGAGGGTGTAAAAATGAAGTGTTCTCTTGAAGGAAACTTTCGAATGTGTTCCTCAACTCCAAATTGAGTGCAGGATAGCTCATTGGAAAGATATTATTGTATAGTTATCATTTGACATATCAAGAAAGTCATTTGGAGACTTCACTTAGAAGGAAAATTGATTTTCCCAAAGTCACTGTAGAAGTGCAAGAAATCTCTTGTAACAACTGTATTTTTGACATTTCTCTAAAACCATGACACCTGTGTAAAATGTGAAGGAGGTTTTTCATCCTTGGCCCATTATGGAGAAAACCCTCTCTCACATTTTCCAGTTCATCCCTATTTTGTCTAAAACATATTTTGAAGAAAAACCGGACCTATGTGTGGCAAATGATTTGTCCCTTGGAATGACTTATTCAAAAATGATGGAGACATGATGTGTATGAGTTAGAATGGCCCCATACTTGCTGGAATGACCTCCCTTATGTCTCATATACTCATATGCCTCTGATTCCATAGCCAACCCTAGCTCAATGGGTGAGGAAATTAGGGTTTAGTGCTTGTGGAAAATGGTGATTTGGAAACCCTTGGGAAAAGACAACTCCCTTTGGAATGCACTTAACCCTTTGAATATTTACCCTTTCACTTGACTATTTCCTTTGAAAAATTGATCTTTTGATGGTCTGGCATCTTTGGAACACTGAGTTAACAACTTGGGATTGTGAAATTATTACATTTGAAAGACATAAAATTACATAATGAAATAAGCATTTCTCCTTACAAATCATCTTCACATGGTGAAGGGATGTTATTTGATCACCCTTTACTTGCTGGTCTTATGCAATCGAATGGAACCTTGGCAATCCTAATGACCTAATTAAACCTTGAAAAACCCTAAAAGACCTAATGAGACCTTGAAGGGCTGAATTTGAAGATGACATAATAACCTCATGACTGATACAAATGGCATGATAAAATAACTTTATGGATGATGTACAACCAACAAGATATCAAACTATGCTAGAAATTAATCACATTTAGGGAAGAGTGATGTTTTTGGACTAGGACTACCATCAGTGACTAATTTTTTTGCATGACCTAGTGGAATGATAAAATGTTTCTGTGTGGGACACCTAAAATGAATATGAAAAGAGCAATTTTGATCACTGATGGCAGTATGCAAATACTGACTCTAATATTGGCTCCATTGAGGATGGTAGCTCTTTGGAGGTGCCAAGAACATTGTACACCAAGTAGCCTTATCCATTGGGCATGGAGTGAAAAAAAAAAAAAACTCAAATTGAAATACATGATTGAATACTGATGACTCAAAGACACAAACTAAATTTTACTCAACTGAAAACTGACTCAATACTAAAACACAACTAACAAAATGAAATAGATGCTAAAAATGGAGCTTATTCAATAAAACATACTCTAACTGTTCCATTCATCACCTGATCAAGTGAAATGGAACAACCAATGCAACCAAGTAAGCATTCTGGATGCTGTTTGAATTCTCCGCAAGTGCTTATTTATGAGCAAGGAGAGAGAACCATTGAAAGGCAACTCCCATGAAAAATTTTCAACATATTGAATCTTGATGAAATTTCAAAGCACGAGCCCACCTGTTGACCTCAAGAATGATGTGAAAGTATCTTCATAGGAATACATATTGATTTCCAGCCCATTTAATATGTTACTTCTCCGCTCCAGGTAGTCTTCATATTTTCATTTAAAAATTTTCCTAACATCTAAGTTTTCTTTCTTTGATGACTGCAGCAAATTGAAAAAAGGATCCTAAAACTCATGAATGACTAATTTTTCTTGATGATAAAAAAAAAAAACAAAAATCTTCTTCATTCCTCTCCTAATATGACTGCAAATCTTGGTATCAGCTTGTAATGAAACTCCTGCTGAACAAGACACTAAAGTCGACTGTTAGATCAATTTTATATCAACATTCTTTTCAGGGTCATAGATAGCTAATGGAGAAGGAATTTTACTACATATATCATCTAACACATTAGCTATTGGGTCATGAAAAACTAGCAATGATTGCTGCAACCTATTTGCCATCCGTTTTAATGAGACTGCATGACACTCTATAGGGTGCACATCCTTTTCTTTAGAGATATTATGAAAATTTTTCTTTAAAAATTGAAATGTTTCAAAACATAGTGGTATAAAGTTATCTTGCATCATTTTATCATATGTTTCATCTTCCAATCCTTCATCTGCAATTTGAAATTCAATGGAACTCAGTGGTTGCAAATCTAGAGCTAGGGAGGCTTCTATGTCGCAAATGATTTGAAGATCAAAAGTCAATGAGTGCTGATTTCTAATCGCATCAAAGTTACCTCTAATGAAATAAAAAGAAGTAAAACAAAGAGGAAAAGATCCTTCACTTACTTCCAAATTTTCGGCACTTTCCTCATCACTATCATAGCTTATATGCTTCTGTTGATTACTGTATTCGAGCTACAGAAACTAAACTTCCTCCTCCTACAAGCCAGCTGTTGATTTCTCTGCAAGATTAGCTTCTGTTCGAAGAACATAATAATTGTCGTACTGATCAAACTTTGGCAAATCTTCAATATAAGTAAAGTCTCCAATCATACATATTATATTATCAGATTGTTTCTCCTCGGATTGATCTACAAATCCATTTTCAAATATATGGTAGCTAGGATTAGCAAGAAACTTTTTAGGGCTAGCAATATTTTATTTTTATGGGACAAGTGGGTCATGGTGATCTTGAATATAAAATTCATTTCTCGAGGTGATTCTTTGCATCATTTCTTCCATTTTACTTACCAAAATGTCGAGTTTTACCTCTAAAGATGTTAAGGTGCTCTTCAATGTTCTCCCTCTCTTCTCCCTTCAAATTTTCCCTTCTCATCAATAGATTAGCCTCTACATCTACTGCATTGTTTTGCATCTCTTCAAGTATTACAAGGTTCCTTTCCCTCAGCTGAAACTCCATTTCCAGATCATAGGCATTCAGGTAGTGAAAGAGAGCGGATCCAGGAGGAGGCCTTATATTCACAGGCATCGAAAAATAGACTTGCTTAAACGTGATAGAAAAATGTTGTACTATCTCCCCTCATAGTCTTTTTAGCTGGTTATACTCTTCTAGAAACAAGAAAGGGTTTTGTTTGACCACCCACTTATCGAATACAACTTTGATGATCTACTGGAAATCTGAGATGCTCGCATCAGGCAGTTTTTGAACCAACTCTTGACTTTTCCTTGCAAAGAAAGAGTGAATAGACTGATACTGACATCCTCTTGATCGACTTCAAAAAGGTCGAGGAAAGTCTCAAAATTCTACATATCCCTCTCAACAGTGATATTGTCATATTCACCATCAAACCTCGGCAGGTATAGGTAATGATTTTCAAGGAAAGCATGGAGTATAGAAGGTAAGATGAGTGGTTTGTATCAATTTGGAATTTTACGTGGTGTAGGAGTATATAGAGAAGCTGTAGAATCATTCTTGGTCTCTTTAGGCTCATCAGTTTGAAGATGGTCATCATAAGATGCAGAATAATGGTCTTGATCAAGGTCAAAGGTATACAAAGAATTTTTTTTCACAATCTTTAAAGGGTAGGAATCACATGCAGGTCTAGGATATTTTCTCAATACAGTATACTTTGTAAAACCTTTTTGACATTCTCGGGAAAAGAGAAAAAATACTTGATGACAAAGAACATAATGTCTTGGATGAAATTCCAACTTGAATACCTAATCTTTCCATATTTTCCTTTCATGCTTCTATTGGTCGGGTTCATCCTCTAGTGGGGTCTTTGGATATGATCTCGAAACTGATTTGGAGTCACTAGGTGAATGATTTCAGCCTTCCTATGTCTAATCGTTGTCCACCATCAACAATCAGATCTAGATCTAAACTTTGTTGATATTTTCCAGGGAATATGAAACCTTTTACTTTTTCCCCAGTATGGTCGCCACTATGTTATCACCTAGATTGAACCTCAGGTTGAAGGAAGGCAATGGCAGGGTAACCACGAACCACGCTTAGTCAAGTAGCTAGCCCTACTAGGCCAGGAGAGGGCTCTTTCTGTAAGGATATCAACCAAGATGAATGGATCAAGAAAATGATATTAGGCTAGGTATAGTAGCACAAGGTTTGATTTGATTTTGAAGGGTTTTGTTGGATTAGGAGGAACCAAACAGTTAGGGCAAGGAAATTAGGTCAAAATTGCAGGGTGTTTGATGGGGAAAGGTAGGCACAAGGATGAATACTTGAGGGTTTGATGGGTGAGGTGATTCAATACATGTGAGGATCTAGAAGGAGCATGTAAGCAACTGGATTGTTCCTAAACAGGAGAAAACATAGACTGTGAATATTTTCCCAAAACAGGGCATAAATATTACGGGTTTTTCCTATCAACTTGAAAACATCCACTTAAAAACAATGAAATGATTGATGAAGTACAAAAAACATTTTAACATATGATCACAATAGAGAAAACTAAACTGAACATCATACCACATGGATCCCAAAGAAATAGCTGCAACTTTTCATTAATCTCCTGCTGAAAACTGATACAAAATGATGTTTACTCAAAGCCTAAGCATCCAACTGAGTCCAACCCATTAGAAAGAGAAAGAGAAAGAATATATAGACATTAATTCAACCTCCTCCCATCCTTAGGGGTTGAATCCCTAATATGATGAACTAATCCATCAAAAACTGAACAAAAAACTGGAATCTAAGCAACCCTAACAACATGCCTCTAAAAGGGAGGAAACTAATTCATTTGTCCTCAAGATAACTTTTGATCTAATGAATCTACCCTGAAGTAACTAATATCCATCCTCTTTGCATGCATATTCACCATTTACATCAGTAAAAACATCATCCATGAGAGGAAACCCAAAATTACAGTCATGGCAGAGTAAAGCGAAAACTCATCATAAAATTGTCCTATGCGCAGCGCCCAAGCTCTATGCACAACGCTTTTTACAGAACTAGTTTGGAGGTCTTCCCTGTGTCCAAATTGGGCTCAAAATAGCTTTTTTGAAATATATTCAAGACTAATTTCCAGAATATCTTGAATTTTTTCATTTGGAGTTAAGTTGACCCCTTAAAAATGGTTTGTCTCGAGACATATTTTGTGGCTCAAAAAGAGGGCAGAAATGTCATATTTTGGGTGTTTTTTGACCTTTTGGTTAACCAGTTTTGCTCCAAAAGCTTAGAAAATGCACAGGGTGCATGTACTCATCATTTGGAATCCAAAAATTCTGACCATTTCCTTATTGGATTCCCCCATGAAAAGCGCAGCGCCAGTGGCACTGTACAAAGAGCCAAAATTTCTGTGTCAAAAACTACTAAATTCTTCAAAAATGCAAAAATTCTCAAAGCTTGCTCTAAATTTATCAAACTTTGTGGGAGACTACCACCATCAAGTGTTTGGGTCATCCATGGAAACTTCAGCAAGCAACCTAGGCCTATCACCCTCCTTTTTGCCTTTGAGTGCTTGTTTTAGCCTTGTCTTCATTTGCTTGACTCTTATGTTACAAATCTTGTTCCAGGTCTTTTTCTCTGTCCCTATTCATCATCTAGCTCTCCATAATCTCCATAAGCCTCATCAAGATGAAACATGGCCTTCTCAACCTCCCTCTTTGCCTTGATGTACTTGGTTTGTGTCAATTCCTGCTTGACCTCTAACTGCTTGTTCTCTTGCTCATAAAAGGAGATGATATATTTGGCCCTTTGTAAACTGGTCTCAAGCTTCCTGATTTTGGCATCCTTTGCTTTCAAGGCAGCCTGAGTGATTTTATCTTTCTCCTCATAATCTTTATCCTCTTTATCCATGTTTTTGAGTTTGAAGCTTTAGAAACCCTAGAGAAGGTAATCAGGAAGTGGGAGTTATGGTGAATAGGGATAGGGGAAGGGGAGAGGAGTTTTGGTGATGTAGGATGAGATATGTATGTTGTGAGAGTGAGAAGGAGGTGGTATTTTTTAATAGGGACTATTTAGTAAATAGGGGCTTAAGGATTTTGTTTTGGGGGATTAGGGTATAGGGGATAGGTGGAGGGATTTTGTTTGGGGGATTAAGGTATAGGGGATAGGTGGAGGGATTTGACAATAGAATGTTGGAATAAGGGATATGGTAAGCATGGAGGGTTTTTAAACAACCTAGGGTTTAAAATTTTTAATAGAAAACAAACTTCAAAATCGTGGCAGGAGTGTCGGGAGGATGGTTCAAGGAGTGTACTTGCTTAGAGGCTCTAGATAACAAAAGAGTGATTTAGATCGTTGATAGGGTGGTCTTGGTGTTTCCTAGACCTATGCACATTATCTTGTATAGGTGTGTAGTGCTCCAGCTCTATGCGTAGCACCATGCAAAAATTCACTGGAAAACAGGTTCTATGAACAGTGCTCTGTCTGTATGTGCAGTGCTCCCTCCTCTATGCGGAACGCCCTAGCTCTATGCAAAACACATTTTATAGGAAACGTTTGGAGGCTTTCCTGGTGTCCAAATTATGCCCATGATAGCTCGTTGGAATGGTCTCTCCTTTGGCTACGCAATGGACCTATTAAGCACTAAAAATGATCAATTATAGCCCTTGAAACTTACATTCACCCAACACTAGTCAAAACGTGCAGAATGAGGGTGCAAAAATGAAGTGTTCTCTTGTAGGAAACTTTTGGAGGTCTTCCTCAACTCGAAATTGAGTGCATGATAGCTCATGGGAAATATATTTTTGTCTAGGTATCATTTGACTCATAAAGAAAGTCATTTGGAGACTCTAGATAGAAGAAAAAGTGATTTTCCCAAAGTCACTGTAGAAGTGCAGTAACTCTCTTGTAGTAACTGTATTTTTGACATTTCTCTAAAACCATGACACCTATGTAAAACGTGAAGGAGGTGTTTCATCCTTCGCCTATTATGGATAGAATCCTCTCTCACATTTGCCAAATTCATCCCTCTTTGGTCTAAAACATAGTTTTAATAAAAATCGGCCCTGTGTGTGGCAAATGATTGGTCCCTTGGAATGACTTATTGAAAAATGATGGAGACATGATGTGTATTAGTTGGAATGGCCTCATAATTTCTAAAATGACCTCCATTATGCCTCATATAATCAGATGTCTTTGATTCCATAGCCAACCCTAGCTCAATGGGTGAGGAAATTAGGGTTTAGTGCTTGTGGAAAATGATGATTTGGATACCCTTGGGAAAAGACAACTCCCTTTGGCATGCACATAACCCTTTCAAACTTTACCCTTTCATTTGACTATTTCCTTTGACAAATTTATCTCTTGATGGTCTGGCATCTTTGGAACACTGAGTTAACAGCTTGGGATGGTGAAATTATTACATTTGAAGGACATAAAATTACATAATGAAATAAGCATTTATCTTTACAAATCATCATCACATGGTAAAGGGATGTTATTTGATCGCTCTTTACTTGCTGGTCTTATGCAATGGAATGGAACCTTGGAAACCCTAATGACCTAATGAAACCTTGAAAAACCCTAAAAGACCTAATGAGACCTTGAAGGACTGAATTTGAAGATGACAAAATAACCTCATGACTGACACAAATGGCATGATAAAAATAATTTTATGGATGATGTACAGTCAACGAGATATGAAACTATGCCAGCAAGTAATCACATTTAGGGAATAGTGATGTTTTTGGACTAGGACTACCATCAGTGACTAATTTTTTTTCATGACCTAGTGGAATGATAAAAATAAATTGTGTGGGACACCTAAAATCAATATGAAAAGAGAAATTTTGACCACTGATGGCAGTCTCCCAATACTGACTCTAACATTGGCTCCATTGGGGATGGTAGCTCCTTGGGGGTGCCAAGAACACCATAGACCGGGTAGCCTTATCCATTGGGCATGGAGTAAAAAAAAAAAACAACTCAATCTGAAATACATGACTGAATACTGATGACTCAAAGACACAAACTAACTTTTACTCAACTGAAAACTGACTCAATACTAAAACACAACTGACAAACTGAAAAAGATGCTCAAAATGGAGCTTATTCAATAAAACCTACTCTAACTGTTCCATTCATCACTTGATCAAGTGAAATGAAACAACCAATGCAACCAAGTAAGCATTCTGGCTATTGTTTGAATTCTCCGCAAGTTCTTGTTTATGAGCAAGAAGAGAGAACTACTGAAAGGCAACTCCCATGAAAATTTTTCAATAGATTGAATCTTGATGAAATTTCAAAGCATGAGCCCACCTGTTGACCTCAAGAATTCTATGAAAGTATCTTCATAGGAATGCATATTGATTTCCAGCCCATCTAATATGTTATTGCTCCGCTCTAGGTAGTCTTCGTACTTTCGTTTTAAAAATTTCCTAACATTTATGTTTTCTTTCTTTGATGACTGTAGCAAATTGACAAAAGGATCCTGAAACTCATGAATGACTCATTTTTCTTGATGATCAACAACAACAAAAAAATCTTGTTCATTCCTCTCTTGATATGACTACAAATCTTGGTATGAGCTTTGTAATGAAACTCTTGCTGAACAAGACACTAAAGTCGACTGTCGGATCAAGTTTATATCAACATTCTTTTCACGCTCATCGTTAAATAATGGAGAAGGACTTTTACTACAGATATCATCCAACACATTAGATGTTAGGTCATGAAAAACTTGCAAAGATTGTTGCAACCTATTTTCCATCAATTTTAATGGGATTGCATGACACTCTATAGGCTGCTCGTCCTTTTCTTTAGAGAAATTATGAAATTTTTTCTTTAAAAATTGAATTTTTTCAAAACATAGTGGTACAGAGTCATCTTGCATCATTCGATCATATGTTTCAGCTTCCAATCCTTCAGCGGCAATTTGAAATTCAATGGAACTTGGTGGCTGCAAATCTAGAGCTAGGGAGGCTTCTATGTCGCAAAGGATTTCTGCGACCAATTCATGAGAAGGTTTATCCTTTATAGTGTTGACCACTCGCTTATATATTTGCTTATAGTTTTCTCTTATTTTTGCAAATGAGGAGAAACACAAGGGTAAGGAGCTCTGATAAAAATTTGATTATCCTCTTGATTGTCAAGATCAAAACTCAATGAGTGTTGATTTCTGATCACATCAAAGTTACCTCCGATGAACTGAAATGAAGTAAAAAAAAGAGGCAAAGATCCTTCACTTACTTCCAAATTTTCTACACCTTCCTCATCACTGTCATAGCTGATATGCTTTGGCTGATTACTGTATTTGGGCTACTGAAACTGAACTTCCTCCTCCCACAAACCAACTACTAATTGCTCTGCAAGATTGGCTTCTATTTGGAGAACATAATAATTGTCGTGCTGATTAAACTTTGGAAAATCATCAATATAAGTAATGTCGCCATTCATACACATTATATTATCATATTTTTTCTCCTCTGATTGACCTACAAATCCATTTTCAAATCTATGGTAGTTAGGATTAGCAAGGAATTTTTTAGGGCTAGCAATCTTTTCTTTTTCTGGGACAGGTGGGTCATGGTGATCTTGAATAGAAAATTCATCTGTCAAGGTGATTCTTTGCATCATTTCTTCCATTTTACTTACCGAAATGTTGAGCTTTACCTCTGAAGATGTCAGGTGCTCTACAATTTTCTCCCCCTCTTCTTCCCTCAACTTTCCCTTCTAATCAACAGATTAGCCTCTACATCTACTGCACTGTTCTGCATCTCTTCAACTGTTGCAAGGTTCCTTTCCCTCATTTGAAACTCCATTTCCGGATAGAAGGCATACGCGTAGTGAAAGAGAGCGGATCCAGGAGGAGGCCTTATATTAGTAGGCATTGAAAAATAGACTTGGTTAAACCTAGTAGAAAACTGTTGTACTATCTCCCCTGGCAGTATTTTTAGTTGGTTATACTCTTCTATAATCAAGAAAGGGTTTTGTTTGACCACCCACTTGTCAGAGAAAACTTTGACGAACTACTGGAAATCTGAGATACTCGTATTAGGCAGGTTTTTGAACCAACTCTTTACTTTTCCCTGCAAAGAAAGAGAGAATAGCTTGATACTGACATCCTCTTCGTCGACTTCAAAAATGTCGAGGAAAGTCTCAAAATTCTGCATATGTTTCTTAACAGTGATATTGTCATATTCACCATCAAACCTCGACAGGTATAGGTAATGATTTTTAGGGAAAGCATGGAGTATAGGAGGTAAGACGAGTGGTTTGTATCGATTTGGAATCTAACAAGCTATAGGAGTATATACAGACGCTGTAGAATCAATCTTGGTCTCTTTAGGGTCATCGGTTTGAAGATGGTCATCATAAGATTCAGAATAAGGGTCTTGATCAAGATCAAAGGCCTATGAAGAATTTTTTTTCACAATCTTTAAAGGGAAGGAAACACATGTAGGTCTAGGATATTTTTTCAAAGTACACTTTGTAAAACGTTTTTGACATTCTCGGGAAAAGAGAAAAAATAATTGATGACAAAGAACATAATGTCTTGATGAAATTCCAACTTGAATACCTAATCTTTCCATATTGTCCTTTCATGTTTCTATGGTCAGTTTCATCCTCTAGTGGAGTCTTTGGATATGATCTCAAAATTGATTTGGAGTCACCAGGTTAATTATTTCAGCCTTCCTGTGTTTGATCATTGTCCACCATCAACAATCATATTTAGATCTGAACTTTGATGATATTTCCTAGGGAATACGAAACCTTTCTCTCGTTCTCCAGTATGGTCTCCGCTATGTTATCACCTAGATTGAACCTCAGGTTGAAGGAAGGAAATGCTAGGGTAACCACAAACCACACTTAGCCAAGTAGCTAGCCCTACTAGGCTAGGAGAGGGCTCTCTCCGTAAGGATCTCAGCCAAGATGACTAGATCAAGAAAATGATATTAGGCTAGGTATAGTAGCACAAGGCTTGATTTGATTTTGAAGGGTTTTGCTGGATCAGGAGGAGCTAAATAGTTACGATAAGGAAATTAGGTCAAAATTGTAGGGTGTTCGATGGGGTAAGGTAGGCACAAGGCTCAACAATATAGGGTTTGATGGGTGAGGTGATTCAAGATAGATGAGGAGCTAGAAAGAGCATGTAATCAACATGGATTCTTCCTACACTGGAGAAAACACAGACTGTGAATATTTTCCCAAAACAAAGCATAAATATTATGGGTTCTGCTTATAAACTTGAAAAGATCCACTTAAAAGCAATGAAACGATTGATGAAGTACAATTTTTTTTAACATATGATCACAATAGAGAAAATTGAACTGAACAGAAAATTATACCACATGGATCCCAATGAAATAGCTGCAACTTTTCATTAATGTCCTGCTGAAAACTGATACAAAATGATGTTTACTCAAAGCCTAAGCATCCAATTGAGTCCAACCCTTTACAGTGAGAAAGAAAATGAAGATATAGACATTAATTCAACCTCCTCCCATCCTCAGGGGTAAAACCCCTAAGATGAGGAACTAATCCATCAAAAACTGAACAAGAAACTGGAATCTAGGCAAGCCTAACAACTTGCCTCTAAAAGGGAGGAAACTGATTCATTTGTCCTCAAGATAACTTTTGATCTAATGAATCTACCTTCCAGAAACTATTATCCATCCTATTTACATTCCTAGTCACCATTTACATCAGTAAAAACATCATCCATGAGGGAAAACCCAAAATTACAGTCATGGCACAAGAAAGTGAAAATTCAACATAAAATTGTCCTATGCGCACCAACCAAGCTCTATGTGCAATGCTTTTGGAAGGACCATTTTGGAGGTCTTCCCGGTGTCCAAATTGGGTCCAAAATAGCTTGTTGTAAATCTCTTCAAGTCAGACTTCCAGATCATCTTGAATTTGTGTATTTAGAGTTCATTTGACCCCTAAAAAAAGGATTCTCCCGAGATTTCTTCTGTGGCTCAAAAAGAGGGCAGAAAGGTCAATCTTGGGTGTTTTTTGACATTTTGGTTGACTAGTTTTGTTCCAAAAGCTTAGAAAATTCACAGGGTGCCTGTACTCATCATTTTGAATCCAAAAATTTTGACCATTTCTTGATTTGATGCCCCTAGGAAAAGGGTAGCGCTGCGCATAGAGCCAAATTTTCTGTGTCAAAAACTGCTAAATTCTTCAAAAATGCAAAAATTCTCAAAGCTTGCTAAAAATTGCTCAAATTTTGTGGGAGACCACCACCATCAATTTTATGGGTCAGCCAAGGAAGCTTCAGTAGGAAACCTAAGCCTATCACCCTCATTTTTGCCTTTGAGTGCTTATTTCAGCCTTGCCTTCATTTGCTTGACTCTTGTGTTACAAATCTTGTTTTAGGACTTTTTCTCTGTCCTTGTTCATCATCCGACTCTCCATAATCTCAATAAGACTCATGAAGATGAAACTTGGCCTTTTCAACCTCCCTCTTTGCCTTGATGTACTTGGTTTGCATCAATTCTTTCTTGACCTCTAGCTGCTTGTTCTCTTGCTTATAAAAGGACATGATATATTTTGCCCATTGTAAACTAGTCTCAAGCTTCCTGATTTTGGCATTCTTTGCTTTTAAGGCAGCCTGAGTGATTTGATCTTTCTCCTCATAATCTTTAATCTCTTTATCCATGTTTCTTAGTCTGAAGCTTTAAAAATCTGTTGATTCGTCGAAAATCGTTGCATCAACATCGGGGGATAACCACCCGGTCCGGACCTTAATACAACTCCTTTTCCGTTTGGGATGCTGGCTCCGACTGGATATAATGGGACCAGTTTCCCAGTAAAGAATAAAAAAGGGATGGATGAGTGACTGGTTTTCTAATAAGTGATAATGAATGGATGACTTAATCTAAAAGCGAAAATACAAATGACTATTCTATCACGGGAAGCTTCTATTCTTAAGTGCAATGTTTAGTGATCTCTGTTCATCAATAGGCATACAGATGACTCTATTCAATAAACATAGACATTCATTCATATAATAATTGCTTTGTTCAAATAGTTGAACAAAGTAATTAATAAAACATCGTTACACTTATCTTTTTATATTACTGATACATGTATGATTAGAAGAAAAGCACACTGTAAACATCCAATAGTGGAAAGTATAAAGAATGCTGTTAAAACACATGCATATATTCAATAATAGCAAGAATGATCAAATAACAATTCACATAAAAAGAATGAATTCAGACATAGATAGTAGTACCATATGAGCTGCAAATCATTCCCAACATCAATCGAAATTCGAATTCCTTCTTCCGACTCAGAAATACTTTTAAATAAAGGCAGTAGTGTACATCCACATAAAAGCTTCATTATCAAAATTGGAATAATTGGCCCAGTCTTTATAAAAAATATATACCTAAAGTACAGTAGTGCAACTTCAAGTTTAAGTCATATACAAAAAATTACGACCCTTTCTAAATACATGAAAGGGTCTATAAATACTTAATTAAACTAACTAACTACAGAATTAAAGTGCTACTAAATTGGTACAACTTGATCTTGAATATCTCCCCCAAAGCAATCTGGTAGTCGGCAGCATGATTCATCAATCTGGCCGTTTGCCTTTCGACCTGAGTTGGCATATCGCTAGCATCGGTTCCACTTCTTGAGGGCAGTTGAGACGAGAATTGAGTTCAGCAGAATAGGTGGCATCGTGTATATCGGGAATGATACACCTGATTTCATCTGTTAGGCACTTGAGGGCGGCTCTCTGGCTGTATGGTTTTAATAGGAACAACCAATATGTGTCCCAAGTTAAACTTTTAATATCTGTGATCAATCTCCCATTCTTTTCCAGCTCTTGATAACATGATTGCTCCAATGTTTTGGCTGATAGTAATTTACCTGGTGTATATTGAGAGATCATATTAGATAAATAGAGAGTATTGTTAATTAATTCAATCAAATTACTTGTGGATAATTTGCATCTAGAAACTGCTCTCTCTGCCTTCATCAAATGGGACTGCCACTCCATAAATAGAATTTCTTTATGGCATTATAGGATTTTAGGAAAATTTGCTGCCTGTCCCTCATTAGTGTCCTACCAAGTAAGAAAATCTGTTAAGGTCTCATCGGCCTGCTCTAAGTCTTGTCTAGCATCGACTGATTTATCAATTATTGATGTTGTTATGTCACACAGGGGTTCAACTTGAGCAATTTTATGACACAATAATCTTATTTGTGTTACCAGTGCCTTATTAATCTGTAGTGCTTCTGCTCTGAAATTGACAAGCTGCGGAAGACTCTTGAACTTCTCTATTTGACCTAATAATGGAGCAATTTTCTCATCTTTTGTCTTTACCATCTCTTCATTAATTTTCTTCAATTTTGCTAATGCCTCCGATAGTTATTTCTGTTTTTGAATCGCACTCGAATCTACCCTCTGTTTCTCTTCATGCAACTGCTTGTTCAATTGATTATTTAACTGTTGCTGCATGGACAATTGCTGTTCTAATTGTTCTGCTTTCTGCTGTGCCTCCGATAGTTGTGCTTGTAACGAAGCAATTACCTGGTCTTTTTATTTTAACAAATTACTCACTTCTGATGCCTTGTCCATGGTGGCCGCTGAATAGGCTCCAGCATATTGGGACAACTTTGTTAGGTCATTAGAATGATAGAACTCCTCCTTCCAAACTACGTTGGCTGTCACTGTTTGTTCAGGGAACAGGGAAGGTTGATCAATCCTTCTCCTTTTTCGTTGTCGCTTTACTACGACCCTGTGCTTTGGGTTGTAAAAGACATCCAATGGAGGTATATCCTCCACTTGCAAAATGATTTGATCGGAAGGATCTTTGGGAATTATTTTGAAGTAGGTAGTAGGGGGTAGACCGCTGGTTCCTTTGCTTGGACTTATTTTGATGCTGTGTCCTGTGTATCAGCCACTTTGGATGTATCAGCTTATCTTGAGCTTTCTAGATTGCTTATGATTGAATCGAATTGCTGCCATTCTTGGAGCAACCTTGGGTCAATATGGGTATCGACATTCACATCCTTGCTGCTCTGCTCCTGCTGCCTTTTCTGTTCCTCTTCACATATTCTCTCTTGTTCTTTCCTCTGCACTTCCTCCTGCTCTTTCCTCTGGAGTTCTTCAAAAATTTCTGATGTAGCAGGAGGTTCGTTGGTAAGTCGCTGTTCAGGCTTGCATGACTGTGTCATCGGGGCAGTGGCTAACAAATCTAGAGGCATAGTTTGCAACCTCTGCTCTCTAAGTTTGTTAAATTCGACTAACCCGTCGTTGTGATATCTCATTTTAGCTATCACTTGAACCTGAAATAATGACTCGGCCGAGGAGAATAGGTCATCAAACTCATCTTTTTTATGTTCAAATTTAGTGAGTTTTTCCTGTTCTAGTACATTATAGACGACTTTGTTTGGATCAAATCGTCTGTTAGGAAGAGTGGCGAGATTCAGTGTATTTATCTTTTTTGCTTCTTTCTCTGCATGCTTGTAGTCATTCAGAGTGTAAATGCCACACCTTAGAGGAAAAGGAGGCCATACTTGCTTCTTTGAATTCCTCAGAGTCTTTGTAACTCCTGCGGATGTAAGCTAATATGCTATCTCTCGAGCCAATAGTTTGTCGGGTATATACAAGGGGAGGACATGAGGCCTGGCATGACTGTCGAAAACTCTTACATATGTAAATTTTTCTTCTCTGAACCAGGTTCCTAAGGCTGTCAAGTCAATCTCTAGTTGTGAGGAAATCTTAGGAGTAGGTTTGTCAAAAAATGCATAGTAAATGGGTAACATAAATCCATTGCAAACTTGATATAGGTGGTGTTTATAATGGGCTTTCCATAACTTCTGGTGATAGATATGAATGTGCATGGCGTCCTGTGGAGTCCATCTCCACCTCAGCACAGGAAATTCGGAGTTAAAACAAAGAGTATCTAAGATGTAGGCACTAAAGTAAAATGGAGGAATGAACCTATTAGTAACGCGGGATTTGTTTCTGAACTCAAGAATAGCTGTTGCTAACTTATCAGATAATATATTTCCCCAATCCATTATTTTGCTATTGCATGCTGCTTTGATTAAAGGTACCGTCTCTATGGATAATTTTGAAGAATCATGCAACCCCCAAATCCTACACATCATCGGTCCAGCATAACCATAAGGAGAACACAAGGAATCGACATAGTACTTACCCGAGGACTCATGCTTGTGTTTTGCTGAGTTTTGTCTCCATTCCCGTATAGGTGCTGATTCAGTTTCATTTTCATCTCTGAACTTCTCCAGAAATGATTTATTGTACTTCTTCTCTGGTTCGGGAAAATGGTACATTTGTCTCAAATCATTGCGCTGAAATGAAGCGAATACTCTCCCGTCGATAGTGCAAAATGTTCTGTTTGTAATTGGAATTTCCTCAACTGCCCATCTTACCACATCTGTGTATGGAAGAATTTTCTCTTGAGCCGCTATCCGGTGTAGGTAAGAATTGGCCAAATCCCTTAGGGTGTCCTCGGACTTCCGGTTTGAGTCTACAGTAGCTTGTATTGATGTTTCCTGAGGCTCTTCAGAGTCAAACAGATTACAGATGCTCTACCAAGTAGTATTACCGAGACCAAGACATGTGGTGTGTGAGATTAATCCTTTTTTACTTGGTCCCGCATCGACAGTGTGTTGTCCTGATACAGCGGAAGCTGAAGCTGTTCCAAATTTCTTAGACTTCTTCCCCATTTGGCCTAAATTCGATGCTTCGGAGGAGCTCTGCACAAGAGATAAAATGAACGTAATGCGGAGAATAGGTGGCGCAAACCAAGTATGAAAGAGTTATATCAATCAATGAATAATGGAGGATTAACATAAGACTGCCGTGGATACAATCTCTGAAGAGATTTTGGCATCACTGCTCCATTAATTGGCCGTTTAAACCTGTCAATCATTTAAATGCTCATCATATCGTTTATTGGCCGAATAATTCATTTAAGCATGGCTTTGATGTTTTGGCAGTTGGGCGCAAGTGAATCACTATCGGGAAGAGAAAGGCTTTTAATAATAATTCAACACAATATACCCAAGTCTTATCAATCCTTTTTGAAAGTCGCGCTTAGCTTTATCACAATCGGGGATCGGAGGAATGTTTAAGTAGTTATATTGGTGTCATTACGGAATCCCTGATCGCCGATAGCGATATCGCTAATTCGTATCAGGAGCTTTTTAGAAGAGGGCTTTTAGTTGCATGCATGTTACATTCCCCGATCGCCGATAGCGATATCGCATCGGAGCAAAGAGAGGGGCCTTTTGTTACAATTTCTTACCTTCCCGATATCTGATAGTTATTCGCGCTTGTCGCATCGGGGAAAACCAATGGGTCTTTTGTTATGCATCCTTTGTTATTGCGATATGCGATCTTGCGATCGCTTTATTGCAATAATAAAGAATTATTCATTTTTTATTATAAGACCGATTATATATTGTCTCAAAAGGTTTATAATGTTTTGTTTCTTTTCGGACCTTTTGAGGAATGATAAGTTGATACCAATTTAATCTAAAAGGGACCCATTTCATATTATAGTTTTGAAAGTAAAATTTAATGAAATGGGGGGTCGTTGTACAACACAACAATTGGCGATTCGCCAGGAGAAACAGTTATCTCTGAGAAATATTGAAATACTTAGATTTTCTTTGTATAGAAATCTTATCAAAGAGGAAAATTCTAATATAACTAGGTATACATACATTCTGAATATAATAAGAGCTATTTTTGCTAATTTCTTCTCTTGTTAAAATTAGATACATTCTAAGTTTTAAATTGGCCTCTATTGGTTGATAATGATAAAACAAAAAAGCTTTCCAACTTAGCCTTTTTAATTGACTCCTTTGTCATAGGTAGAGCCTCTGCTGCCAGCAAACGTTCATAGTTTCGACAGGGATACCTTTTAACCATTTGACTGTCCATTATCCCATCCATTTCAGAGTATGATTAAAAGAATGAATTCAAAATATGCTTTCATATTTTGTATTTCTTTTTTCCTTTTCTATTATCTTGTAAGATAAAAAGCCTTTGTCCTGGTTTGGTGGCTAGCTGTTTGACAATGCCATTCACTGGTTGTAATCTAACCGAACAAGCTGGCTCGTGATGAGACCCCTTGTCTTATGATTATAAGCCATTACCCTATTTTGGTATGCAGTGTTGGTAATGTCGGTTAAAATATTTCCCAATGATAATGGTAAGCAGGCATGTAATAAGACCCCTTATCTTTTATATCAAATATTTTAGAATTACACTCTGAGTAATCATAAACTTGGATGAATGGGATGGACAATTTTCTCCTTAAGAGAGAATGGATGACAGGGTGAGAGTTGAAGATGCTAAGATTGAATTAGTTTCTATTTTGATATTGATAATCTTTTTGTGGCCAGTTTGAAAAACATAAAATGATTTACAGTACTTCCAAATCTTGAGAAGATTTCACAAAAATGAAATGGGGTTTCAGAATGTGAATATACCTAATTTCCTAGAAATTGTCCCTTTTGTTTAAGGCTTCTATTTTAAAAGTAAATATAAAAACTACTTCTTTTGAGCAACTTTTCAATATAGCAAAGGCCAATGGAAGATATCTTACAACTTTATTTCCTAATGGTCCTAAAAACTACAAATTCTACTGAACTTAAAAAAGGGAGAAGGGGTTACCTCGTCAATTGAAGAATTTCTTTAATATGAGGCCATTAACAGGAAGAGAATCTCTCTTTACTGATAAATCTTGTAATATGAATGTCGAATGTCCTATCTTCTCGTAGATCTGAAATGGTCCAAGCCACATCTTCTGGAACTTGGTGTGTTTTCCTTTATCCTCATGGGCTTTGTCCCATTTAGAACTAGATCACCAATCTGTAACTATTTTGAACTGGATGAAGTTGAATCAAAAGATGACTTGATAATTTGCTGATGTTTTGCATGATTAATTTTGGCCTTTTCTCTTTCTTCTTTTAATTTTAAGATTTGATCATGTCTAAGTTGAATAGAAGAACAGGGGCTTTCTTCAATAAACTGAAATAGAGTTAGAGAAGGAAGCACTAGATTGGTTGGTAGCACTGCTTCTTTCCCATATACAAGGTTGAATGGAGAAGTACCTATGGAAGCCTTCTGCATTATTCTATTATCCCATAGTGCGAATATTAAAGATTTGTGCTAGTTTTTATGATTCTGTTCAATAGTTTGCTTAATAATTTTAACTAGATTTTTATTGGTAGACTCTGCTAAACCATTACCCTGACGATAGTAATTTGCAGAATATTTCAATTTAAATCCTCTTTTAATAGCAAACTCAAACATAGCATTTCCAGAGAAATAAGATGCATTATCGAAAACAAGAGCATTTGGGACACCAAACCTGGTAATGATGAATTGATCTATAAACTCTATAATTACTTCAGAGTTTGTTGTCTTTAAAGGAATTGCTTCAACCCACTTAGTAAAGTAATTAGTATTAGTAAGGATATAATTATGTTGTTTGGAGGACTGTGGAGTTATTTCCCCAATGATATCTAATCCCCATTGCTCGAAAGGTTGATCAATATTGACTGGTTGCAAAGGGAAAGCTGGTTTTCTTTGTCTTCCATTGGAGATTTGACAGCTTCGGCATTTCCTTACATATTCATGAGTATCTCTGAATTGGGTGGGCCAATAATATCCAGCATGAATGATTTTGTGCGCTATTGTGTCAGCTCCAAAATGTCCTCCTGCTGGTCCACAATCTAGTTCCTGCAAAACTTTTTGTGCTTCAGGATTTTCTAAGCATCTTAATAAAATTGAATCATAATTTTGCCTAAAAAGTACATCATCAATGATTATGAAGTTTTTTGCTTTTAATCTAATGACCCATTTGACTTTATAAGAAAGGTTAGGAGGTGCATATCCATTTTTTAAATAAAAGATCAATTCTGCATATTGCGATTTAGAATCAGTGATACTTATCTGGTTGATTTCTTCAATATGTTTTGTATCACCTGGTTCTTGAATGTTGGATGCTCCTGCTAATAACCCGCAAAAACCTTGGCCTCTAACAATCTTTGTTGGCTTGATTTCCAAGTCATATTCTTGAAGTGTTGTAACTCAGTTTGCCCTTTTTTCACCTAATTCCCTTTGGATTAGTAATTGCCTTACTGCAGGAAAAGGAACTGTAACTTTTGTATGGGCTTTTAAAAGGAAGGGTCTGTAATGTTTGACAGCTTTATACACAACAAAGGCTTGTTTTTCAACTTCAGAATAATTTAGTTCAGCACCCTACAGATTTGAACTATAAAATGAAATTGGTGCTTCCAAGTTGTGATCATTAATCTGAGTGAGTACTACTGCATAAGATGAATTAGATGCGATAGTGTACAATATGAAATGATTAGAAAAATTAGGAGTGTTTAAAGTGGGGGCATTGATTATTGATTGTTTGATTGAATCAAATGCTTCCTTTTTTGTAGATCCCCATCTAAACACTGAATTTTTCTTAATCATGGTTTGTAATGGTAAAATGATGTGGGAAAAATCGGGAACAAATCTCTTGACAAAGTTAATTTGACCTAAAAATGACTGAATAGATTTTTTGTTATGAGGAAATGGAATTTCAGAAATCTCTTTAATCCTATCCGGATCAATATAAATACCATCTTTGGAAATGATAAAGCCCAAGAGCTTTCCTTGATTAAGAGAAAAGAAGGATTTTTTGGGATTGAGTGAAATACCATACCTTTTGCAGCGTTCAAATATTTGATTCAAATCATGTAAATGATTGGATCTCTTCTTGGAAAATACAGTAATATCATCTAAGTAGAAAACTACTGTTTTGTTGATCAATCCTTTGAAGGCTATATCCATTTCTCTTTGGAATGTAGCTCCTGCGTTAATAAGTCCAAAAGGCATTTTATGATAAGCGTAAGTTTCCCATTTTGTTCTAAAGGTAGTTTTGAGTCTGTCATCAGGATGGACCAAAATTTGGTTATATCCTAAAAAACCATATAAAAAGGACATTAACTCAGAACCTGCTACTGAATGGAGTATCTGCTCCATGGTAGGTAATGGGAAATTATCTTTTTGGCTTGCCTTATTTAGATTTCTGAAATCTATACAAATCCTGATGTCGCCATTTTTCTACCTAACAGGAACCATATTGGAAACCCAGTTTGAGTGCCGAACGGGAAAAATAATCTTAGCTTTCAAGAGTTTATTGAGTTCTTATTTTATTTGACTCTCTAAGTTCGGATGTATTTTCCTCAACTTTTGTTGAACTGGTTTTTGTTCAGACAACATTGGAATGGTATGCTGGATGATTGATGTATCGTATGTTTTTAAATCATCATATTTCCAAGCGAAGAAATGTTTATTTTTTCTTAATAATCTAATGAATGCTATCCTTTCTTCCACAGAAATTCCTAATCCCAAATTAATGTTTTGAGGGCTTTTCTCAATACCAAGGTTTATCAATTCAAATCTTAAGGTGGAACTTCGGAGCTTTGAATTGGTTACCTGTTTAAACTTGTCTTTAATATCGTAGAGATCCTCAAGTTTAACCATAGGTTTTGGTATTGAGTTTTCCTCATGTTTTTCTTTCATCTGAAGATCATGATCGCTTTCCTCAATGATTTGATCATCGTAGGACTTGTCAGAAGTCAAAAAATGTAAGATGTCTTCATCGTGATTGAACACTCGCCAATTGGTGACATTGTCAGGAATCGATGGTCTAAAAATTAACTCTACTGAAAATCTATCTGGGCTATAATCTTCGGAAGGTAGGAGTTAAGAAGAAACATTGGCTAGCAAGTCAGCTGCTAAATTCTGAGACCTAGGGATGGGAGAAATATTGAATGCTAAAAATTGAGAGGTGAGTTTCTGTACCAGAGACTGATAGTGTTTGAGATGATCAGAGAGGCAATGATTTGTATTTCTCACCTGTTTAATAACAATCTCTAAATCACCAAACACTTTCAAATATTGAACCTTGAGTCCAATTGCTTTGTAAAGTCCCTAGACTAGGGCCTCATATTCAGCTGTATTATTTGTGCATTCAAATTCCAACTTGCATGATAACATAGTTTTTTCTCCCTGAGGGCTAACCAAAATACATCCTGCTCCCGAGCCTTCACTAGACTTAGACCCATCAAAATATAGTGACCAAAATAAGTAATTATCAACAATTTTATTTACAGTTTCCTCAATAACATTAAAACATCTTGACCTATCTGTTTGTGAAAAATTTTCGATCTGAGATGTGAAATTATTAACTAGGAAAGGAGATGGTTGGGCGGTGAAGTTGCCAAAGAATGATTCAGATGAATAATTCCCCAAGATATTGTTATTAAATGCTATTGGTTGGTTTTCTTGTTCAATTTCGGTAACTGTATGGGTCATGTGTTTCTCCCGATCAATATTGATCTGATTAGGTTTTCCTTTATAAGGTAACCACATATGAGACCAATCGGTGGAAATATAACCGTGGAGTTTTTCGGACCAATCTCTACTTAAAATAAACCCATAAAATTAAGGTATATCAGCGATCAAAATATCAATTCTTTGAACTACTCTAGGATCAGCCGATAACCTGATAGTTACTGAGTTGATTTCCCTTAAAACCTGGACCTTAGTTCTATCCAACTGTACAATATGAATTGTAGACTTTTGGGGCTCAACGTTCAGTTCGGAACAAACTGAAGCTGGCATTATATTAGAGGAAGCCCCTGAGTCAATCAAACAGTTGTGTAGGTTTCTATTGTAGATCTCATAGGTTAAGAGGAAAGGTGGAGTATGAGAATTTGATCTATCCCCAATTAAGACTGCATCAGTAGCTTCCACTCTACCAGAAGGCGGTTGGCCTGAATCATTAGCAGCTTTGGACAATACAGCATTGGGAAGAGGTGAAGAAGGAACGACATTTAACTCTTTAAGAAGTAACTTCTGCTGTTGTTTGAGTTTGCTAAGTTCAAACATAGTAATATTCGCCTTAGTCTTCTTCATGTCTTCGATAATATTGTAGTCCATAGAATCTAATACTACCAATGTCTTAGATGTTGAAGGTAGATTTGAAGATGATGGTTGATTTTGGGATGGTGTTGCCGAAGCTTTTTTTGTAGGAATCTTTTCTTTGGTAGTAGAGGAACCTGCATTCCTTTTCTTCGAAGTTGTCTGGACAGGTTCAGGAGTGCCTTTACTCTTGGTAGGCACGGGGAAAGCTTCTTGTTCGTTTTTCGTACCGGAAGTGGGAAAAATAAAATCCCACATCCCATGGCATTCGACAGTCTCTTCTTCTTCAGGTTCCTCGGATGTCAAGACTGTTTCATCTTCTTCTTCTTCTTCAAGATTTGAATCGGCATTGGATATAACATTTGGTGGTTTTGATTCAGTTTTCTTGAAATTCCTAAATGGCCTTTTTGTTGAGGTTTCTGCTACTTGCTTTTTGATTTTGACCATTTCATTTGACATAGTCTTGAGGACTTTTTGTAAACCTTCTATATCATATGGATCTTTAGGATTTTTCTTCTTTGAATCATCTTTGAAAGAAACTTTTTTGGATTTTCTATCTTCAAGAGAAGCTTTCTTTTCTAGAGCATTAATACGTTTTTCCACAGCAAGTGCTTCTTTCATGTTTTCAGCTAAAGTTGGTTTTGCAGCCCTGTCTACGAAGATAGCTATATTGGCGGGTAGGGCAGTTATATACCATTTGCTTCTGATTTGCTCACTTGGTTTGGAGGCCGTTGGAATCTTATTCAAGAGTTTATTGAATTGCGAGTTGAATTCTTTAATCGGTTCCTTATGCTCTATCCTAAGATTGGAGAGATCATTGATTAATGTGGCTAAAGATCTATCATCGCCATACATAGTAAGAAACTATTCTTGGCAAATGTTCCAACTGGTAATGGAACCAGAGGGCAGGGAAAAATACCAAGATCCCGCTGATCCTTGCAAAGTATAAGGGAAAATCCTAACGACAACATCTTCCTCTGTTACTCCTTTCAAATTAACTGATAACATGAAGTTATTAATATGTTCTTCGGTTTGTGTTCCAGCATCTGGATTAAACTTGGGTAGCCACTTTTCAGGAGAATCAGGCAATGCATGTAATGGTGGAGGAATATTGACCGCACGAGGACTATTCCATGGATCTGCAATTGAGACACCAGTAGTGGATGAGATTGCTGATGAAATTCTAGATGTTTGGGAAGGAATTGATATTGAGGATTGAGCAGGTTGGGATGTTGAAGTTCCTAATCCCTGATGAACAACAATATGTAATGAGGGATTGGATGGTTGACTTCGCACTGGGGAAGATGAGATGGAGGATGTGGATGAGAATGCTTCACTGTCAGATCCTTCATTGTTCTTCTTTCCCCTTTTCCTTTTAGGTAAGGGCAACTCAATAGGTTTGATACCGAGCTTTCCGCTTTGAAGTCTGGTGAGAGGATGAGGTAGATTGAATTGCGAAGTTTCACTGCCTTGAGATACCTCAGATTTCTGTGGTGATATCGAGAAGCCTTGAAGTTTATGGATGAGTAACTGAACTTCAAGAGACTCAGGACTTAATCGTTCTAGAGTATTGTGGGCTTGAGCAGTGGTAGTTGATTCCTCTTCTTCTCGCTTGGATGCTCGAGAACTAGCATGCAATTGGGAAGTACGAGGTGATGTGGAGGGAGATTTACTCTCAGAATGGATTGTAGGTTTGGGTTTTCTCGCCATTCACAGTTCATCCCTCCTTCTAGCACCAAAAATGTTGATGCCTCAAAAATCGTTGCATCAACGTCGGGGGATAGCCACCCGGTCTGGACCTTAGTATAGCTCCTTTTCCCAGTAATGAATAAAAAAGGGATGGATGAGTGACTGGTTTTCTAATAAGTGATAATGAATGGATGACTTAATCTAAAAGCGAAAATACAGATGACTATTTTATCCCAGGAAGCTTCTATTCTTAAGTGCAACGTTTAATGATCTATGTTCATCAATAGGCATATAGATGACTCTATTCAATAAACATAGACATTCATTCATATAATAATTGCTTTTTTCAAATAGTTGAACAAAGTAATTAGTAAAACATCGTTACACTTATCTTTTTATATTACTGATACATGTATGATTAGAAGAAAAGCACGCTGTAAACATCCAACAGTGGAAAGTATAAAGAATGCTGTTAAAACACATGCATATATTCAATAATAGCAAGAATGATCAAATAAAAATTCACATAAAAAGAATGAATTCAGACAGATAGTAGTACCATATGTGCTGCAAATCATTCCCAACATCAATCGCAATTCAAATTCCTTCTTCTGACTCAGAAATACTTTTAAATAAAGGCAGTAGTGCACATCCACATAAAAGCTTCGTTATCAAAATTGGAATAATTGGCCCAATCTTTATAAAAAATATATACCTGAAGTACGGTAGTGCAACTTCAGGTTTAAGTCATATACAAAAAGTTACGACCCTTTCTAAATACATGCAAGGGTCTATAAATACTTAATTAAACTAAATAACTACAGAATTAAAGTGCTACTAAATTGGTACAACTTGATCTTGAATATCTCCCCCAAAGCAATCTGGTAGTCAGTAGCATGATTCATCACTCTGGCTGTTTGCCTTTCGACCTGAGTTGGCATATCGCTAGCATTGGTTCCACTTCTTGAGAGCAATTGAGACGAGAATTGAGTTGAGCAGAATAGGTGGCATCATGTATATTGGGAATGATACACCCGATTGCATCTGTTAGGCACTTGAGGGCGGCTCTCTAGCTGTATGGTTTTACTTGGAACAACCAATAGGTGTCCCAAGTTAAACTTTTAATATCTGTGATCAATCTCCCATTCTTTTCCAGCTCTTGACAACATGATTGCTACAATGTTTTGGCTGATAGTAATTTACCTGGTGTACATTGAGAGATCATATTAGATAAATAGAGAGTATTGTTAATTAATTTAATCAAATTACTTGTGGATAATTTGCATCTAGAAACTACTCTCTCTGCCTTCATCAATTGGGACTGCCACTCCATAAATAGAATTTCTTTATGGGATTCTAGGATTTTGGGAAAATTTTCTACCTGTCCCTCATTAGTGTCCAGCCAAGTAAGAAAATCTGTTAAGGTCTCATCGGCCTGCTCTAAGTCTTGTCTATCATCGACTGATTTATCAATTATTGATGCTGTTATGTCACACAGGGGTTCAACTTGAGCAATTTTATGACACAATAATATTATTTGTGTTACCAGTGCCTTACTAATCTGTAGTGCTTTTGCTCTGAGATCAGCAGGCTGCCGAAGACTCTTGAACTTCTCTATTTGACCTAATAATTGAGTAATTTGCTCATCTTTTGTCTTTACCATCTGTTCATTCATTGTCTTCAATTTTGCTAATGCCTCCGATAGTTCTTTCTGTTTTTGAATCGCACTCGAATCTACCCTCTATTTCTCTTCATGCAACTGCTTGTTCAATTGATTATTTAACTATTGCTGCATGGACAATTGTTGTTCTAATTGTTATACTTTCTGTTGTGACTCCGATAGCTGTGCTTGTAACGAAGTGATTGCGTGGTATTTTTCTTTTAACAAATTACTCACTTCCGATGCCTTGTCCATGGTGGCCGCCGAATAGGCTCCAGCATATTGGGACAACTTCGTTAGGTCATCATAAGGATCAAACTCTTGCTTCCAAACTACGTTGGAAGTCACTATTTGTTCAGGGAATAGGGAAGGTTGATCAATCCTTCTCCTTTTTTGCTGTCGCTTTATCCTGTGCTTTGGGCTGTAAAAGACATCCAATGGAGGTATATCCTCCACTTGCAAAATGATTTGATCCGAAGGATCATTGGGAATTATTTCTAAGTCTGTAGTAGGGGTTAGACCGATGGTTCCTCTGCTTGGAACTTCTTTTGATGTTGTATCCTGTGTATCAGCCACTTTGGATGTATCGACTTCTCTTGAGCTTTCTAGATTGCTTATGATTGAATCGAATTGCTGCCATTCCTAGAGAAACCTTGGTTCAATTTGGGTATCGACATTCACATCCTTGCTGCTCTGCTCCTACTGCCTTTTCTGTTCCTCTTCACATATTCTCTCTTGTTCTTTCCTTTGCACTTCATCCTGCTCTTTCCTCTGGATTTCTTCAAAAATTTCTGATGTAGCAGGACGTTCGTTGGTAAGTCCCTGTTCAAGCTCGCTTGACTGTGTCATCGGGGCAGTGGCTAACAAATCTAGAGGCAGAGTTTGCAACCTCTGCTCTCTAAGTTTGTTAAATTCGACTAACCCGTCGTCGTGATATCTCATTTTAGTTATCGCTTGAACCTGAAGTCATGACTCGGCCGAGGAGAATAGGTCTTCAAACTCATCTTTTTTATGTTCAAATTTAGTGAGTTTTGCCTATTCTAGTACATTATAGACGACTTTGTTTGGATCAAAACATCTGTTAGGAAGAGTGGCGAGATTTAGTGTATTTATCTTTTCTGCTTCTTTCTCTGCATGCTTGTAGTCATGCAGAGTGTAAACGCCACACCTTAGAGGAAAAGGAGGCCAGACTTGCTTCTTTGAATTCCTCAGAGTCTTTGTAACTCCTGCGGATGTAAGCTGATATGCTATCTCTCGAGCCAATAGTTTGTCGGGTATATACAAGGGGAGGACATGAGGCCTGGCATGACTGCTGAAAACTCTTACATATGTAAATTTTTCTTCTTTGAGCCAGGTTCCTAAGGCTGTCAAGTCAATCTCTGGTTGTGAGGAAATCTTAGGAGCAGGTTTGTCAAAAATTGCATAGTAAATGGGTAACATAAATCCATTGAAAACTTGATATAGGTGGTGTTTATAATGGGCTTTCCACAATTTTTGGATATAGATATGAATGGGCATGGGGTCCTGTGGAGTCCATCTCGACCCCGGCACAGGAAATTCAGAGTTAAAACAGAGGGTATCTAAGATGTAGGCACTAAAGTAAAATGGAGGAATGAACCTATCAGTAACGCGGGATTTGTTTCTGAACTCAATAATAGTTGTTGCTAACTTATCAGATAATATATTTCCCCAATCCATTATTTCGCTATTGCTTGATGCTTCCATTAAAGGTACCATCTCTATGGAGAATTTTGAGGAATCATGCAACCCCCAAATCCTACACATCATCGCTCCAGCATAACAATAAGGAGAACACAAGGAATCGACAGAGTACTTACCTGAGGACTCATGCTTGTGCTTCGCTGGGTTTTGTCTCCATTCCCGTATAGGTGTTGATTCAATTTCATTTTCATCTCTGAACTTCTCCAGAAATGCTTTATTATACTTCTTCTCTGGTTCGGGCAAATGGTACATTTGTCTCAAATCATTGGGCTGAAATGAACCGAATACTCTCCTGTAGATAGTGAAAAATGTTCTGTTTGTAATTGGAATTTCCTCAACTGCCCATCTTACCACATCTGTGTATGGAAGAATTTTCTCTTGAGCCATTATCCGGTGTAGGTAAGAATCAGCCAAATCCTTTAGGGTTGCCTCAGACTTCTAGTTCGAGTCTGCTGTAGCTTGTACTAATGTTTCCTGAGGTTCTTCGGCCTCAACCAGATTATAGATGCTCTACCAAGTAGTATTACCAAGACCAAGACATGTGGTGTCTAAGATTAATCCTTATTTACTTGGTCACAGATCGGTAGTGTGTTGTCCTGTTACTGCGGAAGCTGAAGCTGTTCCAAATTTCTTAGACTTCTTCCCCGTTTGGCCTAAATTCGCTTCTTCAGAGGAGCTCTGCACAGGAGATAAAATGAACGTAATGTGGAGAATAGGTGGCGCAAACCAAGTAGGAAAGAATTATATCAATCAATGGATAATGGAGGATTAACATAAGACTACCGCGGATACAATCTCTGAAGAGATTTTGGCATCACTGCTCCATTAATTGGTCATTTAAACCTGTCAATCATTTAAATGCTCATCATATCATTTATTGGCCAAATAATTCATTTAAGCGTGGCTTTGATGTTTTGGCGGTTCGGCGCAAGTGAATCACTATTAGGAAGAGAAAGGCTTTTAATAATAATTCAACACAATATACCCAAGTCTTATCAATGCTTTTTGAAAGTCGCGCTTAGCTTTATCTCAATTGGGGATCGGAGGAATGTTTAAGTAGTTATATTGGTGTCATTACGGAATCCCTGATCACCGATAGCAATATCGCTAATTCATATCAGGAGCTTTTTAGAAGAGGGCTTTTAGTTGCATGCATGTTACATTCCTCGATCGCTGATAGCGATATCACATCGGAGCAAAGACAGTGGCCTTTTATTATGATTGCTTACCTTCCCGATATCCGATAGTTATTCGTGCTTGTCGCATTGGGGAAAACCAATGGGACTTTTGTTATGCATCCTTTTTTATTGCGATATGCGATCTTGCGATCGCTTTATTGCAATAATAAAGAATTATTCATTTTTTATTATAAGACCGATTATATATTGTCTCAAAAGGTTTATAATGTTTTGTTTTTTTTCGGACCTTTTGAGGAATGATAAGTTGATACCAATTTAATCTAAAAGGGACACATTTCATATTATAGTTTTGAAAGTAAAATTTTATGAAATGGGGGGTTGTTGTACAACACAACAATTGGCGATTTGCTGGGAGAAACAGTTATCTCTTAGAAATATTGAAATACTTAAACTTTCTTTGTATAGAAATCTTATCAAAGAGGAAAATTCTAATATAACTAGGTATACATACATTCTGAATATAATAAGAGCTATTTTTTGCTAATTTCTTCTCTTGTTAAAATTAGATACATTCTAGTTTTTAAATTGGCCTCTATTGGTTAATGATAAAACAAAAAACCTTTCCAACTTAGCCTTTTTAATTGACTCATTTATCATAGGTAGAGCCTCTGCTGCCAGCAAACGTTCATAGTTTCGATGGGGATACCTTTTAACCATTTGACTGTCCATTATCCCATCCATTTCAGAGTATGATTAAAAGAATGAATTCAAAATATGCTTTCATATTTTGTATTTCTTTTTTCCTTTTCTATTATTTTGTAAGATAAAAATCCATTGTCCTCGTTTGGTGGCCAGTTGTTTGACAATCCCATTCACTGGTTGTAATCTAACCGAACAAGCTGGCTCGTGATGAGACCCCTTGTCTTATGATTATAAGCCATTACCCTGTTTTGTTATGCAGTGTTGGTAATGTCGGTTAAAATATTTCCCAATGATCATGGTAAACAGGCTTGTAATAAGACCCCTTATCTTTTATATCAAATATTTTAGAATTACACTCTGAGTAATCATAAACTTGGATGAATGGGATGGACAATTTTCTCCTTAAGAGAGAATGGATGACAGGGTAAGAGTTGAAGATGCTAAGATTGAATTAGTTTCTATTTTGATATTGATAACCTTTTTGTGGCCAGTTTGAAAACCATAAAATGATTTACAATACTTCTAAATCTTGAGAAGATTTCACAAAAATGAAATAGGGTTTCAGAATGTGAATATACCTAATTTCCTAGAAATTTTCGTTTTTGTTTAAGGCTTCTATTTTAAAAGTAAATATCAAAACTACTTCTTTTGAGCAACTTTTCAATATAGCAAAGGCCAATGGAAGATATCTTACAACTTTATTTCCTAATGGTCCTAAAAACTACAAATTCTACTGAACTTAAAAAAGGGAGAAGGGGTTACCTCCTCAATTGAAGAATTTCTTTAAGATGAGGCCATTAACAGGAAGAGAATCTTTCTTTCCTGATAAATCTTTTAATATCAATGTCGAATGGCCTATATTCTCATAGATCTGAAATGGTCCAAGCCACATCTTCTGGAACTTGGCGTGTTTTCCTTTATCCTCATGGGCTTTCTCCCATTTTAGAACTAGATCACCAACCTGTAACTGTTTTAAACTGGATGAAGTTGAATCAAAAGATGGCTTGATAATTTTCTGATGTTTTGCGTGAGTAATTTTGGCCTTTTCTCTTTCTTCTTCTAATTTTAAGATTTGATCATGTCTAAGTTGAATAGAAGAAGAGGGGCTTTCTTGAATAAACTGAACTAGGGTTAGAGAAGGAAGCACTAGATTGGTTGGTAGCACTGCTTCTTTCCCATATACAAGGTTGAATGGAGAAGTACCTATGGAATCCTTCTGCATTATTCTATCAGCCCATAGTGCGAATGTTAAAGATTTGTGCCAGTTTTTATGATTTTGTTCAATAGTTCGCTTAATAATTTTAACTAGATTTTTATTGGTAGACTCTGCTAAACCATTATCCTGAGGATAGTAATTTGCAGAATATTTCAATTTAAATCTTCTTTTAATAGCGAACTCAAACATAGCATTTCTAGAGAAATAAGATGCATTATCGAAAACAAGAGCATTTGGGACACCAAACCTGGTAATGATGGATTGATCTATAAACTCTATAATTACTTCAGAGTTTGTTGTCTTTAAAGGAATTGCTTCAACCCACTTAGTAAAGTAATCAGTAGCAGTAAGGATATACTTATGTTGTTTGGAGGACTGTGGAGTTATTTCCCCAATGATATCTAATCCCCATTGCTCTAAAGGTTGATCAATATTGACTGGTTTCAAAGGGAAAGCTGGTTTTCTTTCTCTTCCACTGGAGATTTGACAACTTCGGCATTTCCTTACATATTCATGAGTATCTCTGAATAGGGTGGGCCAATAATATCCAGCATGAATGATTTTGTGGGCTGTTGTGTCAGCTCCAAAATTTTCCTCCTGTTGGTCCATCATGTAGTTCCTGCAAAACCTTTTGTGCTTCAGGTTTTTCTAGGCATCTTAATAAAATTGAATCATAATTTTGCCTAAAAAGTACATCATCAATGATTATGAAGTTTTTTGCTTTTAATCTAATGGCCCGTTTGTTTTTATAAGAAAGGTTAGGAGGTGCATATCCATTTTTTAAATAAAAGATCAATTCTGCATATTGCAATTTAGAATCAGTGATACTTATCTGGTTGATTTCTTCAATGTGTTTTGTATCACCTGGTTCTTGAATGTTGGATGCTCCTGCTAATAACCTGCAAAAAGCCTCTAACAATCTTTGCTGGCTTGATTTCCAAGTCATATTCTTGAAGTGCTGTAACCAAGTTTTCCCTTTTTTCACCTAATTCCCTTTGGATTAGTAATTGCCTTACTGCAAGAAAAGGAACTATAACTTTTCTATGGGCTTTTAAAAGGAAGGGTCTGTAATATTTGACAACTTTATACACAACAAAGGCTTGTTTTTCAACTTCAGAATAATTTAGTTCAGCACCCTGCATATTTGAACTATAAAATGAAATCGGTGCTTCCAAGTTGTGATCATTAATTTGAGTGAGTACTGCTGCATAAGATGAATCGGACGCGATAGTGTACAATATGAAATGATTATAAAAATTAGGAGTGTTCAAAGCAGGGGCATTGATTATTGATTGTTTGATTGAATCAAATCCTTCCTTTTCTGCAAGTCCCCATGTAAACACTGAGTTTTTCTTAATCATGGTTTGTAATGGTAAAATTATGTGGGAAAAATCGAGAACAAATCTCTTGACAAAATTAATTTTACCTAAAAATGACTGCATGGATTTTTTTTTATGAGGAAATGGAATTTCAGAAATCTCTTTAATCCTATCCAGATCAATATAAATACCATCTTTGGAAACGATAAAGCCCAAGAGCTTTCCTTGATTAAGAGCAAAGAAGGATTTTTTGGGATTGAGTGAAATACCATACCTTCTGCAGCGTTCAAAGATTTGATTCAAATCATGTAAATGATTGGATCTCTTCTTGGAAAATACAGTAATATCATCTAAATAGACAACTATTGTTTTGTTGATCAATCCTTTGAAGGCTATATCCATTGCTCTTTGGAATGTATCTCCTGCGTTGATAAGTCCAAAAGGCATTTTCTGATAAGCGTAAGTTCCCCATTTTGTTCTGAAGGTAGTTTTGAGTCTGTCATCAGGATGGACCAAAATTTGGTTATATCCTGAAAAACCATCTAAAAAGGACATTAACTCAGAACCTGCTACTGAATGGAGTATCTGCTCCATGGTAGGTAATGGAAAATTATCTTTTTGGCTTGCCTTATTCAGATTTATGAAATCTATACAAATCCTGATGTCGCCATTTTTCTTCATAATAGGCACCATATTGGAAACCCAGTTTGAGTGCCGAACAGGAAAAATAATCTTAGCTTTCAAGAGTTTATTGAGTTCTGATTTTATTTGACTCTCTAAGTTCGGATGTATTTTCCTCAACTTTTGTTGAACTGGTTTTTGTTCAGACAACATTGGAATGGTATGCTGGATGATTGACGTATCGTATGTTTTTAAATCATCATATTTCCAAGAGAAGACATATTTATTTTTTCTTAATAATCTAATGAATGCTATCCTTTTTTCCACAGAAAGTCCTAATCCCAAATTAATGTTTTGAGGGTTCTGCTCAGTACCAAGGTTTATCAGTTCAAATCTTAAAGTGGAACTTCGGAGCTTTGAATTGGTTACCTGTTTAAGCCTGTTTTTAATATCGTAGAGATCCTCAAGTTTAACCACATGTTTTGGTATAGAGTTTTCCTTGTGCTTTTCTTTCATTTGAAGATCATGAGTGCTTTCCTTAATGATCTAATCATCGTAGGACTTGTCGGAAGTCAAAAAATGTAAGATGTCTTCATCGTGATTGAACACTCACCAATTGGTGACATTGTCAGGAATCGATGGTCTAAAAATTAACTCTACTGAAAATCTATCTGGGCTATAATCTTCGGAAGGTAGGAGTTTAGAAGCAACATTGGCTAGCAAGTCAGCTGCTGAATTCTGAGACCTAGGGATGGGAGAAATATTGAATGCTAAAAATTGAGAGGTGAGTTCCTGTACCAGAGACTGATAGTGTTTGAGATGACCAGAGAGGCAATGAATTGTATTTCTCACCTGTTTAATAACAATCTTTGAATCACCAAAAACTTTCAAATATTGAACCTTGAGGTCAATCGCTTTGTAAAGTCCCTGGACTAGGGCCTCATATTCAGCTGTATTAATTGTGCATTCAAATTCCAACCTGCATGATAACATAGTTTTTTCTCTCTGAGGGCTAACCAAAATACATCCTGCTCTTGAGCCTTCACTAGACTTAGACCCATCAAAATATAGTGACCAAAATAAGGAATTATCAACAATTTTATTTGCAGTTTCCTCAGTAACATTAAAAAATCTTGACCTATCTGTTTGTGAAAAAATTTCGATCTGAGATGTGAAATTATTAACTGGGAAAGGAGATGGTTGGGCAGTGAAGTTGCCAAAGAATGATTCAGATGAATAATTCCCCAAGATATTGTTATTAAATGCTATTGGTTGGTTTTATTGTTCAAATTCGGTAACTGTATGGGTCATGTGTTTCTCCCGATCAATCTTGATCTGATTAGGTTTTGCTTTATAATGTAACTACATATGAGACCAATCGGTGGAAATATAACTGTGGAGTTTCTCGGACCAATCTCTACTTAAAATCAACCCATAAAATTCAGGTATATCAGCGATCAAAATATCAATTCTTTGAACTACTGTAGGATCAACCAATAACCTGATAGTTACTGAGTTGATTTCCCCTAAAACCTAGACCTTAGTTCTATCCAACTGTACAATATGAATTGCAGACTTTTGGGGCTCAATGTTCTGTTTGGAACAAACTGAAGCTGGCATTATATTAGAGGAAGCCCCTGAGTCAATCAAACAGTTGTGTAGGTTTCTATTGTAGATCTCATAGGTTAAGAGGAAAGGTGGAGTATGAGAATTTGATCTATCCCCAATTAACACTGTGTCAGTAGCTTCCACTCTACCAGAAGGCGGTTGGCCTGAATCATTAGCAGCTTTGGACAATACAACATTGGGAAGAGGTGAAGAAGGAATGACATTTAACTATTTAAGAAGTAACTTCTGTTGTTGTTTGAGTTTGCTAAGTTCAAACATAGTAATATTCACCTTAGTCTTCTTCATGTCTTCGATAATATTTTAGTCCATAGAATCTTATACTACCAATGTCTTAGATGTTGAAGGTAGATTTGAAGATGATGGTTGATTTTGGGATGGTGTTGCCGAAGCTTTTTTTGTAGGAATCGTTTCTTTGGTAGTAGAGGAACCTACATTCCTTTTCCTCGAAGTTGTCTGGACAGGTTCAGGAGTGCCTTTACTCTTGGTAGTCAGGGGGAAAGCTTCTTGTTCGTTTTCCGTATCGGAAGTGGGCAAAATAAAATCCCACATCCCATGGCATTCGACAGTCTCTTCTTCTTTAGGTTCCTCGGATGTCAATACTGTTTCATCTTCTTCTTCTTCTTCAAGATCTGAATCGGCATTGGATATAACATTTGGTGGTTTTGATTCAGTTTTCTTGAAATTCCTAAATGGCCTTTTTGTTGAGGTTTATGTTACTTGCTTTCTGATTTCGACCATTTCATTTGACATAGTCTTGAGGACTTTTTGTAAACCTTCCATATCATATGGATCTTTAGGAGTTTTCTTCTTTGAATCATCTTTGAAAGAAACATTTTTGGATTTTCTATCTTCAAGAGCAGCTTTTTTTCCTAGAGCATTAATACGTTTTTCCACAACAAGTGCTTCTTTCATGTTTTCAGCTAAAGTTGGTTTTGCGGCCTTGTCTATGAAGATAGCTATATTGGCCGGTAGGGCAGTTATATACCATTCGCTTTTGATATTCTCACTTGGTTTGGAGGCTGTTGGAATCTTATTCAAGAGTTTATTGAATCGCGAGTTGAATTCTTTAATCGGTTCCTTATGCTCTATCCTAAGATTGGAGAGATCATTGATTAATGTGGCTAAAGATCTATCAGCGCCATACTTAGTAAGAAACTATTCTTGGCAAATGTTCCAACTGGTAATGGAACCAGAGGGCGGGGAAAAATACCAAGATCCCATTGATCCTTCCAAAGCATAAGGGAAAATCCTAACGACAACATCTTCCTCTGTTACTCCTTTCAAATTAACTGATAACATGAAGTTATTAATATGTTCTTCGGCTTGTGTTCCAGCATATGGATTAAACTTGGGTAGCCATTTTTCAGGAGAATCAGGTAATGCATGTAATGGTGCATGCATATTGACCGCACCAGGACTATTCCATGGATCTGCCATTGAAACACCAGTAGTGGATGAGATTTCTGATGAAATTCCAGATGTTTGGGAAGGAATTGATATTTAGGGTTGAGTAGGTTGGGATGTTGAAGTTCCTAATCCCTGATGAACAACAATATGTAATGAGGGAGTGGATGGCTGACTTCACACTGGGGAAGATGAGATGGAGGATGTGGATGAGAATGCTTCACTGTCATATCCTTCAGTGTTCTTCTTTGCCCTTTTCCTTTTAGGTAAGGGCAATTCAATAGTTTCGATACCGAGCTTTCCGCTCTGAAATCGGGTGAGAGGATGAGGTAGATTGAATTGCGAAGTCTCACTGCCTTGAGATACCTCAGATTTCTGTGGTAATATCGAGAAGCCTTGAAGTTTGTGGATGAGTAACTGAACTTCAGGAGACTCAGGACTTAATTTGGAGTATTGTGAGCTTGAGCAGTGGTATTTGATTCCTCTTCTTCTCGCTTGGATGCTGGAGAACCAGCATGCAATTGGGAAGTATGAGGTGATGTGGAGGGAGATTTACTCTCAGAATGGACTGTAGGTTTGGGTTTGCTCGCCATTCACAATTTATGCCCTCCTTCTAGCGCAAAAAATGTTGATTCCTCGAAAATCGTTGCATCAACATCGGGGGATAACCACCCGGTCCGGACCTTAATACAGCTCCTTTTCCGTTTGGGATGGTGGCTCCGAATGGATATAATTGGACCAATTTCCCAATAATGAATAAAAAAGGGATGGATGAGTGACTGGTTTTCTAATAAGTGATAATGAATGGATGACTTAATCTAAAAGCGAAAATACAAATGACTATTCTATCCCGGGAAGCTTCTATTCTTAAGTGCATTGTTTAATGATCTCTGTTCATCAATAGGCATATAGATGACTCTATTCAATAAACATAGACATTCATTCATATAATAATTGCTTTGTTCAAATAGTTGAACAAAGTAATTAATAAAACATCGTTACACTTATCTTTTTATATTACTGATACATATATGATTAGAAGAAAAGCACGCTATAAACATCCAATAGTGGAAAGTATAAAGAATGTTGTTAAAACACATGCATATATTCAATAATATCAAGAATGATCAAATAACAATTCACATAAAAAGAATGAATTCACACATAGATTGTAGTACCATATGAGCTGCAAATTATTCCCAACATCAATCGCAATTCGAATTCCTTCTTCCGACTCAGAAATACTTTTAAATAAAGGCAGTAGTGCACATCCACATAAAAGCTTCATTATCAAAATTGGAACAATTGGCCCAGTCTTTATAAAAAATATATACCTGAAGAACAGTAGTGAAAATTCAGGTTTAAGTCATATACAAAAACTTACAACCCTTTCTAAATACATCAAAGGGTCTATAAATACTTAATTAAACTAACTAACTACAAAATTAAAGTGCTACTAAATTGGTACAACTTGATCTTGAATATCTCCCCCAAAGCAATCTGGTAGTCGGCAGCATGATTCATCACTCTAGTTGTTTTCCTTTCAACATGAGTTGGCATATCCCTAGCATTGGTTCCACTTCTTGAGGGCGGTTGAGACGAGAATTGAGTTGAGCAGAATAGGGGGCATCGTTTATATCGGGAATGATACACCCGATTGCATCTTTTAGGCACTTGAGGGCGGCTCTCTGGCTGTATGGTTTTACTAGGAACAACCAATAGGTGTCCCAAGTTAAACTTTTAATATCTATGTTCAATCTCCCATTCTTTTCCAGCACTTGATAACATGATTGCTCCAATATTTTTGCTGATAGTAATTTACCTGGTGTACGTTGAGAGATCATATCAGATAAAGAGAGAGTATTGTTAATTAATTCAATCAAATTACTTGTGGATAATTTGCATCTAGAAACTGCTCTGTTTGCCTTCATGAATTGGGACTGCCACTCCATAAATAGAATTTCTTTATGGGATTCTATGATTTTAGGCAAATTTGCTGCCTGTCCCTCATTAGTGTCCCGCCAATTAAGAAAATCTGTTAAGGTCTTATCGGCCTGCTCTAAGTCTTGTCTAGCATCGACTGATTTATCGATTATTGATGTTCTTATGTCACACAGGGGTTCAACTTGAACAATTTTATGACACGATAATCTTATTTGTGTTACCAGTGCCTTATTAATTTGTAGTGCTTCTGCTATGGAATTGGCAGGCTGCTGAAGACTCTTGAACTTCTCTATTTGACCTAATAGTTGAGCAATTTGCTCATCTTTTGTCTTTACCATCTCTTCATTCATTGTCTTCAATTTTGCTAATGCCTCCGATAGTTCTTTCTGTTTTTGAATCACACTCGAATCTACCCTCTGTTTCTCTTCATGTAACTGCTTGTTCAATTGATTATTTAACTGTTTCTGCGTGGAAAATTGCTGTTCTAATTGTTCTGCTTTCTATTGTGCCCCCGATAGCTGTGCTTGTAACAAAGCGATTGCCTGGTCTTTTTCTTTTAACAAATTACTCACTTCCGATGCGTTGTCCATGGTGGCCGCCGAATAGGCTCCAACATATTGGGACAACTTTGTTAGGTCATCAAAAGGATCAAACTCCTCCTTTCAAACTACGTTGGCTGTCACTGTTTGTTCAGTGAACAAGGAAGGTTGATCAATCCTTCTCCTTTTCCACTGTTGCTTTACTATGGCCCTGTGCTTTGGGCTGTAAAAGACATCCAATGGAGGTATATCCTCCACTTGAAAAATGATTTGATCCGAAGGATCTTTGGGAATTATTTCTGAGTCTGTAGTAGGGGGTAGACTGTTAGTTCCTTTGCTTGGAACTTCTTTTGATGTTGTATCCTGTGTATCAGCCGCTTTGGATGTATCGGCTTCTCTTGAGCTTTCTAGATTGCTTATGATTGAATCGAATTGCTGCCATTCCTGGAGCAGCCTTGGGTCAATCTGGGTATCGACATTCACATCCTTGCTGCTCTGCTCCTGCTGCCTTTTCTGTTCGTCTTCACATATTCTCTCTTGTTCTTTCCTCTGCGCTTCCTCCTACTCTTTCCTTTGGAGTTCTTTAAAAATTTCTGATGTAGCAGGAGGTTCGTTGGTAAGTCGCTGTTTCGGCTCGCTTGACTATATCATCGGGGCAGTGGCTAACAAATCTAGAGGCAGAGTTTGCAACCTCTGCTCTCTAAGTTTGTTAAATTCGACTAACCCGTTGTCGTGATATCTCATTTTAGCTATCGCTTGAACCTGAAATAATGACTTGGCCAAGGAGAATAGGTCATCAAAATCATCTTTTTTAAGTTCAAATTTAGTGAGTTTTGCATGTTCTAGTACATTATAGACGACTTTGTTTGGATCAAATCGTCTGTTAGGAAGAGTGGCGAGATTCAATGTATTTATCTTTTCTGCTTCTTTCTCTGCATGCTTGTAGTCATGCAGAGTGTAAACACCACACCTTAGAGGAAAAGGAGGCAATACTTGCTTCTTTGAATTCCTCAGAGTCTTTGTAACTCCTGCGGATGTAAGCTGATATGCTATCACTCGAGCCAATAGTTTGTCGTGTATATACAAGGGGAGGATATGAGGCCTGGCATGACTGCCGAAAACTCTTACATATGTAAATTTTTCTTCTCCAAACCAGGTTCCTAAGGCTATCAAGTCAATCTCTACTTGTGAGGAAATATTAGGAGAAGGTTTGTCAAAAATTGCATAGTAAATAGGTAACATAAGTCCATTGCAAACTTGATATAGATGGTGTTTATAATGGGCTTTCCACAACTTATGGTGATAGATATGAATGGGCATGGGGTCCTCTGGAGTCCATCTCCACCCTAGCACAAGAAATTTGGAGTTAAAACAGAGAGTATCTAAGATGTAGGCACTAAAGTAAAATGGAGGAATGAACCTATCAGTAACGCGGGATTTGTTTCTGAACTTAAGAATAGTTGTTGCTAACTTATCAGATAATATATTTCCCCAATCCATTATTTTGCTATTGCATGCTGCTTCCATTAAAAGTACCATCTCTATGGAGAATTTTGAGGAATCATGCAACCCCCAAATCCTACACATCATCACTCCAGCATAACAATAAGGAGAACACAAGGAATCGACAGAGTACTTACCCGAGAACTCATGCTTGTGTTTCGCTAGATTTTGTCTCCATTCCCGTATAGGTGCTGATTTAGTTTCATTTTCATCTCTAAACTTCTCCAGAAATGCTTTATTATACTTCTTCTTTGGTTCGGGCAAATGGTACATTTGTCTCAAATCATTGGGTTGAAATTAACCGAATACTCTCCTGTCGATAGCGCAAAATGTTCTGTTTGTAATTGGAATTTCCTCAACTGCCCATCTTACCACATCTGTGTATGGAAGAATTTTCTCTCGAGCCGCTATCTGGTGTAGGTAGGAATTGGCAAGATCCTTTAGGGTGGCCTCGGACTTCCGGTTCGAGTCTACTGTAGCTTGTACTGATGTTTCCTGAGGCTCTTCGGCCTCAACTGGATTATAGATTCTCTGCCAAGTAGTATTACCAAGACCAAGACATGTGGTGTCTGAGATTAATCCTTTTTTACTTGGTCCCAGATCGGCAGTGTGTTGTCCTGTTACTGCGGAAGCTGAAGCTGTTCCAAATTTCTTAGACTTCTTCCCCATTTGGCCTAAATTCGCTGCTTTGGAGGAGCTCTGCAAAGGAGATAAAATGAACGTAATGCAGGGAATAGGTGGCGCAAACCAAGTATGAAAGCGTTATATCAATCAATGAATAATGGAGGATTAACATAAGACTGCCACGGATACAATCTCTGAAGAGATTTTGGCATCACTGCTCCATTAATTGGCTGTTTAAACCTATCAATCATTTAAATTCTCATCATATCTTTTATTGGCCGAATAATTCATTTAAGCATGGCTTTGATGTTTTGGCGGTTGGGCACAAGTGAATCACTATCGGGAAGAGAAAGGCTTTTAATAATAATTCAACACAATATACCCAAGTCTTATCAATCCTTTTTGAAATTCGCGCTTAGCTTTATCGCAATCAGGGATCGGAGGAATGTTTAAGTAATTATATTGGTGTCATTACGGAATCCCTGATCACCGATAGCGATATCGCTAATTCGTATTGGGAGCTTTTTAGAAGAGCGCTTTTAGTTGCATGCATGTTACATTCCTCGATCACTGATAGCGATATCGCATCGGAGCAAAGAGAGGGGCCTTTTGTTACGATTGCTTACCTTCCTGATATCCAATAGTTATTCGCGCTTGTCGCATCAGGGAAAAGCAATGGGTCTTTTGTTATGCATCCTTTGTTATTGCGATATGCGATCTTGTGATCGCTTTATCGCAATAATAAAGAATTATTCATTTTTTATTATAAGACCGATTATATATTGTCTCAAAAGGTTTATAATGTTTTGTTTCTTTTCGGACCTTTTGTGGAATGATAAGTTGATACCAATTAATCTAAAAGGGACCCATTTCATATTATAGTTTTGAAAGTAAAATTTTATGAAATGGGGGGTTATTGTACAGCACAACAAAACCCTAGAGAAGTTAATCAGGAAGTGGGAGTTATGGTGAATAGGGATAGGGGAAGGGGAGAGGATTTTGTGTGATGTAGGATGAGATATGTATGATGTGAGAGTGAGAAGGAGGGGGTATTTTTTAATAGGGGCTTTTTAGTAAATATGGGATTAAGGATTTTGTTTTGGGGGATTAGGGTATAGGGGATAGGTGGAGGGATTTGACAATAGAATGTGGCAATAAGGGATATGGTAAGAAGGGAGACATTCTAGACAACCTAGGGTTTGAAAATTTTAATAGAAAACCAACTTCAAAATCGTGAAATGAGTGCCGGGAGGATGGTTCAAGGAGTGTACTTACTTTCTTAGAGGCTCTAGATAGGAAAAGAGCAATTTAGATGGTTGATAGGGTGGTCTTAGTGTTTGCTGGCCCTATGCATAGTGCCTTATATAGATGAATAGTGCTCCAGCTCTATGCACAGTGTCATGTAAAAATGCACTGGAAAACAAGCTCTATGTGCAACGCTTTGTCTGTATGTGCAATGCTCCCTCCTTTATGCGCAACGCCCAAGCTCTATGTGCAACGCTTTTTGCAGGCCACGTTTGGAGGCTTTCCCGGTGTCAAAATTGAGCCCATGATAGCTCGTGGGAAAGGTATCTCTCTTGGATACACAATGGACCTATCAAGCACTGGAAATGATCAATTAGCCCCTGAAAAGTCAATTCTCCCAGGACTAGTCAAAAAGTGCAGAATGAGGGTGCAAAAATGAAGTGTTCTTGTGCAGGAAACATCTAGAGGTCTTCCACAACTCCAAATTGAGTGCATGATAGCTCATTAGAAAGATATTGTTGTCTAGTTAGCATTAGAATCATTAGGAAAGTCATTTGGAGACTTGAGCTAGAAGAACATTGATTTTCCCAAAGTCGTTGTAGAAGTGCAACAACTCTCTTGTAGCAACTGTATTTTTGAAATTTCTCTAAAACCATGTCACGTGTGCAAAATGTGGAGGGTTTTTTTCATCATTGGCCCATTATGGACAAAAACCTCTCTCACTTTTTCGAAATTCATCCCTCTTTGGTCTAAAACATAGTTTGAAGAAAAACCAACCCTATGTGTGGCAAATTATTTGTCTCTTGGAATGAATTATTGAAAAATGATGGAGACATGATGTGTATGATTTGGAATGGCCTCATAATTACTAAGATGACCTCCCTTATGACTCATATACTTAGTTGTCTCTGATTCCATAGCCAACCCTAGCTCAATGGGTGAGGAAATTATGGCTTAGTGTTTGTGGAAAATGATGATTTGGACACCCTTAGGTAAAGACAACTCCCTTTGGCATGCACTTAACACTTTGAAACTTTACCCCTTCACTTGACTATTTCCTTTGACAAATTGATCTTTTGATGGTCTGGCATCTTTGGAACACTGAGTTAACAGCTTGGGATGGTAAAGTTATTACATTTGAAAGACATAAAATTACATAATGAAATAAGAATTTCTCTTTACAAAGCATCTTCACATGGTGAAGGGATGTTATTTGATCACCCTTTACTTGCTGGTCTTATGCAATGGAATGGAACCTTGGCAACCCTAATGACCTAATGAAACCTTGAAAAACCCTAAAAGACCTAATGAGACCTTGGAGGACTGAACTTGAAGATGACATAATAACCTCATGACTGATACAAATGACATGATAAAAATAAATTTATGGATGATGTAGAGTCAAAAAGATATGAAACTATGCCAGCAAGTACTGAAATTTAGGGAATAGTGATGTTTTTGGACTAGGACTCCCATTAGTGACTAATTTTTTTTGCATGACCTAGTGGAATGATAAAAAATTAATGTGTGGGACACCTAAAATGAATATGAAAAGAGCAATTTTGATCACTGATGGCAGTATCCAAATACTAACTCTAACACTACCAACATAGAATAATAAACCAATGACAATTACATGGCTATAGTAATCGTCATAAGATAGCTCATACATGGCTGGTCCATGTCTCAAGTCACATCAATACATCTTGTGCTAATGAAATCCTTCTATGCATGGTTGTACCATCTTTTCAATGAACTCATAAGTGAAACCAAAAATGTATATATGGCTGAAAAATGTATTACTTTCACCTAGAAAAAATATGTATAGGAGCTACATAAATCTGAGTGAAAATGATGAAGAAAATGCCAAATAATCTAGGCAAATATCATACCATGCATAGCTCCTGCTGAGGTAAATATACCTCTAATAGATAGGATAATCCTATGGAGCTGAATGTGCATGAGGCTGAAAAGAACACATCATATTCTACTGCAATACTCTATCATATGCTCCCCCTGAGGTTATGCGCCTCTCATGAACATTTGTTGTCCTTTATAAGTATATAAGAAATAATCATGGACAGGAAGTGGGGATGCTCGTCACTACTTGAAGAGTTGTTGTTCCTTCTTTCTCGAAATGGTCTTTGGCTGCTTCTTTTCTTACTTCACTGGTTTTCTACTAGGTTCTCTTTGTTTTTGCACCTTTGGTCAATTTTGGCTTGAATAACGGGGCAACTAACAATCCATTTCCATATGGACAAAGTTATGACATATATGGCACTCCTCATGGTCAATATATGTAGCAGGAGGATTAAATATCCTATTTCTCATGCTAGATCTAAACCTCGGATGAAATGTGCTTCTCCTCCATTGGTTAGACCTGTAATCTATTGTCTTAAGGCCAAACATGTGACATAAGTAATAATAACCACAACAACCATGATTATATTTGTTGGACAATATACTTGGTTGTTGAAATTACTACAAGTTCCGCTATTTTGATCTATATATTTTGCTGCTACTTCTGCTAGTTCTTTTGTTTCCTAATCGGTTATTGGATCTACTTCTTGTTTCCTCGATTCTTGCTTTTGATACTGGCAATGTTTTCTATAGGTTTTTTGGCTTCTTCTTGGTTATTTTTTCCTTCATGCAAACTAGACTGACCCTTTTGAAATCCAAGACCAAAAATATCCAATGGTGATCTTTGGATCTTGAGAAAATTATCCAAGGCTACGGTACTCTTCTCCATATTCTTCTTATTTCTCAAGGAAACCACTTCAACTTGTAATTTATTATCCTCTTCTACCTTCACTTGGTATTTCTACCTCATACCTTCCTTAATTTTTTTTTATTCTACCAACTTAATCTTTAAGCTAACAATCTCTTCCTTGAGCTTGACCTCCTTATTTTCACATATCTGCGATATTTTTTCTTGATCCTTGAATGAAAATTTTAGTCTGTAAATCTCATCTCTAGGTCCCTTAATAAAATTCTCATCTCTAAGATCCTTTTCTGAAATTGTTTCCTGTTGTTCTTGCCCATTCTGAGAAGAAAGTAAAATAAAAGAATTCAATATTTCTGCCAACAAACCCTGGATCTACTCTCCAGTGATCAAGCTTCAATCAAAAGCCCCATTATGATAAAAAAATTTGGAAACCTTTGATCACTACTGGGGGTCTAAATCAGTAGTGTGTCTTATTACCAAAATTTCCTTTTATTTACTTTACTAAATCATGCACACTAATTGGTTGCAACTCATTAGACATTTGTAGAGCTATGCATAAATCATAAGCAATTAATAAACCATATGAGCAACATAACTATGAACAAGAACAAGATAAAGAATCAACACATAAGACACAGGATAAATGGTGCAAAACCCTTCACCAGGAAAAATACCACCCTTATTGTTGTTGCATTTATCTGAATCTTCTATTAACCAAATATGGTCTCTTTACATAGATTATTGACTCTGATCAACTAGGATACTCAACCTCATATACAATCAACTCACTCCCATTAGCCTAGAGAATCAATTCTACTGATTACCTCAGAAGATAATGTAATGACATGGATCTATGGACTAGCATCCACTAAAATCCACCATGATCAATCAATCCTCACCCCACTCCTATTAGACTATCAAACTACCATTAGATTGAGAAACTATTCCTTTCGTTGAAACTTATTAATCAGCCCTCCAAATCCATGAAATCACTGCTCCTCTACTCAATGTGGACCTCCTTTCATCTATTTTCAAACAGTATCCCAAGGCTTTCTACTCAACTTGATTCAGCTATAGAATACGAACTCTAGAAGCAATCCAAACTCATCAAATAAAAAATCATCACAAACATATGATCTCCACACAAGAAAAATAATGGCCACAATCCATCTAACAAAAACTGAATAATATCATTAACATAATATTACAACCTCACTCCAAAATATAATTTCTGCATAATACAATCAACAAAATAAGACATTATATCTATGTTCCAAATGCATTAGCATATCCTATAAAAACAATTGTGAGAGTCACCAAAAAAATATACTCCAACAACATGCAAAATGTCTCCAAACAATCTTTGCTACAACAACCTCAAACCTAATCTAAATACTAATGCACTGCTTCATAACTATTCTTTATTAATTGCCATTACACTCACTCAATGAAGCATCTATCCTCTCCAATAGTTCTAAAGCATACTCACTCTATTCAGTCTTCTCTTACACTCATACACTCAGCATCAACCATCACACAACTCCAAAATCAAGTATATTAAACATGGAGGGAGAAATTGGCCTTTGGGCTAGGATGAAAGGTGCATAAATTGAACCAAATTGATCCAGTAATACCACTACATGTTCGCTAAATGAGTTCACATCATTGGAGGACCTTTTCAAACCATTCCCGACCTTTACAACTAATTCTAGAAGCATATAGGAATTTATTGCTAATTTCCTTCCAGTTTGCATGAGGAATGAAAATAAATTCTTGTGAAAATCCTTAGTCTCATTCATAACATTGGGAAAAATTGACTAGAACCTTCAGTCGCTCCCATAAGCTTACCTTCCAATGACTTGAGCCTTTTGAGTCACTCTCAGAGGCTTGCTTGACGTGACTGGGGCTAAGTAATAAAAAAAAAACCAATCCTTCAACTCATAACCTCTCCTGCCTGATAAGTTGATAAATTAGAAGGGCATGGGGAGAAAAATGGAGGCGCGACGAGGACTTAGGGTTTCTGTGGAAAAGATCTGCGCCATCGAGGTCCTAAATGGCCTGATCCGTCTTGGATCGGCTAGATGCATGGTCGCGGGAGATCTAGAGATCGATGCCTCACACTGCTTCTGGTCTGGATCGGCGGATGGGAAGGTCTCTTTCGAAACAAATCTCATCAAACGGCGTCTGGGGCGATCCTACTCTTTTTTGCAGATGGTTAACCTCACGGCGGCAACGAAAACCCTCTGTCTGGAGTTTATTATTCCAAATCAAACAGTGCTTATCCTGTTCTGGTTTGATACGGCCGTATTCAAGAACACACTGCATAGATATGGAAACTCTGTTTTGGAATACGAAGAAAAGAGGAGCATGCCAGCTCTCAAGGCTCGTTTTGGTTCGCCGGGGCTTCTTTTTGCAGATCTAGGGCGGTCTCGTCAAAGCCATAAAACAAGTATGGGGTGGAGTAGGGATTCAGGTTCGCGGGGGAGTTGGGATATGGGCTATGAGGTCCCTATACCTTCGGCAGCGCAACAAATATTAACAAGGAACCAGAACAAGGCAGACATAGCAGATCTGAAACAAATCTTTGTTAGATCAACAGACGGAAGGCACTTTTGTGTGCAGATCTGTGCATGGATGACAGTATTGGATTTAAAAAAAGAGATACAGGTCAGACTGGGCATTCCAGCTGCATCACAAAACCTATTATTTTCTGGGTTATGCATGCAGGATCAACACACCCTCCAGCATTACAGGGTTGCAAAAGATTCAACTGTTATTCTCAATCTCCGGCTGCGAGGTGGATCAAAGGGATCTACATCAAAACCTACAAGATCCTACAGAGATGCAGCAAAGGGGACAAGAACTCAAAAGGGGAAAGAACATGCAAATGTAAATACCCCCCCAGGGCAGTATATCGTAGATGAAGCACCAATGAGCCCTTCCATTCAGCTGGATATCCCAGAGGTAAAGGGCATTTTCACAGATCTACAAAAAAATGCAATTATTTGTAGATTTAACGGCTTCTGGCCTAGATCGGATGCATTGTACCAATGGATACACATGACATGGACAAAAAACTGCCGGATTCAGCTATGCTCGAAAGGATTCTTCATAGTAGTCTTTCGAGTCGAAGAAGAGAGGGATAAAGTCCTCACCGAAGGACCATGGTTCTGGGGCAGTGCGGGATTATTTGTTACCCCTTGGTTCCCGGAGTTTGATCCAAACTCCATGGTGGTATCAAAAATGCCGGTATGGGTAAGGCTACATAATCTTCCGATGCATTTTTGGCACTTTTCTTCCCTAGCGGTCATAGGCACTGCTCTCGGAAGAATGTTAAAGATAGACACAGAGAGACATCTAAAAGGGATCTTTACATTTGCTAGAATTTGCGTTGAGGTAGATCTCAACCAGGGATTACCAGAAAGCATCATCCTGAACTTCAACAATACTCAATGGAAGCAATCTTTGGACTATGAGAACACAACATTCAGATGCAGGGGATGTCAACAAACAGGTCATTTGTTCAATGCATGCAAAAGCCAAAACAAGAACAAGCCACAACAAAGGAAGCATAAAGGATGGCAGAACATAGACAATGTCATAAAGAAGAAAACCGAGGAAAAGAAAGTACCCACAGTATCAGAAGATGCAGAAACAGAAGAAGAGGAGGACGATACAATCATAGAGGAGGTTGATCTAGAGACCCAAAAGGAAACTACAGTAGTCAACAAGGAGCAGCAGCCACCTTCTTTCCAGACAGAGACCCAGCATCAGATGACAAGCGTGGATCAAAGCACGGGAGGCATCAAACGGCAGCATCATTCAGATACATCAGATTCAGATAAAGAAACTGGACAACAAAATGAAACAGCCCAGTTAGTCATTGTCTCGACCGAGCCCACGGTGGGAGAATGGCGCAAGGTTGAAAAGAAAAAGGGGCGAAAAACCTGAGCCGGAAGCCAGGTTTTTCCCCTTTTTTCGTTTCTTTTTCTCTTCTCCTTCATATTCTTTGTGCACGTTAGTTCACTAACGATGCAAGCCCATGTGGCAACATATCTGTCTCAGGCAGTGTTTCTACCTGCTAGATGTTAACTCATCTATTTGTAGCTCTTTTATTTTTATAATAGAAAAGCTCGGTTTTTTTCCTTGGAAAAAAAAATAACCTCTCCTGCCTATTAGATTCTCTTCTTCAGCTCTTGCACATGCCTCCAAACCTTTGACATAGCCTCTAACACATATTCAAGTGGATCAAACATGTATCGAAAGTGTCACTTCCAAGTTGACCTAAAAGGGCCAACAAACAAGGTTGTCAAGAGTGGCAACAAATCCTCAACTCTCCAATAATCATCTCCATAAGCTGAAACACTCACATACCTGAAACAACTTTGCAAAATACTATAGCATATCAACAACATCCTCATAAGGTCAAATACACTATAACAAGTCATTTCCATGAGCATAATCATGAAGACCTAGTTTCCAACTCAACTAGTGTGCCAACTCCATCCATGAACAAGCTACAACATCATGGATGACATCATATAGGTCAAATCAATGCCAACATAATCATCTCAATGCAAAATCAATTAACTGCAACAATGTTACAATGAATGGCATCTAAACATCAACTATTCTACAATAGTTGACATCAATGCCAATATGAGCTAGTTTCCATCATGAACTAATGCCAACATCAGTTAGGTGGATCCATGCAAAACACAATGCCAACAAGTGCTTATAATATTGAAAATGTGTTCTAATGGTTGCAATGACTGTCACATTGTTTTGGACTATTCCACTAGCTGTTAGATAGATATTTCTTTTTTATTTGTGTCTCTGCTGGGGTGGTACTATTACCTCTCTCTTAGAGGTTCACTTTATTTTCCCTCCACAGTAGGAGAACCTTAACACACCTACTTGCTTTTCGAAGGAACATTTTCCTTCTTATCTCTTGTTGATATTTAAATATAAGGAAAACATTTAAGAAAATGGTAATTGGATTGTATTTTGAATTGGTATCTTATCCCAAATGGTGTGAGGTATAATTGGGACCACATATCGGGGATACCACTTTGAATGTTGATAGGTCTAGCATTTTCAACATTTTTGGCACTAGATGGAGGGTAGCCATATTTTTATGGCTGATAACTCCACCCACCCTCATCATACTTCTTCCGGTCAAGGCATAAACTTTCCCTACACCTTCCCTACTCATATTCTTGAAGTTGGTGGATCTTCTCAGTCTAGTCTTGGACAAACTTGTGAAATATCTTATGAGCATATGTGGGCCATTTGAACTATAACCTATCACTTTGAAAAGGATATTGGATTGATCCATAGATTACATAATCTTCCTTATTTTCTAAATAAGAATGAAAACTCTCCTACTCGGATAGTGGTGTCTACATTCAAAGATTTGTTTCTCGCCACTCTTGAAGAATTAGCAGATACTTTAGAAAATGCTAAGAAACCATATCAACCCCCATCTTTTAACAGGGGTGATAGAGACAACATTATACTCTCAAATGACACTTTCCATGGATTAGGAGGTTACAAAGAGGAGGAGGAGTTTCCCTTAGACTTTGAAGAATAAGAGGAGCATAGAGGCGAAGACATGGAAGACCAAGATCTGGATTGGATGTCTTAGGGCCCACTTTCTCTACTGGGTATTTTACACAAGATGTCGAGACACTCAAAAAAGATGTTAATGAAGTACGACCTTAACAAAGGAGTAAAATAAAAATAAAAATCAATATTTATGCCAACAAACCCCAAATCTACTCTCCAGTGATCAAGCTGCAATCAAGCACCCCGCTTTGATAGAAATTGTTGGAAACCTTTGATCACTACTTGGGGGGTGAATTAGTAGTGTGTCTTACTACCAAAATTTTCCTTCTATTTACTTTACTGAATCACACACACTAATTAGCAGCAACTCATTAGACATTTGCATAGCTATGAATAAATCATAAGCAATTAATAAACCATATGTGCAACATAACCATGAACAAGAAAAGAATAAATCATCAACACATGAGACACAAGATGAATGGTGGAAAACCCTTCACCAGGAAAAATACCACCCTTGTTGTTGTTGTGTTTATATGAATCTTCTATTAAGCAAATATAGTCTCTTTACATAGATTATTGACTCTGATCAACTAGGAGACTTGACCTTATATATAATCAGCTGACTCCCATCAACCTATAGAATCAATTCTACTTATTAGCTCAAAAGATAATTTTCTAACATGGATCTATGGACTACCATCCACTGAAAGCCACCATGAAAAATTGATCCTCACCCAACTCCTATTAGACTATCCAACTACCATTGGATTGAGAAACTATTCCTTTCGCTGAAACTTCTCAATCACCACTCCAAATCCACGAAGTCACTGCTCCTCTACTCTATGCAGACATCCTTTCATCTATTTTCAAAGTGGATCCCAAGAATTTCTACTCAACTTGATTCAGCACTAGAATAAGAACTCTAGAAGAAATCCAATCTCATCAAATAAAAAATCATCACAAACCTATGATCTCCACAAAAGAAAAATAGTGGCCATAATCCATTCAACAAAAACTGAATAATATCATCGACATAATATTAAAACCTCACTTCAAAATAAAATTTCCACATAATACAATCAACAAATTAAGACATTATATCTATGTGCCAAATGCATTAGCATCTCCTATAAAAAAAAATGTGAGAGTGACCAAAAAATTATACTCCAACAACATGCAAAACGTCTCCAAACAGTCTCTGCTATAACAGCCTCAAACCTAATCTGAATACTAATGCACTGCTTCATAACTATTCTTCATTAACTGCCATTACACTCACTCAATAAAGCATATATCCTCTCCAATAGTTCTAAAGCATACTCGCTCCATGTATTCTTCTCTTACATTCATACACTCACCATCAACCATCACACAACTCCAAAATCAAGTATATAAAACATGAAGGGAGAAATTTGCCTTTGGGATGGGATTAAAGGTGCACAAATTGAACGAAATCAATCCACTAAGACCACTACTTGTTCGCTAAATGATTTCACATCATTGGAGGACCTTTTCAAACCATTCCCGACGTTTACAACTAACTCTAGAAGCATATAGGAATATCTTGCTAATTTCCTTCTAGTTCGCGTGAGGAATGAAAATAAATTCTTGTGAAAATCCTTAGTCGCATGCATAACATTGGGAAAAATTGGCTAGAACCTTCAATCACTCCAATAAGCTTGCCTTCCAGTGACTTGAGCCTTTTGAGTCACTCTCAGAGGCTTGCCTAAATGTGGCTGGGGCTAAGGATTAAGAAAAACACCAATCCTTCAACTCATAACCTCTACTGCCTATTAGATTCTCTTATTTAGCTCTTGTACATGCCTCCAAATCTTTGGCATAGCCTCTAACACATATTCAAGTGGATCAAACATGTATCGAAAGTGTCACTTCCAAGTTGACCTAAAAGGGCCAATAAACAAGGTTGGCAAGAGTGGAAACAAATCCTCAACTCTCTAACAATCATCTCCATAAGCTCCAACAACTCTCACATACTTGAAACAACTCTGCAAAATACTATAGCATCTCAAGAACATCCTCATAAGGCCAAACACACTATAACAAGTCATCTCCATGAGCATAAGAATGAAGACCTAGTTTCCAACTCAACTAGTGTGCCAACTCCATCCATGAAAAAGCTAAATCATCATGGATGACATGAATGCCAACATAATCATCTCGATGCAAAATCAACTAACTGTAACCATGCTACAATGTATGGCATCTAAACATGAACTATTCTAAAAGAGTTGACATCAATGCCAATATGAGGTAGTTTCCATCATGAACCAATGCCAACATTAGTTAGGTGGATTCATGAAAACCATAATGCCAACAAATGCTTATCATATTGAGAATGTGTTCTAATTGTTGCAATGACCGTCACATCATTTTGGACTATTCCACTAGATGTTAGACGGATATTTATTTTTTATGTGTGTCTTTGCTAGGGTGGTACTATTACGCCTTTCTTAGAGTTTCACTTTCATTGCCCTCCACAAGAGAAGAACCTTGACACACCTACAATACAGCAATCACCAGACACACCTACTTGCTTTTGGAAGGCACATATGCATTCCTATCTCTTGCTGATAGTTAAATCTAAGGAAAAGATTTAAGAAAATGGTAATTGGATCATATTTTGAATTGGGATCTTATCCCAAATAGTGTGAGGTCTAATTGGGACCACATATCAAGGATACCCCTTTGAATGTTGCTAGGTCTAGCACTATCAACATTTGTGGTGCTAGATGGAGGGTAGCCATATTTTTGTGGCTGATAACTCCACCCACCCTCATCATACTTCTTCTGCTCAAGGCATCAACATTCCCTGCACCTCCCCTAGTCATATTCTTGAAGCTGGTGGATCTTCTCAGTCCAGTCTTGGACAAACTTGTGAAATATCTTATGAGCATATGTCGTCCATCTTATCTATAACCTATTGTTTTGCAAAGGATATTGGATTGATCCCTATATTACATAATATTCCTTATTTTCCAAAGAAGAATGCAAATTCTCCTGCTTAGTTAGTGGTGTCTATAGTCAAATATTTGGTTCTTTCCACCCTTGAAGAATTAGCAGAGACTTTAGAAAATTCTAAGAAACCAGGTCAACCCCCACCTTTTAACGGGGGTGACAGAGACAATGTTATACTCTCAAAGGACACTTTCCATGGATTAGGAGGTTACAAAGAGGAGGAGGAGTATCACTCAGACTTTGAAGAAGAGGAGGAGCATAGAGATGAAGTCATGGAAGACCAAGATCTAGATTGGATGTCTTAGGGCCTACTTGCTCTACCGAGTATTTTACACAAGATGTTGAGACACTCGAAAAGTATGCTAATGAAGTATGAACCTAACAAAGGAGTAAAAAAAAATTCAATATTTCTGCCAAGAAACCCCAGATCTACTCTCCAACAATCAAGCTGTAATCAAGAGCCCCACATTAATAAAAAATGTTGGAAAACTTTAATCACTACTCGATGGGGGGTGAATCAGTAGTGTGTCTTATTACCAAAATTTTCCTTTTATTTACTTTACTAAATCATACACACTAATTAGCATCAACTCATTAGACATTTGCAGAGCTATGCATAAATCATAAGAAATTAATAAACCATATGAGAAACATAACCATGAACAAGAAAAAAATAAAGCATCAACACATGAGACACAAGATAATATGGTGGAAAACCCTTCACCAGGAAAAATACCACCCTTGTTGTTGTTGCGTTTATCTAAATCTCATATTAACGAAATATAGTCTCTTTACATAGATTATTGACTCTGATCAACTAGCAGACTCGACCTCATATATAATCAGCTGACTCCCATCAGCTTGGAGAATCAATTCCACTGATTAGCTCAGAAGATAATGTTCTGACATGGATCTATAGACTACCATGCACTAAAATCCACCATGATCAATCGATCCTCACCCAAATCCTATTAGACTATCTACCTACCATTGGATTGAGAAACTATTCCTTTCGCTGAAACTTCTCAATCACCAATCCAAATCCATGAAGTCACTGCTCCTCTACTCTATGCGGACCTCCTTTCATCTATTTTCAAACTAGATGCCAAGACTTTCTACTGAACTTGATTTGGTTCTAGAATATGAACTCTAGAAGAAATTCAACTCATCAAATAAAAAATCACTACAAACATATGAGCTACACACAAGAAAAATAGTGGCCACAATCCATCCAGCAAAAAATGAATAATATCATCGGCATAATATTAAAACCTCACTTCAAAATATAAATTTTGCATAGTACAATCAACAAAATAAGACACTATATCTATGTGCCAAATGCATTAGCATCTCCTATAAAGACAAATGTGAGTGTTGCGGCCTCAGAATTTTGCTACCAAAACATGGGGGATAACCACCTGGTCCTGACCTTAAGACAACTCCTTTTCCATTTAAAGTGGTGGCTTTGACTGGGGGTAATGGGACCAGTTTCCCAATGTGGGTTTTAAGATGAGTGTGGGTGGTTCATGAGTGTTTTGCAATAGAATAATGATAATATAAGTGACTTATCCTATGATGCAATCTCCCTAACTTAACTTATTCTAATATAAACCCGGATGTCCTTGTATGGTATGCGATTTACAAGGATATCAATTTAACATGTGATAATAAATATTCAACACAATTAAATGGAGATGATAACGTAAAAGATAATTCCTTTGACTAAATAGTTAGTCAAAGAAATTTATAAAATATATCACATGTTTAATGAGTTATATATGAAAGTTAAAACTTCGGTTATGGCATTATACAAAAGTGCAATTAATGCTTAACAGAAAAAATAAGTCTCACATATAATTCATCAAAATAAAGTTTTGTCACTAACTAAATGTAGATAGAATTATGCATACACGATAATAGTACCAGATGTATGAAGTCCTGCTCATTTGACAAACGACATAGACCAACTTCTTCCTTCAAATCAAATTTTCTCCAAAGAATACAAAAGTGCATCAACAAAGGAAAGTAGTCTGATATCTAAAAGAAAAGATCATGTTCCATCATTTCACCAAAGCATTCAAAAACTTACAATCGTGCATTCTTTGCCAATATTTTTGGTAAAATTCTGAACCCTTCTCTAAATGCATGAGAAGGGTATAAATACTATTCTAGCTAAGTGTGCAAAAATAGATTATACAAAATTTGAGGAGGTTTCAAACAAAATTCCTCCTACATAGGTAACTAATTCCAAAAATAAATAGAGATCAACTAAATAGAACTATGAGAGATGACTTGTTATTTGCCAGCTTGTATTTTAAATTGCAAATATCGATCATCGATTGAATTTGACGAGGTGGCCCGAAATGAGATTTAATTTGTCCTATAAAGATTTCACCAACAAGAGGTGGCATCATCCTTTGAGTCGCATGGACGGAACAGTTGAGGGTCATGATCTGGCTATGTGGCTTGACCAGATACTGCCAATATGACTCCTAGTCAGTCGTAGTCAGTTTTGTAATTGCATCTCTTTGATTCCTTTCTTTTTCTTGCCAGCCTTTACTGAGATCATTTAAGTTAGACATTTTATTTTGTATTAACCTCCTTCATGAGATTGGTAGTGAACAGGGTATAATTTACTACCTTAATGATGTTCTTCGATACTCCAACTTCCCTTGTGACTACTAGCTCAGCCTGTTTGATCCTAGCATCCCAATAAGTGAAGAGGGTGTCTTTGTAAGTTTCCTCAATCTTAAGTAGATTGGCCTTCTTTCCCTCTTCTAATTCCCGCCATTCAATAAAATCGGGGATTTTTGTGTTTAAATCATTAATATCTGTTCTCCAGTCAATGGCTTTGTCTGTGAGCTGGTCGCTGGTAATCAGGTAGCGAGTGATGTGTGACAAACTCTGGCAGAAATACTCTTGCTGCTTGACTAGATGAGAATTTAGTTCTAGAGCCTCTTTAATGAATTCCTTAATAGTGGGAACATTATTGTACCTGTCCATAGATTGTTGTAATTCTTCGAGCTGTATGTTTTTCCCTGATAAGCCAGCTTCATGGCTTATCTTTAAGACTTCCATGTCCTGCTGCAATTGTGCGAGCTGCTCTGATGCCTACTTGTTTGCACTTGCTTTTTCTATCTTGAGCTCTTGTTTGAGCTACACGATTCTTTCCTCCTTAGCTTTTAGTAGAGGTGACACCTTAGTATCCTTACCCATAGTGGCCTATGCATATGCTCCTGTGAACTATGATAGTCTAGTCAAGTTCTTGGATGGATTGAAAGGCATGTCCTTCAAAACAATGTCCATTAGCTCATCTCTAGGTGAGAATTCGGGTGCATATACCCTTCTCCATTTCCTTTGCCTTCTGACTACAACCATGTGTAGAGGGCTATAGAGTACATCAAGTGGAGGTATCTCCATCACTTTCAGAACAACTTCTGATGTGGGCAGAGCAGGGATAATTTTAGCATGCTAGGATGTTGTTGTTTCTTCATCCATAGGTGTAGACTATTCACCGACAGACTTGGGCTATGTATTTTGATGAATTTTTAGAGGAGTCTTGAATCCCTCTGTTTCTTGAGTAATTGGAGCTTTGGCAGTGTCTTGCAATTTCTGATTGAATTAATCCCATTCCTACTCCAAACTAGTGCCTTGGGCCTTTGAACTTGTCTCTGTGGTCGGGGTGTCCATTACTTGTTTTTCAGTTGGCTTCCTACTGGACTCAGCCGTGTTGTCTATATCCTGGATTTTCCCTATGTCTGGTGTATTCTAATTGTTTACCTGAGAGTCCTTTTGAGAGCTAGGGGCTGTGCTATCGACAGTGTTACTTGGGGTAGGCTTATCCTCAGGCTTTAATAGAAGCATTGGAATGACCCGGAGCCTCTCATTCCTGAATTCCTGAAATCTTTGAAAATATTCGGGTTTCGGGTTCGCCTCTTCCCATTCAAGTGCTTGCTCGAAAGAAACTGTTGACTATAACAAATCCTCAAAGTAATTATCTCCATGATTGTATGACTTGCGCTTTAGTCCTATAGTGACATTGTATGCCACTTTGTTTGGGTCGAATTGCCTTGTAGGCAATGTATGAAGCATAAGGGCTTCCATTTATGTTGATTCTTTAGTATCATGAAGAAAATTAGCTAAAGAAAAAGAGCCGCATTTGATGGGGAAAGTAGGCCATAATGACTTCTTGCCATCTTTAAGATCTTTAGTCAGGCCCTTTCCTATAGTATGGTAGGAAATCTCCCTTGCTAATAGCTTATCATAAGCATATAAAGGAAGGACGTGTGGATCAGAAGTGCAACCAAAAACCCTAATGTAGGTGAACCATTCCTCAATGAAATACTTGCCTACAACAAGCAGGTCTGTTGCAGCTTCTTGGGAAAACCTAGGGGCTTTCTTATTGAAAATAATTTGGTGTAAGCATAACATGATAGAATGAAATATCTTATAGAAGTGAGGTATATAATGCAATTCCCATATTTTTTTATGACTGAGATGGATTGGGTAAGGATCTTGCTTGGTCCATTTCCAACCCGTGGTTGGAAAAGTTGTGCAAAAACAGATAACATCCATAATATAAGCACATAAATAGAAGGGAGGGATGTTATCTGAAGAGGAGGATTTCTTTTGTCAATATTCAATAATGGAGGTGGCTAAGTTGTCAGATAGGATAGAAGGCCAATTCATGATATAGTTATTAACACAAGCATCAATCAATGGAATCCATTCTATTGAAAACTAGTGTGTTTAAATAATGAATCCATACAGGTGAGGATAGTTTTAGGTAGAGGAGGAATGACCTGTTGTAGAGTTTTATGAACCCAACGTTTTGAGACTACCAAGTGAGTCCATCATCAGGGGAGGATGTGTCAATAGATATTCTTAAGATCTTGAGAATATCTATTGACGCATCCTCCCCTAATGATGGACTCACTTGGTAGTCCGAAACGTTGGGTTCTGTTGTGCTCTACAACAACCCCCCATTTCATATCATTTTTATTCACAAAATTATCATATGAAATGGGTCCCTTTTAGTTTTGATTGGTATCAACTTTGTATTATTCAAAAAGGTTTGAAAACAAAATGAAAACATTATAAAAGACCTTTTTGACAAAACAATTTTGGTCTTATAATATAAATAATCAATCTTTTATCATTGCGATAAAGCGATCGCAAGATCGCATATCGCAATGACAAAGGAGGCATAACTTAAAAACCCATCGGTTTGCTCCGATGCGATAACATGCAATAGCTTATCGGATATCGGCAATCATAAGTTCCCATAATTAAAGTGCCTTTCGACCCAATGCGATGCGATATCGCTATCAGCGATCAGCGATACACTATGCATGCTTTTTAAAGTGTCTTTCGATCCGATGCAATGCGATATTGCATATCGACGATCGGCGATATACCATGCATGCTTTTTAAAGTGCCCATAATCCCAATGCGATGCGATGCGATATCGCCATCGGCGATCGGGGAATTCAAAACGTGTCAATATGAAGATTTAAGTCTTCCCCGACGATTGCGACAAAGCCAAAAGCGCAAACTTCAAAAAGCCATTAAGGCAGAGGGATATTACGATTAATTCGTATTAAAAGCCTTATCCTTCACACAATGATTTACCTACGCTCAACCGCCAAAACATTCAAGGCACGCTTAAACAAATCATTCGACCGATTAATGATATGATGGGAATTTAAAGGATTGGCAGGTTTTAAAAGCCATTTAATGAAATAGTAAGTCTTAAAATCTTCTCATAGATCATATCCACGGCCACTTTAAAGTTAATCCCTCATCACGCATTGATCAATATATCTCACTCGTATTTGGTTTTCGCTACCAATTCTTTGTGTTACGCTTATTTCCACTTCTGTGCAGAATTCTTCCGAAGTAATAGATTCAAGCAGAATGGGGAAGAAGTCTAAGAAAACCACAATCGCTTCCACTGCACCAGCCACAGGACAGGCCGTCACTGATCCAGCAAATAAAAAGAAAGGATTAATATCTGATACTACATGCTTAGGACTCGCCAAGACCACTTGGCAAAGTACCTATAATTTGATCGAAGTTGAAGAACCAAAGGTGACGGGAGTACAAGCTACAGCGGGTTCCAGTAGAAAATCTGATGGTACTTTGAAAGACTTGGCTGACTCTTTCCTTCATTGGATAGCGGCTCAGGAGCAAATTCTCCCATATATAGATGTAGTAAAGTGGGCAATTGAGGAAATCCCAATTACAGACAGAACTTTCTGCACCAAGGATGGGAGAATCTTCGGTTCATTCAAGGCTGATGATTTAAGGCAAATGTATCATTTGCCTGAGCCAGAGAAGAAATACAACAAGGCATTTCTGGAGAAATTACGAAATGAGAACGAAACTGAATCCGAACCCATTCAGGAATGGAGGCAAAATCCGGTGAAACACAAGCATGAATCTTCCAGTAAGTACTCTGTGGATTCTCTATGTTCTCTGTATTGTTATGCTAGGATAATGATGTGTAGATTGTGGGGGTTGAACGATTCCGCTAATTTTACTATAGAAATGGTTCCCTTGATGGAAGCGGCATGTAATAGCGAGATAATGGATTGGGAAACCTTACTATCAGATAAGCTAGCGAAAACAGTTCTTAGTTTTAGAACTAAAACTTCCGTCTCAGAAAGGATTATTCCCCCATTCTACTACAGTGCCTATATTCTAGATACCCTGTGTTTTAATTCTGAGTTTCCTGTACTCGGCTGGAGGCGGAATCCACAAGACCCCACGCCTATTCACATATACCACCAGAAATTGTGGAAGACTTCCTACAAGCACCATTTGTACCAAGTCTGTAACGGCTTCATGTTACCCATTCATTATTCTATTTTTAATAAACCTGCTCCCAAAATTTCTTACCAAGCAGGGATTGATTTAACATCAATAGGAAGATGGTTCGGAGAGGAGAAATTTACTTATGTAAGAATTTTCAGCAGCCAAGCCGAACCTCATGTCCTTCCTTTGTACATACCTGACAAACTGCTGGCAAGGGAGATAGCCTATCAGATCATTGCCGAGGGAGTTACACAGACTCTCAAGAAAAATAAGAAGCAGGTCTGGCCCTCCTTTCCTCTGAGATGTGGTGTCTACACTTTGCATGATTTCAAACATGCAGAGAAAGAAGCTACAAAAATCAAATCATTAACTCTAGCAACTCTCCCAAGTAGGCGATTTGATCCCAACAAAGTCGCCTATAATGCACTTGAACAGGCCAAATTAACAAAGTTTGATCATGTAGAAGATCAGTTTGATGACCTGTTCTCTTCAGCTGAATCAATGTATCAGGTTAGATCACTGGCCATAATGCAATACAAAGATGAAGGGTTAACTGAATTCAATAGACTTAGAGAACAGAGGTTGCAAACTCTGCCTCTAGATCTGTTAGCAACAACCCTAGCAACAAGACCAAGCGAGCCTGGACAACAACATTCAAAGGAACCTCCGGTTGCAACAAAAGAACAAGAGAAAGCACAGGAGGAAACCCAGACTAAAGAGCATGAGAAAGCGCGGGAGGAGACCCAGACTAAAGAGTAGAAACAGAGCAACATAGAAGTAAATGTGGATACTCATATTGATCCAAAATTGCTCCAGGAATGGCAGCAATTTGATTCTATTATCAGTAGTCTGGAATGTTCAAAGGACACCGAAACTTCGAAAGCAGCAGATACACAGGAAACCACTTCACAACAGGTTCCAAGTGGAACCAGCGGCCTACCCAGTTCAAAGGAAGTAGAAATAATACCAAAGGACCCCTCCGATCAAATCATTTTGCAGGTAGAAGAAATTCCTCCCTTGGATGTCTTCTATAGCCCAAGGCACAAAGCTGTAGTAAAACGACAGAGGAAGAGAAGAAGGACTGATCAACCTTCCCTTTTCCCAGAACAGACGGTCACGGGCAATGTGGTTTGGAAGGAGGAATTTGACCCCTCTGATGACCTAACAAAACTATCACAATATGTTGGAGCCTATTTGGCAGCAACAATAGACAAAGCATCAGAGGTGAGTCTTTTATTAAAAACAAAAGACCAGGAAATCTTTTTATTGCAAGCACAGCTAACAGAAGCACAGCAGAAAGCGGAGCAGGCAGAACAACAATTGTTAACACAACAGCAAATAAATAATCAATTAACTCAACAATTGCAGGCAGAGAAACAAAGGATTGATCACAACGCAATCTAGAAGCAGAAAGAGTTGTCTGAAGCCTTGGCACAACTGAGGGCAGCAAATGAACAAATGCTGAAGACAAAAGATGAGCAGATTGCTCAACTATCAGCACAGCTTGAGAAGACAAAGGGTGTCCCACAAATAACCGAATTCAAATTAGAAGCATTACAGGTAAATAAGGCATTAATAGCCCAAATCAAGCTTCTATGTCAATAAATCGCCCAGGCGGAGCCATTATGCGAATTGACGGCATCAATAAGTAAACAAATAGAAAAGGCTAGAACAGAATTAGATCAAGCTGAAGAAACGATAGCTAAATTTCTTGACTGGCAAGATACTGATCAGGGACAAGCGGCGAATTTACCAAGAATTTTAGAGTCGCATAAAGATATATTGGTTACAGAATGGCAGTCCCAGTTAATGAAAGAAGAGAGGGCAATTTCAAGGTGCAAATCAACCACAAGTAATTTGGTTGATTTGGTTAATAATACTCTCTAATTGTCAAACATGATTTCCCAATGCACTCCAGGAAAATTGACAGCGGTCAAAACATTGGAGCAGTCATGCTATCCAGATCTAGAGGAAAAGGGGAGATTAATTGCTGGAATTAACATCTTAACATGGGATACCTATTCGTTCTTCTTGGTAAAACCACACAGTCAAAGAGTCGCCCGCAAATGCCTTACAGATGCAATCGCGTATATTATCCCCGATATTCAGGATGCCACCTATGCCGCCCAGCTTAACTCTCGCCTCAACAGACCACCCGAAGTGGAGCCAATGCTTGCGATAAGTCAGCTCAAGTTTAAAGGCAAACGGCCTACTTGATGATTCATACCGCCGACTGCCAGGTTTCTAAGAAGGAGATACTCAAAATCATTTGATACCAATTAAGTAGGATTTCAGTTTCATAGATAGTTAGTTTAATTTAGTATTTATAGACCCTTTCATGTTTTTAGAAAGGGTCGTAAAGTTTTGTACTTGACTTAAAACCTGAAGTTGCACTACTGTGCTTCAGGCATATTCTTTTATAAAACTAGACCAATCATTCTGATTTTGGCAAAGAAGCTTTTATGCAAATGTGCACTACTGTCTTTGTTTGAAAGTATTTCTACGTTAGAGGAAGAATTTCAAATAGCGATTGATGTTGGAGAGTGACTCGCAGCTCATATGGTACTATTATCTATGTCTGAATCCATTATGTTTATATGAATTGTTAATTTATCGCCTTTTCTATTATTGAATATATATATATGTGTTTTAACAACATTTCTTTATTCTCTCCACTATTGGATGTTTATGGTAATGTTTTTCTTTTAATCATATATGTATTGATGATATAAATGATGAGTGTAGCAATATTACGTTAATCACTTTCTTTAACTATTTAAGCAAAGTAATCTTTGAATGAGTAAATGTCCATGTTTATTAGATGGAGTCATCTACATGCCTGTTAATAAACATAGATCATCAAGCGCTACACCTCAAAGTACAATAGTTACCGGGATTAGTAGTAATTCTTTTTATTTCGCTAATAAATTAAGTTATTCGCCTATCATTAGATTAGTAAATCAATCATTCATTCATTCCGTTTATTCATTGCTGGGAAACTGGTCCCATTATCCCCAGTCGGAGCCACCATTCCAAACAGAAAAGGAGCTGTATTAAGGTCCGGATCGGGTGGTTATCCCCCAATGTTGATACAACGATTTTCAGGGCATAAACATTTTTGGCGCTAGAAGGAGGGCCTCAACTGTGAATGGCAAGCAAACCCAAATCTGCAGGCCATTCTAAGAGTAATTCTCCCTCTGCATCACCTCGTACATCCCAATTGCATGCTGGTTCTCCAATATCCAAACAAGAAGAAGAGTAATCAACTACCACTGCTCAAACCCATCATACTCCAGAACAACTAAGTCTTGAATCCCCTGAAGTCCAGTCTCTTATCCACAAACTTCAGAGCTTCTCGATTTCACCACAGAAATCTGAGGTATCTCAAAGCAGTGCGACTTCGCAGTTTAATTTACCTCACCCTCTCACCAGACTTCAGAGCGGAAAGCTCGGTATTGAACCCACTGAGTTCCCTTTACCCAAAAGGAAAAAGGCGAAGAAATACACTGAAGGATCTGACAGTGAAGAGCTTTCATCCACATCCTCCATCTCACCTTCCCTCGTGTAAAGTCAACCATCCACTCCCCCATTACATATTGTTGTTCATCAGGGATTAGGAACTTCAACATCCCGACCTGCTCACTCCGCAACATCATTTCCTTCCCTGACATCTGGAATTTCAACAGTAGTATCATCTACTACTGCTGTTATAATGGCAGATCCATGGACCAAGCCTGGTGCAGTCAACATGCCTGCACCATTGCATGCATTACCTGATGCTCCTGAAAAATGGCTACACAAGTTTAACCCAGATGATGGAAAGCAAGCTGAGGAACATATTAATAACTTCATGTTGGCAGTTAACTTGAAGGAAGTAACAGAGCAAGATGTTGTTCTTAGGCTTTTCCCTTATACTTTGCAAGGATCAACAGGATCCTGGTATTTTTCTTTACCTTCTGGTTCCATTACCAGTTGGACGACTTGCCAAGAACAGTTTCTTACTAAGTATGGAGATGATAGGTCTTTGGCTACACTAATAAACGATCTCTCCAATCTTAGGATAGAGCATAGGGAACCAATTAAGGAATTTAACGCATGATTCAATAAACTCTTGAATAAGATCCCAACGGCCTCCAAACCAAGTGAGAAAATCCGAAGTGAATGGTATATAACTTCCCTACCTGCCAATATAGCTATTTTTGTAGACAGGGCTGGAAAACCTACTTTAGCTGAAAACATGAAAGAAGCACTTGCTGTGGAGAAACATATTAATGCTCTAGAAAAGAAAGCTGATCTGGAAGACAGAAAAGCCAAAAAAGTTTCTTTTAAAGATGATTCAAAGAAGAAAACCCCTAAAGGTCCATATGACATGGAAGGCCTTCAAAAGGTCCTCAAGACTATGTCAAATGAAATGGTTGAAATCAAAAAACAGGTAGCCGAAACCTCAACCAAAAGACCCTTTAGAAATTATAAGAAAACTGAATCAAAACCACCAAATGTTATATCAAATGTAGATTCAGATCTTGAAGAAGGAGAAGAAGAAATAGCTATACCAACTGATGAAGAAGAGGAAGTTGTTGAATGTCATGGAATGTGGGATTTTATATTACCTAACTCCGATACAGAAAATGAAGAAGAAGCATTTCCTGTCACTACTAGGAGTAGAGGTACCTCCGAACCCGTTCAGACAACTTCGAAGAAAAGAAGTGCAAGTGCTGCTATAACAAAGGAAAAGGTACCCCCGAAGAAGCCACCTGTGACAATTCCACAAAACCAACCTTCAACCTCAACAATCCCATCAACATCTAAGACACTGGTAGTGTCTGATTCAATGGATTACAATATTGTTGATGACATGAAAAAGACCAGGGCAAAAATTACCATGTTTGAACTTAGTAAATTGAAACATCAGCAAAAATTGCTTCTCAAAGAATTAAATGTTGTTCCTACTTCACCTCTTCCCAGTGCTAAAGCTGCAAATGATACAGGTCAACCACCTTCTGGTATGGTCGAAGCTACTAATGCAGTCCTAATAGGAGATAGATCAAACTCTCATACTCCACCTTTCCTTCTAACCTATGAGATCTACAATAGAAACCTGCACAACTCCTTGATTGACTCAGGGGCATCTTCTAACATAATGCCAGCTTCAGTTTGTTCCAAACTGAACATTGAACCCCAGAAGTCTGCTATTCATATTGTACAGTTGAACAGGACTAAAGTACAAGTTTTGGGAGAGATCAATTCCGTAACTATCAGGTTATCTGCTGATCCTAGAATAGTACAAAGGATTGATATCCTAATCGCCGATATACCTGAATTTTATGGTTTGATCTTGAGTAGGGATTGGTCTGAAAAACTACATGGGTATATTTCTACTGATTGGTCACATATGTGGCTTCTCTATAAGGGTAAGCCAAATCAAATAAGGATTGATCAGGAAACGCATATGACCCATACAGTTATTGAATTTGAGCAAGAAAACCAACCAATAGCATTTAATAACAACATTTTGGGGAATTATTCATTAGAGTCATTCTTTGGCAACTTCGCTGCCCAACCATCCCCTTTCTCAGTAAATCATTCTACATCTCAGATCGAAAATTATTCACAAACAGATAGGTCAAGATGTTTCAATGATACTGAGAAAACTGTAAATAAAATTGTTAATACTTCTTTATTTTGGTTGTTATATTTTGATGGGTCCAAATCTAGTGAGGGCTCAGGAGCAGGATGTATTTTGATTAGCCCGCAAGGGGAAAAAACAATGTTGTCCTATAGGTTAGAATTCAAATGCACAAATAACACAACAGAGTATGAAGCCTTAGTCCAAGGACTATATAAAGCTATTGACCTCAAGCTCCAATATTTGAAAGTGTTTGGAGATTCTGAAATTATTATCAAACAGGTAAGGAATACAATTCATTGTCTTTCCACCCATCTCAAACATTATCAATCGCTGATACAGGAACTCACCTCCCACTTTTTGGCATTCAATATTTCTTCTATTCCCAGGTCTCAAAATTCGGCAGCTGACCTGCTAGCCAATGTTGCTTCCAAGCCCCTACCTTCCGAAGACTACAGCCCAGATAGATTTTCAGTAGAATTGCTTTTTAGGCCATCAATTCCCAACAATGTAACTAATTGGAGAGTATTCAACCATGATGAGGACATTTTACAGTTCTTAACTTCTGAAAATTCCTATGATGATCAAATCATCGAGGAAAACGAGCATGACTATCAAATGAGAGGTAAACCCGAGGAGAATTCAATCCCTAAGCCTGTGGTGAAGCTTGAGGATCTTTATGATATTAAAGACAGGTTTAAACCTGTGACTAATGCAAAGCTCCAAAGTTCTACCCTAAGGTTTGAGTTGATAAACCTTGGCACTGAGCAAACTCCTCAAAACATTAATTTAGGATTAGGACTTTCCTTGGAAGAAAAGGAAGCATTCCTTAGACTGTTAAGGAAAAATAAACAGGTTTTTGCTTGGAAATATGATGATTTAAAGACATATGATACATCCATCATCCAGCATACCATTCCAATGCTCCCCGAACAGAAACCAATTCAGCAGAAATTGAGAAAAATACATCTGAACTTAATAAAATCCTGAAAGATAAGATTATTTTTCCCGTTCGGCACTCAAACTGGGTCTCCAATATGGTGCCAGTCAGAAAGAAAAATGGCGACATTAGGATTTGTATAGATTTCAGAAATTTGAACAAGGCGAGCTTAAAAGATAATTTCCCATTACCTACCATGGAGCAAATACTCCAATCAGTAGCAGTCTCTGAGTTAATGTCCTTTCTGGACGGTTTCTCAGGATATAACCAAGTTTTGGCCCATCCTGATGACCAACTCAAAACCACATTCAGAACAAAATGGGGAACATATGCGTATCAGAAAATGCCCTTCAGACTTATTAATGCAGGAGCGACGTTCCAAAGAGCGATGGATATAGCTTTTAAAGGGTTGATTAATAGAACAGTAGTAGTCTACCTAGACGATATTACTGTATTTTCTAAGGAAAAGTCCAATCATTTGCATGATTTAAATCAAATCTTTCAACACTGCAAAAGATATGGTATTTCTCTTAACCCTAAAAACCCTTTCTTCGCTCTTGACCAAGGAAAACTCTTAGGCTTTATTGTGTCTAAAGATGACATTTATATTGATCCTGACAGGATCAAAGAAATCTCTGAAATCCCTTTCCCTCATAATAAAAAATCCATGTAGTCATTTTTAGGCCAAATTAATTTTGTCAAAAGATTTGTTCCAGACTTTTCTCAAATCATTTTGCCACTTCAAATTATGATTAAGAAAAATTCAGTCTTTAAGTGGGGATCAACAAAAAAGGAAGCGTTTGATTTAATCAAACAATGAATAATCAATGCCCCAGCCTTAAATACTCCTAATTTTTCTAATCATTTCACACTGTATACTATCGCATCCAACTTGTCTTATGCAGCAGTACTCACACAGCTTAATGATCACAATTTGGAAGCACCCATTTCATTCTATAGTTCAAATCTTCAGGGTGCTGAATTGAATTACTCCAAGGTAGAAAAACAAGCCTTTGCTGTATATAAAGCCGTCAAACATTACATACCCTTCCTTTTAAAACCCCACACAAAAGTTATAGTTCCTTTCCCTGCAGTAAGGCAACTATTAATCCAAAGAGAACTTGGTGAAAAAAGGGCAAACTGGGTTACAGCACTTCAAGAATATGATTTAGAAATTGAACTAGCAAAGATTGTTAGAGGCCAAGGTTTTTGCAGGTTATTGGCAGGAGCATCCGACATTCCAGAATCAGGTGATACAGATCAGACCAAAGAAATCAACCTGATAAGTATTACTGATTCGGAATCACAATATGCAGACTTGATCTTTTATTTGAAAAATGGGTATGCACCTCCTAACCTGTCTTACGAAAACAAAAGGGCCATTAGATTAAAAGCAAAAAATCTCACAATTATTGATGATGTGCTTTTTAGGAAAAATTATGATTCAATCTTATTAAGATGCCTAGAAAAACCTGAAGCACAAAAGGTTTTGCAGGAATTACATGATGGACCAGCAAGAGGACATTTTGGAGCTGACACAACAGCCCACAAAATCATTCATGCTGGATATTATTGGCCCACTCTGTTTAGAGATGCTTATGAATATGTAAGGAAATGCCGAAATTGTCAAACTTCTAGTGGAAGGCAAAGAAAACCAGCTTTCCCTTTGCAACTGGTCAACATTGAACAACCATTTGAGAAATGGGGATTGGATATCGTTGGGGAAATTACTCCTCATTCTTCCAAACAGCATAAGTATATCCTTACTGCCACTGATTATTTTACTAAATGGGTTGAAGCAATTCCTTTGAAGACAACAAATTCTGAGGCAATAATTGAATTCATAGATCAATTCATCATTACCAGGTTTGGTGTCCCAAATTCTCTTGTTTTTGATAATGCATATTACTTTTCAGGTAATGCTATGTTTGATTTCACTATTAAAAGAGGATTTAAATTAAAATATTCTGCTAATTACTATCCCCAGGGTAATGGTTTAGCAGAGTCTACAAATAAAAATCTGATTAAAATTATTAAGCGAACTATCGAACAGAATCATAAAACATGGCACAAATCCTTAATATTCGCACTATGGGCTGATAGAATAACACAGAAGGCTTCCACAGTATCTTCTCCGTTCAACCTTGTATATGGAAAAGAAGCAGTACTACCCACAAATCGTGTTCTTCCTTCCCTAGCCCTAGTTCAGTGTATTGAGGAAAGCCCTTCTTCTTCTATTCAACTTAGACATGACCAAATTCTAAAATTAGAAGAGGAAAGGGAAAAAGCCAAGGTTATTCATGCAAAACATCAGCAAATCATCAAGTCATCCTTTGATTCAGTCTCATCTGGTTCAAAACAATTTCAAGTCGGTGATTTAGTTCTGAAATGGGACAAAGCTCATGAAGATAAGGGAAAGCACACCAAGTTCCAAAATATGTGGCTTGGGCCATTTCAGATCTGTGAGAAGATAGGCCATTCGACCTTCATATTACAAGATTTATCAGGTTTGAGAGATTCTCTCCCTGTTAATGGCCTTATCTTAAAAAAATTCTTCAATTGAGAAGGTAACCCCTTAGCCTTTTTAATAGAATTTTGTAGTCTATAGGACCATTAGAAAATAAAGTTGTAAGGTATCTTCCATTAACCTTTGCTGTACTTAAAAGTTTCTCAATAGAAGTAGTGATGATATTCACTTTTAAAATAATAAGAGTCTTAGATAAGAGGAACAATTTCTAGGAAACTACGTATAATTGTATTCCGAAAACATATTTCAATTTTTGTAAACTCTTCTCAAAGTTTATAAGTATTGTAAATCATTTTCTGTTTTCAAATTGGTCACAAAAAGGTTATCAATATCAAAACAGAAACTAATCCAATTTCACCATCTTCAACTCTTACCCTGTCATCCATTTACTCTTAAGGAGAAAATTATCCATCCCATTCACCAAAGTTTATGGTTACTCAGAGTGTAATTCTAAAATATTTGATATATAAGATAAGAGGTCTTATTACAAGCCTGCTTACCATGATCATCGGAAAATATTTTAACCGACATTACCAATACTGCATACCAAACAGGGTAATGGCTTAGAATTATAAGACAAGGGGTCTCATCACGAGCCAACTTGTTCGGTTAGATTACTACCAGTGAATGGCATTGTCAATAGCTGGCCACAAAACCAGGATAATGGATTTTTATCTTAGCAATAACAGAAAAAGGAAAGGAAATACAAAATATGGAAACATGTTTTGAATTCATTCTGTTAATCACACTCTTAAATGGATGGAATAATGGACAATAATATGGTTTAAAGGTATCCCTGTCGAAACTATGAACGTTTGCTGGCAGCAGAGGCTCTACCTATGATAGACAAGTTAACTATAAAAGCTGATTTGGAAAGGTTTTCTGTTTTATCATTTTAAACCAATAGAGGCCAATTTAGAACTTAGAATGTATCTAATTTTAAATAAGAGAAGAAATTAGCAAGGATAGTTTCATTTTACTCGGAATGCATATATACCTAGTTATATTAGAATTTTCCCCTTTGAGTAGAACTCTATTTTGAAAAAGATTAAGTATTTCCATACTTTTTCAGAGATAACTGTTTCTTCCAACGAATCGCTAATTGTTGTGCTCTACAACAACCCCCCATTTCATATCACTTTTATTCACAAAATTATCATATGAAATGGGTCCCTTTTAGTTTTGATTGGTATCAACTTTGTATTATTCAAAAAGGTTCGAAAACAAAATGAAAACATTATAAAAGACCTTTTTGACAAACCAATTTTGGTCTTATAATATAAATAATCAATCTTTTATCATTGCAATAAAGCGATCGCAAGATTGCATATCGCAATGACAAAGGAGGCATAACTTAAAAACCCATCGGTTTGCTCCGATGCGATAACATGCAATAGCTTATCGGATATTAGCAATCATAAGTTCCCATAATTAAAGTGCCTTTCGACCCAATGCGATGCAATATCGCTATCGGCGATCAGCGATACACTATGCATGCTTTTTAAAGTGTCTTTCGATCCGATGCGATGCGATATCGCATATCGGCGATCGACGATATACCATGCATGCTTTTTAAAGTGCCCATACTCCCAATGCGATGCGATGCGATATCGCCATCGGCGATCGGGGAATTCAAAAGGTGTCAATATGAAGATTTAAGTCTTCCCCGACACCCGATTGCGATAAAGCCAAAAGCGCAAACTTCAAAAAGCCGTTAAGGCAGAGGGATATTACGATTAATTCGTATTAAAAGCCTTATCTTTCAAACAGTGATTTACCTACGCTCAACCGCCAAAACATTCAAGGCACGCTTAAACAAATCATTCGGCCGATTAATGATATGATGGGCATTTAAAGGATTGGCAGGTTTTAACGGCCATTTAATGAAATAGTAAGTCTTAAAATCTTCTCATAGATTGTATCCGCGGCCACTTTAAAGTTAATCCCTCATCACGCATTGATCAATATATCTCACTCGTATTTGGTTTTCGCTACCAATTCTCTGTGTTACGCTTATTTCCACTTCTGTGCAGAATTCTTCCGAAGTAATAGATTCAAGTAGAATGGGGAACAAGTCTAAGAAAACCACAGTCGCTTCCACTGCACCAGCCACAGGACAGGCCGTCACTGATCCAGCAAATAAAAAGAAAGGATTAATATCTGATACTACATGCTTAGGACTCGCCAAGACCACTTGGCAAAGTACCTATAATTTGATCGAAGCCGAAGAACCAAAGGTGACGGGAGTACAAGCTACAGCGGGTTCCAGTAGAAAATCTGATGGTACTTTGAAAGACTTGGCCAACTCTTTCCTTCATCGGATAGTGGCTCGGGAGCAAATTCTCCCATATACGGATGTAGTAAAGTGGGCAATTGAGGAAATCCCGATTACAGACAGAACTTTCTGCACCAAGGATGGGAGAATCTTCGGTTCATTCAAGGCTGATGATTTAAGGCAAATGTATCATTTGCCTAAGCCAGAGAAGAAATACAACAAGGCATTTCTGGAGAAATTCCGAAATGAGAATGAAACTGAATTCGAACCCATTTGGGAATGGAGGCAAAATCCGGCGAAACACAAGCATGAATCTTCCGGTAAGTACTCTGTGGATTCTCTATGTTCTCCGTATTGTTATGCTGGGATAATGATGTGTAGATTGTGGGGGTTGCACGATTCCACTAATTTTACTATAGAAATGGTTCCCTTGATGGAAGCGGCATGTAATAGCGAGATAATGGATTGGGCAACCATACTATCAGATAAGCTAGTGAAAACAGTTCTTAGTTTTAGAACTAAAACTTCCGTCTCAGAAAGGATTACTCCCCCATTCTACTACAGTGCCTATATTCTAGATACCCTGTGTTTTAATTATGAGTTTCCTGTACTCGGCTGGAGGTGGACTCCACAAGACCCCACGCCTATTCACATATACCACCAGAAATTGTGGAAGACTTCCTACAAGAACCATTTGTACCAAGTCTGTAACGGCTTCATGTTACCCATTCATTATTCTATTTTTAATAAACCTGCTCCCAAAATTTCTTACCAAACAGGGATTGATTTAGCATCAATAGGAAGATGGTTCGGAGAGGAGAAATTTACTTATGTAAGAATTTTCGGTAGCCAAGCCGAACCTCATATCCTTCCTTTGTACATACCTGACAAACTGCTGGCAAGGGAGATAGCCTATCAGATCATTGCCGAGGGAGTTACACAGACTCTCAAGAAAAATAAGAAGCAGGTCTGGCCCTCCTTTCCTCTGAGATGTGGTGTCTACACTTTGCATGATTTCAAACATGCAGAGAAAGAAGCTACAAAAATCAAATCATTAACTCTAGCAACTCTCCCAAGTAGGCAATTTGATCCCAACAAAGTCGCCTATAATGCACTTGAACAGGCCAAATTAACAAAGTTTGATCATGTAGAAGATCAGTTTGACGACCTATTCTCTTCAGCTGAATCAATGTATCAGGTTAGATTGCTGGCCATAATGCAATACAAAGATGAAGGGTTAACTGAATTCAACAGACTTAGAGAACAGAGGTTGTAAACTCTGTCTCTAGATCTGTTAGCAACAACCCCAGCAATAAGACCAAGTGAGCCTGAACAACAACATTCAAAGGAACCTCCGGTTGCAACAAAAGAACAAGAGAAAGCGCAGGAGGAAACCCAGACTAAAGAGCAGGAGAAAGCGCGGGAGGAGACCCAGACTAAAGAGTAGAAACAGAGCAACATAGAAGTAAATGTGGATACTCATATTAATCCAAAATTGCTCTAGGAATGGCAGTAATTTGATTCTATTATCAGTAGTCTGGAATGTTCAAAGGACACCGAAACTTCGAAAGCAGCAGATACACAGGAAACCACTTCACAACAAGTTCCAAGTGGAACCAGCGGCCTACCCAGTTCAAAGGAAGTAGAAATAATACCAAAGGACCCCTCTGATCAAATCATTTTGCAGGTAGAAGAAATTCCTCCCTTGGATGTCTTCTATAGCCCAAGGCACAAAGCCGTAGTAAAACAACATAGGAAAAGAAGAAGGACTGATCAACCTTCCCTTTTCCCAGAATAGACGGTCACGGGCAATGTGGTTTGGAAGGAGGAATTTGACCCCTCTGATGACCTAACAAAACTATCACAATATGCTGGAGCTTATTCGGCAGCAACAATAGACAAAGCATCAGAGGTGAGTCTTTTATTAAAAACAAAAGACCAGGAAATCTTTTTATTGCAAGCACAGCTAACAGAAGCACAATAGAAAGCGGAGCAGGCAGAATAGCAATTGTTAACACAACAGCAAATAAATAATAAATTAACTCAACAATTGCAGGCAGAGAAACAAAGTTTTGATCACAGCGCAATCCAGAAGCAGAAAGAGTTGTCTGAAGCCTTGGCACAACTGAGGGCAACAAATGAACAAATGCTGAAGACAAAAGATGAGCAGATTGCTCAACTACCAGCACAGCTTGAGAAGACAAAGGGCGTCCCACAAATAACCGAATTCAAATTAGAAGCATTACAGGTAAATAAGGCATTGATAGCCCAAATCAAGCTTCTATGTTAACAAATCGCCCAGGCGGAGCCACTATGTGAATTGACAGTATCAATAAGTAAACAAATAGAAAAAGCTAGAACAGAATTAAATCAAGCTGAAGAAACGATAGCTGAATTTCTTGACTGGAAAGATACTGATCAGGGACAAGCGGCGAATTTACCAAGAATTTTAGGGTCGCATAAAGATATATTGGTTATAGAATGGCAGCCCCAGTTAATGAAAGTAGAGAGGGCAATTTCAAGGTGCAAATCAACCACAAGTAATTTGGTTGATTTGGTTAATAATACTCTCTACTTGTCAAACATGATTTCCTAATGCACTCCAGGCAAATTGACAGCGGTCAAAACATTGGAGCAGTCATGTTATCCAGATCTAGAGGAAAAGGGGAGATTAATTACTGGAATTAACAGCTTACCATGGGATACCTATTGGTTCTTCTTGGTAAAACCACACAGTTAAAGAGCCGCCCTCAAATGCCTTACAGATGCAATCGGGTATATTATCCCTGATATTTAGGATGCCACCTATGTCGCCCAGCTTAACTCTCGCCTCAACAGACCACCCGAAGTGGAGCCAATGCTTGTGATAAGTCAGCTCAAGTTTAAAGGCAAACGACCTACTTGATGATTCATACCTTCGACTGCCAGGTTGCTAAGAAGGAGATACTCAAAATCATTTGGTACCAATTAAGTAGGATTTCAGTTTCATAGATAGTTAGTTTAATTTAGTATTTATAGACCCTTTCATGTTTTTAGAAAGGGTCGTAAAGTTTTGTACTTGACTTAAAACCTGAAGTTGCACTACTGTGCTTCAGGCATATTCTTTTATAAAATTGGACCAATCATTCTGATTTTGGCAAAGAAGCTTTTATGCAAATGTGCACTACTGTCTTTGTTTGAAAGTATTTCTGCGTTAGAGGAAGAATTTCAAATAGCGATTGATGTTGGAGAGTGGCTCACAGCTCATATGGTACTATTATCTATGTCTGAATCCATTCTTTTTATATGAATTGTTATTTGATCACCTTTGCTATTATCGAATATATATATGTGTTTTAACAACATTTCTTTATTCTCTCCACTATTGGATGTTTATGGTAATGCTTTTCTTTTAATCATATATGTATTGATGATATAAATGATGAGTGTAGAAATATTGCGTTAATCACTTTGTTTAACTATTTAAGCAAAGTAATCTTTGAATGAGTAAATGTCCATGTTTATTAGATGGAGTCATCTACATGCCTGTTAATAAACATAGATCATCAAGCGCTACACCTCAAAGTACAATAGTTCCCGGGATTAGTAGTAATTCTTTTTATTTCGCTAATAAATTAAGTTATTCGCCTATCATTAGATTAGTCAATCAATCATTCATTCATTCCGTTTATTCATTGCTGGGAAACTGGTCCCATTATCCCCAGTCGGAGCCACCATTCCAAACGGAAAAGGAGTTGTATTAAGGTCCGGACCGGGTGGTTATCCCCCAATGTTGATACAACGATTTTTGGGGCATCAACAGGTTCATAAAACTCTACAACAGGTCATTCCTCCTCTACCTAAAACTAGTGTGTTATTTGGCAGTCCATACAGTCTACATAACATTGTTGCTGCATAATTATAAGGGTTTTCCAAAGAGGCTATTGCATACATTCTCCAAGTCTGAATTAACTTGAAGGGGTCTGTATTATTCTTTGCAAAGTCAGCCATAAATGTGTTTTCGCATATTTCCTGCGGGTCAGGTATGTGATACATTGCCTTCAAGTCTTCTGCCCTGAATGATCCTATGAGCTCCATCCTTGAATTTTTGAAGTGTCTATCTTCAATGATAAGGTTTTCGAAGACCCATCTGATCATGTCTATGTAGGGGAGGATTTTGGCTCTTGCTACTATCCTATGGAGGAAAGAACATGAGGCATCCCTACATTGAGGTCCTGAAGGCTTTGTTGACCCAGTCATTGCTCTCATAATAATGATTTTGGGACACTCATCCTCAAGAATATTGTAAATTACTTCCCAAGTTGTTGCGCCTCTAGTTGCATCATGGACTATATCAGCAAAGATAGGGGCCATCTCTGTATCCTCTGTCTAAACAACAATCTTCTTAGTTTGCTTCTGCATCACCTTTCTTAAGGACATGTCTTTTGTCGCTTGCCTAAAACAAACAAGATATATCAATGCAAGCGATATCAAGTAATTAATACAAAAATCCTCTGTGAAATGAACTTGGATGGTGAGAAAGGTTTTTAAGAGATATTCGATTATAACTATCCATAACTTGGAGAATGATTATCCTCCCTCGGGCTACTAAACATTTGATAACCTATCAAATCATTTGTTATTATTATTTAAAATTTAAATATATATATTTCACACGCTTTACCTCCTTAATCACATATTGTGGTCTTTAAAGGGGTACCATATAACGCTTATCAGATATATCAAGCGAAATACGATTGCGAAAATTGCAATATCGCATTTCACAAACTGTTATTGTTTGCCTAAGGCATGTTCAAGTTTTTTGAGAATTTGTGAAATGTGATTACGTAATGGTAGGATGAGGTTATCATAGTGGGAGACATTTTCACATATCACAATTCCGTAAAGGTTTTTTAAAATAATGACGTGGAAAAGCGCAATATGCGATTTGCGATATAAGTTTCCTCCTTAGCTTATTTTGCAAGGTTTTTCAAAGTTTTCACTTTAGAGTTAGGCATTATTATCCTAGTCTTATAAATTTTGAAAAGGTCCCCATTTATAACTCAAATGCTAGCTATTGTTATTTGAAAATTGGGGGGTTGTTTCGTAGTACAACAATTGGCGATTCACTTGGGAGAACCAGTGATCTCTAAGTAATTTTCTGAAATTTCTAAAAAATTTCAAAGTAATTGGAGTTATAAGAATAATGACTTCATGAGTTATAAGGTTCACAACATTTACCTTGAACCACCATTACTTACTCAGGCCCATCTACTCAATTACTTCACCCTTGTAATGATAGAAATATAAATGTTAGCATCAACCAATAATAAGGTTTAAAGTAATATAGTAGGTGCCTCTTGCAAATTAGTTTTTTTTTTTTTGGTTTTTTACTTATTTATCACAGATAGAGCCTCTGCTACCAACAGGTGTTCATAGTCTCGCTAGGCTTACCTTTTAACCAACAATGATCAATTATCTCATCTGTATAAATTTTTAGATTTCAAAATGATTTTCGTTTGAATTGAATCTTACTTGGACTTGGTCCCCCTTTTTTCCTTTTTACCTTTTGAGTGTAATAATTTTCTTAAAAGACATTGTCCATGTGTGGTAACATACTAATGACAATGCCATTCATCGGTTGTAAATAAACTGAAAAAGTTTGCTCTTGATGAGAACCCTTGTCTTGTGATCAAGAAGATCATTAGCTATTACCCTGTTTTGATATGTAGTATTGGTAATATCAGTTTTAATTACTTCCCTATGAACATGGTAAACAAGCTCATAATGAGACTCTTTATCTTTTAAGTTTCTATATTTTGGAATTACACTCTAAAAAAAGAAAAATTTTATGGATGGGGTGGGTCATTGGACCTCTTAAAGGTTTTGGGTGATAATGATAGATTTTTTAAGATACTGATCTGTAGGAAGTTCTTGCTAGATTAAAGATTCTTTTCTTGACTCATAACAAACCCTTCATATCCTACAAAGATAAGATTTTTTTGTAAAATAAATGTTTTTAAGCAAGATCAAGTTTTTCCAAAGGGATAAAGTTTATTTTAGTACTCAAATGTCCTAATTTTTCCTTTTAACTCCTATTTTCTTATACAAGCAAAAAATTAGAAATATTATCAAAGACTTATTTTGAAAGTCCAAGAGTAAGTACTAGTTAACCATTATTTTCCTAAAAAGAAATATATTACAAAATTGGAAGAGGTTATCTCCTACAAAAAATACTTTTTCAATATTTTCCCATTAACGTGCAAAGAATCTTTCCTATTGGACAAGTCTTTTAAAAGAAACGTTGATTGTCCATTTTTTTCAATAATTTGAAAAGGGCCAAGCCATAGTCTTTGGAATTCGATATGTCTACCCTTTTCTCATGTGCCTTGTCCAATTTTAGGACTAAGTCACCTACTCCAAGGGATTTTTGACTTCCAAAAGCAGTATCAAAAGAAGCTTTCACTATTTGTTGATGATGGTAATGGGTTGCTTTAGACTTTTCTCTTTCTTCTTCGAGCTTGAGAATTTGAATTTGTCTAGCTTGGAGAGAAGATGAAGGGCTTTCATTGCTAACTTGTACTAGGGAAAGAGATGGGATTTATATGTTTTTGGGAAGAAAAACTTCTTTTCCATAAACTAAAGCAAAAGGAGAACTAATAGGGGCTTTCTGAGTAATCATGTCTGTCCATAGAGAAAATGTTAATTCTTTATGCCAATTCCTGTGATTTTGATCAATAATTCTTTTGATAATTCTAATGAGGTTTTTATTTGTTGATTCTACTAATCCATTACCTTGAGGATAATAATTAGATGAATATTTTAACTTGAAACCTTGCTTAAAGGCAAATTCTACCGTTGTATTTCCATAAAAGTAAGATGCATTGTCAAACATTAAAGTCGAGGGTAAGCCAAACCGGGTAATTATGTACTGATCAATGAAATCTGTGATGCTTTCTGCATTAAATATCTTTAATGTGACAACTTCTACCCACTTAATAAAGTAAATAGTAGCTGTAAGGATGTACCTATGCTACTTGGAAGAGTTAAGAATAATCTCATCAATTATATCTAATTCCCATTGCTAAAATGGTTGTTGGATTTTTACTAGTTGTAAAGGGAATGCTAACTTTCTTTCTCTTCCAGCCATGGTTTGAAACGTTTTGCACTTCCTTGCATATTCATCTACATCAGTAAATACCATTGCCCAGTAATATCCTGCACGTAGGATTTTGTGAGCAGTGGTATTTCCTCCAAAATGTCCTCCAGACGGTCCATCATGTAATTCCTACATGAACTTCTGAGCTTCAAGTTTCTCTAAGCATCTTAGCAATAATGAATCATAATTCTTCCTAAACAATATGTCATTGACTAGCTCATACTGATTTGACTTTAATCTTAAAGCTCGCTTTGTTTTGTAATTAAAGTACATAAGAGCATATCCATTTTTAAGATAAAAATTCAAATCAGCATATTGTGATTATGTATCATTGAGGCTTACCTCTGATATTTGTAGTTCATTGCCTTGATATTTTTTTGATGGAAACTATGAAGCTCCTGTTAACATCCTGCAAAAACCTTCGCCCCTGACAATTTTAGCTGGCTGGATTTCTACATCATATTCTTGGAGTGCAGTTACCCAATTAGCTCTTTTCTCCCCTACTTCTCTTTGAATCAATAGTTGTCTTAGTGTAGCGTAGGGAACAACTATATTTATATGGGTTTTAAGAAGAAAAGGTTTGAAATGGTTCAGATTTTTAATACTGCAAATGCTTGCTTCTCTACAATTGAATAATTTAATTTGGTGCCTTACAAGTTAGAACTGAAAAAGGAGATGGGTGCCTTGACATTTTCATCATTCAGCTGTGTCAAAACTATAGCATACGAAGTATCAGATGAAAAAGTATATAATACAGAGGGTTTGAGAAAGTTAGGAGCTGTTAATCAAGGGAAATTAATAATGGCTTTATTTATCAACTCAAATGATTCTCTTTCTTCCTTGTTCCATATGAAAACTACATTTTTTCTTATCATCGCTTGAAGGGGTAAGACTATTTGTGAAAAATCTGGGAAAAATCGTTTAACAAAATTTATTTGGCCTAGGAATGATTGCATGGTTTTCTTATTGTGTGGGAGGGAAATTTTTTCTATTTCTTGGACTCTATCAGCATCAATGTAAATTCCTTTCTTGGATACTATAAACCCAAGGATTTTTCCTTCTGGTAAAGCAAAATAAGATTTTTTGGGGTTTAAGGAAATGCCATATTTCATGCATCTTTCAAAGATGTGCTTGAGGTCACATAGATTATTGTTCTTATCCCTAGAATAGACTGTGATATCATCCAAGTAAATAAAAAATAATTTATTGATTACCTCTAAAGGCGATGTCCATAGCACGTTGAAATGTGGCACCAACATTTATGAGTCCAAAAGGCATTTTCTGATAGGCATATGTTCCCCACTTAGTCCTGAATGTTGTCTTCAATATCTCATTTGGATGCACAAGGATTTGATTATATCCTAAGAATCCATCTAGAAAAGAAATTAGTTTGGAACCTGCAACTGATTACAGTACTTGTTCGATAGTAGGCAAACGAAAATTATCCTTTTGGCAAGCTTTGCTTAGGTTTCTAAAATCAATGTTGATCCTAATTTTACCGTTATTTTTCATCACAGGTACCATATTCGATACCCATTTAGAATGTCTGATAGGGAAGATTATCTTGGCCTTCAGAAGCTTGTTTAATTTCGATTTAATTTGACTTTCAAGGTTCAGGTGAATTTTTTGAAGCTTCTACTGAACTGTTTTTTCTTTCAAAGTCGTGGGTATAGTATGTTGAATTATAGAGGTATCATAGGTTTTGAGATCTGCATAATCCCAAACGAAGACACCTTTATATGTTTTCAATAACCTGATGAATGATACTATTTCTTGAGATGTTAGGTGAAGACCTAAGTTGATATTTTGAGGTTTCTCATTTGATCCTAGGTTTACTTCTTCAAATCTCATAGTAGAACTTTGAGTTTTGGAGTTAGTAATTTTCTTAAATCTATCCTTCAAATCATAAATATCTTCCATCTTAACCACAGATTTAGGAGTTGGGTTTAGAACAAGATTATTTTTTATTTCTATATCATGCTCATGCTCATTTATGATCTTCTCTTCATATGATCCTTCTGATGCAAGGAAGTTTACTATATCTCCATCATTATTTAACACTCTCCAATTTGTTATATTGTTGGGAATAGATGGCCTAAATATAAATTCTATTGAAAATATATCTGGACTAAAGTCTTATGATGGTATAATACTAGATGCATCATTTGCAAGTAAGTTGGCACTTGCATTCTGGAGTCTCGAGATTGAAGAAATGTTGAAAGAAGAAAAATGAGAAGTTAATTTATGAGCTAAAGATTGATAGTGTTTAAGAAGCCCAGAAACATAGTGAATTGTATCTCTCACCTATTTCAAAATTATTTCAGAATCACCATAGACTCGAAGATATTTGACATTAAGACCGATGGCTTTATATAGTCCTTGGATCCGTGCTTCATATTCAACGATATTATTCGTACACTGAAATTCAAGTCTGCAGGCCAGCGTAATTTTCTCTCCTTGCGGATTGATCAAAATGCATCTTGCACCTTCACCATCTTCTGATTTAGAAGCATCAAAATAGAGAGTCCAGAATAGAGAGTCATTATAAACTTTATCAACTAAATTTAGACAGTTGGAAGCATCTATTTGTGAGAAATTCTCAATTTGAGAAACCACAACATTATCTAAAAAGGGAGACTTTTGAGCATTAAAAGATCCTAAAAGGGACTCAACTGAGTAGCCTCTGGTGATGTTATTATTGAAGGAAATAGGTTCATTGCTTCCCTCAAGGTCTTTGACTGTATAATTCATTAATTTTTCTCAGTCTACTCTAATTTGGTTTGTTTTACCATTGTGTGGAAACCACATGTGAGACCAGTCAATTGAAAAATAACCATGCAACTTTACAGAACAATCCCTACTGAGAATCAAACAATAAAATTCAGGGATATCAGCCACCAATATATCAATTATTTGTGAAACTTTTGGATTAGAGGAAAGCCTAATTGAAACTGATGCTATTTCTCTAAGTACCTCTACTTTCGTCCTGTTTAACTGAACTATGTGTACAACAGATTTTTGAGGTGTAATGTTCAATTTAGTACACACAACCATTGGAATTCTGTTTGAGGAGGCTCCTGAGTCAACAAGGCAGTTATGAACATCCTGTTGAAAATTTCATAAGTAAGCAGAAAGGGAGGAACATGAGAAATAGACTTATCACCAATCAAAACTAGATCTGAGGGATCTACTTTATTTGAGGATGAAGGAGGTCTTCCCATATTGTAGGCAAGTTGAGTAACTACAGCAGATAGTAGGGGTGATACTGGAACTGCTTTCAATTCTCTTAACATGATTTTTTGTTGTTGTTTGAGTTAAGTAAGCTCATGCAATGTGATCTTAGCTCTGGTATCTTTCATGTCTTCCACTATATTGTATTCGACCGTATTTGAGATTACCAATGATTCTAAGTAATTCGGGGAGTCTGGAGGAATAGGGATGGTTTGGATGGTCTTAGATTTCTTACTTACTATTTTCTCGTTTGCAGGAGTAGCAACTTTTTGATTCTGATTTGTGGTAGATGTGTTAGGAGAATTTTTGCTTCTGGTAGTTACTGGCATTGCTTGTGCCTCTTCTTCAGTTGGGAGAATAAAATCCCACATCTGATTTAGTTCAATTTATTCCTTTGTTTCAACTTCTTCATCGTTTGGTGAATCTTCTCCTGATTCTTGGTCAGATTCAACATTTCAAATGGTGTTTGGAGGTTGTGATGCAGGAGAGGAGTTCTTTTTGAATGATCTGTAAGGTTTTTTAGGAGCAGAAGATTTTGCGACCTGTTTTTTAATTTCTACCATTTCATTGGACATTTCTTTTAGCACTTTTTGGAGGCCTTCTAGATTGAAAGGGTCCTTTGAAGTTTTTTTCTTAAAGTCATCTTTAAACTTAACTTTCTTGGTATTACTCTCATTTGTTTGTGATATTTTTTCTAAAGCTATGATTCTTCTTTCTATAGACATGGCTTTTTCAACAAGGGTAGCCTTATTGGCTCTATCTACAAAGATTGCAATATTAGAGGGAAGAGATGATACATACCATTCTATTTGTACCTCTACAGTAGGTTTAGAGGTAGCTAGGATTTTGTTTAGCAATTTGTTAAATCTGGAGTTGAAATCTTTGATCTTTTCATCTGTATTAGCTTTTAAATTAGAAACATCATTGATTAATGATGCTATGGTTCTGTCATCACCAAATTTTGCAAGAAATACTTCTTGAAAAGTATCCTAGTCTCTAATTGAACCCGCTGGAAGGGAAAAATACCAAGATCCAGTAGACCCTTGGAAAGTATAAGGAAAAGGTCTAATTACAACATCTTCATGTGAAACCCCATTCAGATTCATGGCTAACATAAAATTGTTTAGATGTTCTTCGGCTGGGAGAGCATCGTCAGGATTATACTTAGGCAACCATTTTTCTGGATTTGTTGGGAGTGCATTTAGATTTGCAACCAGGACAGCACCAGTATTTGTCCAAGGTTGAGCAAGTTGATTGGCCATAAATTGAGTTGAGGACTGAGAGAATGGGAAGGTCAGTCCAGAATTAGGTATAGATGGCAAAGAACCTACTATTGGGTTAGTACCGATAATTGAGAAGTAGTGGATGAAGGAATAAATAAGTGGAAAGGTGAAGTGATCTCGCTAGTATCTGATTCAAATACTGATGAAGTGACTTTCCTACATTGTGGAGGCATAGGAAACTCGAAAGGAGTGACCTCAAGTTTCTCACTTTGTATTTTAGTCAATACACCAGTTTGTTGTAATAAGGAGGTAACACTTTCATCAGATAATTCAAGTCTCTCTGGTTTCTCAACAGAAATGGATATATGTTCTAGTTTTTGTATTGAAGAACGAACTTCAGGAGATTTGGGAATATAATCTAGATATTGTAGTTTCCTTACTATTTTAGGAGACGAGGGAGATGTTTCTATAACTTCAGATTTCTGGTCAGGGTATTTTAAACGAGATCTAGAAGGTATAGAAGTGGTGGAGGGATTTTGACTCTTGTGAATTCTTTCCGAATGATCTTTAGGTTTATATGACATTCACAGCTGAAGGCCCTCGTTCTAGCACCAAAATGTTGTAGCCTCCTAATTCAGTTGCCGAAACATGGGGGATAACCACCCGATTCGGACCTTAAGACAACTCCTTTTCTGTTTAAAGTGGTGGCTCCGATTGGGAGTAATGGGACTAGTTTCCGAAAGTGGGTTTTAGGATGAGTGTGGGTGTTTCACGAGTGCTTTGCAATAGAATAATGATAATCTAAGTGACTTATCCTATGATGCCATTTCTCTAAATTAACTTATTCTAATATAAAACTGGGTGTTCTTGTATGGTATGCAATCTACAAAGATATTCCTTTAACATGTGATAATAAAGATTGAACGCAATTAAATGGAGATGATAACGTAAAAGATAATTCCTTTGACTAAATAGTTAGTTAAATAAATTTATAAAATATATTGCATGTTTAATGAGTTATATATGAAAGCCAAAACTTCAGTTATGGCATCATACAAAAGTGCAATTAATGCTTCACAAAAATAATAAATCTCATATATAATTCATTAAAATAATGTTTTGTCACTAATTAAATGTAGACAGAATTATGCATACATGATAATAGCACCAGATATATGAAGTCCTGCTCATTTGACAAATGACATAGACCAACTTCTTCCTTCAAATCAAGTTGTCTCCAAATAATACAAACGTGATTCAATAAAGGAAAGTAGTCTGATATCTATAAGAAAAGATCATGTTCCATCCAAAGCATTCAAAAAATTACAATAGTGAATTTTTTGTAAATGTTTTTGATAAAATTATGGACCCTTCTCTAAATGCATGAGAAGGGTATAAATACTATTCTAGCTAAGTGTGAAAAAATAGATTATATAAAATTTGAGGAGGTTTCAAATAACATTCCTCCTACATGGGTAAATAATTCCAAAAATAAACAAATATCAACTAAACAAAAATAAGAGGGTGACTTCCAGTTTTCCAGCTTGTCTTTTAAATCGCAAATATCGATCATTGTTTGAATTTGAGGAGGTGGCTGGAAATGAGATTTGAGTTGTCCTGTAAAGATTGCATCGAAAAGAGGTGGTAGAATCCCTTGAGTTGCATGGAGGGAACAATTGAGGCTCATGATTGGGCTATGTGGCTTGACCAGATACTGCCAATATGACTTTGAGTCAGTCGTAGTCAGTTTTGTAATTGCATCTCTTTGATTCCCCGCTTTTTCTTGCCAGCCTTTACTCAGAGCACTTAAGTTAGGCATTTCTTTCGTATTACCTTTTTTCATGAGATTGGTAGTGAACAGGGTATGACTTAATGCCTTAATGATGTTCTTCGATACTCCAGCTGCCCTCATGACTTCCAGCTTGGCTTGTTTGATCCTAGCATTCCAATCAGTGAGGAGGATGTCTTTGTGAGTTTCCTCAATCTCGGGTAGATTGGCCTTCTTTCCCTCTTCTAATTCTTTCCATTCAATAAAATCAGAGATTTTGTTGTTTAAATCATTAAACTCTATTCTCCGATCAATGGCTTTTCCTGTGAGATGGTCGTTGGTAATCAAGTAGGGAGTGATGTGTGATAGCTGCTGGCAGAAATACACTTGCTACTTGACTAGAAGAGTTTAGTTATAGAGCCTCTTTAATTAATTCCTAAGTAGTGGGAACATTCTTGTACCTATCGATAGATTGTTGTAATTCTTGGAGCTACATGTTTTTGGCCGATAAGTCGGCTTCATGGCTTATTTTTAAGACTTCCATGTCCTACTACAATTGTGCGAGCTGCTCGATTGCCTGCTTGTTTGCACTTGGTTTTTCTGTGTCGATCTCTTGTTTGAGCTACGCGATTCTTTCCTGATTAGCTTATAGCAGAGTATACAGATCAGTAGCCTTATCCATAGTGGACAATGCATATGCTCATGTGAACTGTGACAATCTAGTCAAGGTCTTAGCCAGATTGAAAGGCATGTCCTTCCAAAACACGTCCATTGGCTCATCTCCAGGGGAGAATTAAGGTGCATCTACCCTTTTCCTTTTCCTTTTCCTTCTGACTAAAGCCTTATGGAGAGGGCTATAGAATACATCAAGTGGAGGTATCTCTGTCAATTTCAGAACAATTTCTGATGTGGGCAGAGCAGGGATAATTTCAGCATGCTGGGATGTTGTTGTTTCTTGATCCATAGGTGTATATTGTTCACTGACAGACTTGGGCTCTGTATCTTGATGAATTTTCATAGGACTCTTGAATCCCTCTCTTTCTTGAGTATTTGGAGCTTTGGGAGTGTCTTGCAATTTATGATTGAATTGATCCCATTCCTGCTCCAAACTAGTGCCTTGGGCCTCTGAACTTGTCTCTGTGGTCAGGGTGTCCATTACTTGTTTTTCAGCTGGCTTCTTACTGGACTTAGCCGTGTTGCCTGTATCTTGGATTTTTCCTGTGTCTGGTGTATTCTCATTATTTACCTGAGATTCCTTTTGAGAGCTAGGGGCTGCACTATCGACGGTGTTACTTGGGGTAGGCTTATCCTCGGGCTTTAATAGATGCATTGGAATGACCTGGAGCCTCTCATTCCTGAATTCCTGAAATATTTGAAAATATTGAGGTTTTAGGTTTGCCTTTTCCCACTCAAATGGTTGCTCGAAAGAAACTGCTCACTGTAACAAATCCTCAAAGTAATTATCTCCATGATTATATTCCTTGAGCTTTAGTCCTATAGTGACATTGTATGCCACTTTCTTTGGGTCAAATTGCCTTGTAGGCAATGTATGAAGCCTAAGGGCTCCCATTTGTGCTAATTCCTTAGTAGCATGAACAAAATTACCTAAAGAAAAAGAGCCACAATTGATGGGGAAAGTAGGCCATAATGACTTCTTTCCATCTTTAAGAACTTTAGTCAGGCCCTTTCTTACAGTCTGGTAGGCAATCTCCCTTGCCAATAGCTTATCAGAAACATATAAATGAAGGATGTATGTATCAACAGTGCTACCAAAAACCCTAATGTAGGTGAACCATTCCTCAATGAAATAGTTGCCTACAACAAGAAAGTCTACTACAGCTTCTTGGGAAAACCTAGGGTCTTTTTTATTGAAAATCATTTGGTCTAAGGGAAACACGATAGAATGAAATATGTTATAGAAGTGAGGTATGTAATGTGATTGCTACATTTGTTTATGATTGAGATGGATTGGGTAAGGATCTTGTATGGTCCATTTCCAACCCATGGTTGGAAATGTCGTGCAAAAACAGATAGCATCCAAAATATAAGCACAAAAATAGAATGGAGGGAGGTTATCTAAAAAGGAGGCTTTGTTTTGTCGATATTCAGTAATGGAGGTGGCTTAGTTGTCAGATAGGAGAGAAGGCCAATTCATGATATATGAATTAAAAAAAGCATTGATCAAGGGAATCCATTCTATTGAAAACTTAGTGTTATTTGGTAGTCCATACAGTCTACACAACATTGCTGTTGCATAATTGTAGGGGTTTGCCAAAGAGGCTATTGCATATGTACCCAATTTGTCATGCTTGAATTTGTTGTCTAACATTATCCACATCTGAATTAACTTGAAGGGGTCTGGATTATTCTTTGCGAAGTTAGCCACAAATTTGTTGTCGTAGATTTCCTGTGGGTCAAGTACGTGATACATTGCCTCCAAGTCTTCTGCCCTGAACGATCCTATGAGCTCCATCCTTGAATTTTTGAACTGCCTATCTTCAATGATAAGGTTTTTGATGACCGATCTCATCATGTCTGTGTAGGGGAGGATTTTGGCTCTTGCTTCTATCCTATCAAGGAAAGAATAGGAGGCATCCCTGCATTGGGGTGCTGAAGGCTTTGTTGACCCAGTTGTTTCTCTCGTAGCAGTGATTTTGGGATGCTCATCCTATAGTATATTGTAAATTACTTCCTAAGCTATTGCGCCTCCAGCTACATCAAAAACTGTATCAGAAAAGATAAGATCCATCTCTGTATCCTCTGTCTCAACAACAGTCTTCTTAGTTTGCTTCTACATCACCTTTCTTAAGGACATGTCTTTTGTCGCTTGCCTGAAACAGAAAAGATATATTAACACAGGTGATATCAAGTTATTAAGACTGAAATCCTTTGTGAAATGACCTTGATCGTGAGAAATATTTTTATGAGATATTCGATTATAACTATCCATAACCTGGAGAATTATTATCCCCCCTCGGTCTGCTAAACATTTAACAACCTGCCAACTTGTTTGTTCTTGTTATTTAAAACATAATTATTTCACACTCTTTACTTCCTTAATTGTAGATCGTGGTCTTTAAAGGGGTACCATATAACTCTTATTAGATATATCGAGCAAAATGCGATTGCGAAAATCACAATATCACATTTCGCAAATCATTATCGTTTGCCTAAGGCGTGTTCTAGTTTTTTGCGAATTTGCAAAATGCGATTGTGTAATGATAGGATGAGGTTATCGCAGCGAGAGACCTTTTCACATATCGTAATTTCGTAAAGGTTTTATAAAATAGTGATGTGGAAAAGCGTGATATGCGATTTGTGATATAAGTTTCCTCCTTAGCTTATTTTGCAAGGTTTTGCTAAGTTTTCTCTTTAGAGTTAGGCATTATTATCCTAGGCTTAAAATTTTAAAAAGGGTCTCCATTTATAACTCAAATGCTAGGTATTGTTAGTTAAAAATTGGGCGGTTGTTTCATAGTACAACAATTGGTGATTCACTTGGGAGAACCAGTTATCTCTGAGTAATTTTCTGAAATTTCTAAAAACTTTCAAGCTAATTGGAGTTATAAGAATAATGATTTCATGAGTTGTAAGCTAAACAACATTTCCCTTGAACCACCATTACTTGTTGAGGACCATCTGCGCAATTACTTCACCCTTGTAATGATAGAAATATAAATGTTAGCATCAACCAATAATAAGGTTTAAGGTAATATAGTAGGTGCCTCATGCAGATTAGTTTTTTTTTCCTTTTATGGTTTTTTAATTATTTATCACAGATAGAGCCTCTGCTACTAGCAGGTGTTCATAGCCTCAACGAGGTTACCTTTTAACTAACAATGATCCATTATCTCATCTATATGAACTTTCAGATTTCAAAATGATATTCGTCTGAATTGAATCTTGCTTGGACTTTGTCTCCTTTTTCCTTTTTTACCTTTTGAGTGTAATATTTTTCTTAAAAGACATTGTCTAGGTGTGGTAACCTACTAATGACAGTGCCATTCACCAGTCATAAATAAACTGAACAAGCTGGCTCTTGATGAGACCCCTTGTCTTGTGATCAAGAAGATCATTAGCTATTACCCTATTTTGATATGCAGTATTGGTAATATCAGTTTCAATTACTTCCCTATGAACATCGTAAACAAGTTCATAAAGAGACTCTTTATCTTTTAAGTTTATATATTTTGGAATTACACTCTGAAAAGGAAAATTTTAACAGATGGGGTGGGTCATTGGCCCTTTTAAAGGTTTTGGGTGATAATGATAGAGTTTTTAAGATACTAATCTGCAGGAAGTCCTTGCTAGATTAAAGCTTATTTTCTTGTCTGATAACAAAACCTTCATATCCCATAAAGATAAGATTTTTTCGTAAAATAAATGTTTTTAAGCAAGATCAAATTTTTCCAAAGCGATGAAGTTTATTTCAGTACTCAAATGTCCTAATTGTTCCTTTTAACTCTTATTTTCTTGTCAAAGCGAAAAATCACAAATGTTATCAAAGACTTATTTTGAAAATCCAGGAGTAAATACTAGTTAACCATTATTTTCCTAAAAAGAAATATATTACAAAATTGGAAGAGGTTATCTCCTAAGAAAAATACCTTTTGAATATTTTCCCATTAATGGGCAAAGAATCTTTCCTACTGGACAAGTCTTGTAAAAGAAACGTTGATTGTCCAATTTTTTCAATAATTTGAAAAGGGCCAAGCCATAGTCTTTGGAATTTGGTATGTCTACCAATTTCCTCATGTTCCCTATCCCATTTCAGGAGTAAGTCACCTACTTCAAAGGGGTTTTTGACTAGCAGAAGTTGTATCAAAAGAAGCTTTGACTATTTGTTGATGATGGAAATGGGTTGCTTTAGCCTTTTCTCTTTCTTCTTCGAGTTTGAGAATTTGAAATTATCTTGCATGGAGAGAAGATGAAGGGCTTTCATTGATAAATTATACTAGGGCAAGAGATGGGATTGCGATGTTTGTGGGAAGAACAACTTCCTTTCCATAAAACAAAGCAAAAGGAGAAGAACCAATAGAGGCTTTCTGAGTAATCATGTCTGCCCATAGAGAAAATGTTAATGCTTTATGCCAATTCCTATGATTTTGATCAATAGTTCTTTTGATAATCTTGATGAGGTTTTTGCTTGTTGATTCTGCTAATCCATTATCTTGAGGATAATAATTAGCTGAATATTTTAAATTTAAACCTTGCTTAAGAGAAAATTCTATCGTTGTATTTCCAGAAAAGTAAGATGCATTATCAAACATTAAAGTTGAGGGTAAGCCAAAATGGATAATTATGTACTGATCAATGAAATCTGTGATGTTTTCTATAGTAGCTATCTTTAATGGGAAAAATTCTACCCACTTAGTAAAGTAATCAGTAGTTGTAAGGATGTACCTATGCTGCTTGGAAGAGTTAGGAATAATCTCACCAATTATATCTAATCCACATTTTCCAAATGTTTGTTGGATGTTAACTGGTTGTAAAGGGAATGCTGGCTTTCTTTCTCTTCCGACCGTGGTTTGACAAGTTTTGCACTTCCTTGCATATTCATGTGCATCTTTAAATACCATTGGCCAGTAATATCCTGCATGCAGGATTTTGTGAGCAGTGGTATTTCCTCCAAAATGTCCTCCAACCAGTCCGTCATGTAATTCTTGCATGACCTTCTCAGCTTCAGGTTTCTCTAAGCATCTTAGCAATAATGAATCATAATTCTTTCCAAACAATACTGTTGAAACGTGGCAACAAGAATATTCCAATTTAATTTGTCCTTGAATTAAAAAATCGAATTTAGTCTTAATAGCTACTTGGACATAATTAATTAATTCATTTTGAATTAATTAGTTGGAGAAATTCAAGTTAGAAGTCTTTCTAAAGTCATGCAAGAGTTATCCCTTAAATTAAGGAGATAAGATTGAGTTATATTTGAGTTGTAATTAACTAACTTGGTTTACTGAGTTAAGTCCAGTTAAATTAGTTCCAAACTGTTTGAGGAACTAATAATGAGTTAACAGTTAGTTGATGCATGCATGCATCCAACTAGTGCTACTCCAGTTAACTGAAGATTCCCTCATCAGAAACTTGTGCATGTCTATTATGAGAAAGACCCAGTTGAGATTAAAGTCAAGGAAAATTTACTATCAATTGAATTTGTTTTATTATAAATAAACTCCATGCATGCAGTCAGAGATCATTCCTTGAGGATTGTACAGTTCTGATAGTGTGTGAGAGAGTGTTCCACTTGGTAACAGGAGAATCATCCACAAGGAACAACACGAGGAAATAGGAGCTTGGAGGGTAGAGAGGAAGGTTGGAGAGAAGCCAAGATTGCCTGTGATCATCTGTGAGGATTCTACTGAGAGCTGGCTATCTATGAGAGCTAAGGCTTTGTATAATTCCTATGTATTTCCACCTAGTATGATAATACAGATAGTGGGGTTTTTAGTTGAGGCTTTCCCAGAAGTATTTTCATGTGTATTGTGCAATTGATTCTTCTTCGTCTGGTTATATTGTTTAGCTCGATCTTTAAGCTTCCACAAATTGATAGTAGAAGTTGGTTATAGTATTCTGCTTTGATTTATATTACATTATCGGGTTAACCTACATCAAATTTTCTACAAATACATCATTGACTAGCGCATACTGATTTGACTTTAATCTTAAATCTTTCTTTGTTTTATAATTAAGGTGCATATGAGCATATCCATTTTTAAGATAAAATTTCAAATCGGCATATTGTGATTGCGTATCATTGAGGCTTACCTCTCATATTTGCACTTCATTACCTTGATCTTTTTCTGATGGCAACTACGAAGCTCCTGTTAACATCCTGCAAAAACCTTCTCCCCTAACAATTTTAACTGGTTGGATTTCTACATCATATTCTTGGAGTGTAGTTACCCAATTAGCTCTTTTCTCCCCTACTTCTCTTTGAATCAGTAGTTGTCTTACTGCAGGGTAGGGTACAACTATCTTTCTCTGGGTTTTAAGAATAAAATGTATGAAATGCTTCAGAGTTTTAAAGACATCAAATTCTTGCTTCTGTACAGCTGAATAATTTAATTTGGCACCGTGCAAGTTAGAACTAAAAAAGGAGATGGGTGCCTCAGACTGATGCGGAGCAGCCACATGCAGAGGTTCCAGGAGTGGAGACATCCACTCAACCAGAGTCTTCTAGAGATGGAGGGAAGCACACAAGAGAAGCTGATAGATTGTTGAAGGATGCAATAGAGAATGTGGGAGCACCATCTTCTCAGTGCAGACAGAGGAGGTCACCTGAGAGGTACACTGGATACATGGCCCTTGCTGGAGAATGTGTTGAGACTGAGCCATCTTCCTTTGAGGAAGCAATGCAATAGCCGAATTGGGTTGATGCTATGGTGGAGGAGTATGACTCCATAGTTCATAACAGTGTTTGGGACGTGGTTCCGAGACTGGAGAACAAGTTAGTTGTGAGTTCCTGTTGGATTTACAAGGTAAAGCAAGTTGTTGATGTAGCGAGGAGGATCATGTTTCTGTAGTATCTTTTGATAGAGGAGCAAGATGCTGACATTTTGACAAACTCATTATCAAAGTGTAAATTCGAGTTCCATAGAGACAGGATCGGGGTGGTAGATAATCCCTTTCTTGTTGAGAGGGAGTGTTGAAATGTGGCAACAAGAATATTCCAATTTAATTTGTCCTTGAATTAAATTGTGAATTAAAATCAAATTTAGTCTTAACAGCTACTTGGAAATAATTAACTAATTCATTTTGAATTAATTAGTTGGGGAAATTCAAGTTAGAAGCCTTTCTGAAGTCATGCAAGAGTTATCCCTTAAATGAGGGAGATAAGATTGAGTTATATTTGAGTTGTAATTAGTTAACTCATTTTATTGAGTTAAGTCTAGTTGAATTAGTTCCAAACTGTTTGAGAAACTAATAATGAGTTAACAGTCAGTTGATGCATGCATGCATCCAACTAGTGCTACTCCAGTTAACTGAAGATTCCCTCATCAGAAACTCATGCATGTCTATTCTGAGAAATACCTAGTTGAGATTAAAGTCAAGTACAATGTACTATTAGTTGCATGTGTTTTCTTATTAAGAAAGCTCTTGCATGTAGTTAGCGATCATTCCTTGAGGATTGCGCAGTTCTGAGAGTGTGTGAGAGAGTGTTCCACTTGGTAACAGGAGAATCATCCAAAATGAACAGCGCGAGGAAATAGGAGCTTGGAGGGTAGAGAGGAAGGCTGGAGAGAAGCCAAGATTGCCTATGAGAATCTGTGAGGATTGTACTGAGAGTTGGCTAGCTGCGGGAGATAAGGCTTTGTATAATTCCTATGTATTTCCACCTTGTATGATAATACATATAGTGGGGTTTTTAGCTAAGGCTTTCTCCAAAGTATTTTCATGTGTATTGTGCGATTGATTCTTCTTCTTCTGGTTATATTGTTCAGCTCAATCTTTAAGCTTTCGAAAATTGATAGTAGAAGTAGGTTATAGGATTCTGCTTTGATTTATATTGCATTATCGGGTTAACCTACATCAGATTTTCTACAAATACATCATTGACTATCTCATACTGATTTGAATTTAATCTTAAAGCTAGATTTGTTTTGTAATTAAGGTGAATAGGATCATATCCATTTTTAAGATAAAATTTCAAATCAGCATATTGTGATTGCGTATCATTGAGGCTTACCTCTCATATTTTCACTTCATTACCTTAATCTTTTTCTAATGGCAGCTATGAATCTCCTGTTAACATCCTGCAAAAACCTTGGCCCCTGACAATTTTATCTAGATGGATTTCTATATCATATTCTTGGAGTGCAGTTACCTAATTAGCTCTTTTCTCCCCTACTTCTCTTTGAATTAGTAGTTGTCTTATTGGAGGGTAGGGTAAAACTATCTTTGTATGGGTTTTAAGAAGGTCTAAAATGCTTCAGAGTTTTACAGACAACAAATGCTTGCTTCTCTATAACCAAATAATTTAATTCAACATCTTACAAGTTATAACTAAAAAAGGAGATGGGTGCCTCGACATTTTCATCGTTCAACTGTGTCAAAACTGCAGCATATGAAGTATTAGATGAAAAAGTATATAATACAAAGGGTTTGAGAATGTTAGGAGTTGTTAATGAAGGGGCATTAATAATGGATTTCTTTATCAACTCAAATTATTCTCTTTCTTCCTTGTTCCATCTAAAAACTAAATTTTTTCTTATCATCGCTTGAAGGGGTAAGACTATTTGTGAAAAATCTAGGACAATTCGTTTAACAAAATTTATTTGGCCTAGGTATGACTGCATGGTTTTATTATTGTGTCGGAGGGTAATTTTTTCTATTTCTTGGACTCTATCAGGATCAATGTAAATTCCTTTCTTGGATACTATAAACCCAATGAGTTTTCCTTCTGGTAAAGAAAAATAAGATTTTTGGGGGTTTAAGGAAATGCCATATTTCATGCCTCTTTCAAAGATGTTCTTGAGGTAACTTAGATGATTGTTCCTATCCTTGGAATAGACTATGATATCATCCAAGTAAATGACAACTGATTTATTGATTAGACCTCTAAAGGCGATGTCCATAGCACGTTGAAATGTGGCACCAACATTTATGAGTCCAAAAGGCATTTTCTGATAGGCATATGTTCCCCAATTGGTCCTGAATGTTGTCTTTAATCTGTCATCTGGATGCACAAGGATTTGATTATATCATGAGAATCCATCTAGAAAAGACATCAGTTCAGACCCTACAACTGATTGCAGTACATATTCTATAGTAGGCAAAGGAAAATTATCCTTTTGGCAAGCTTTGTTTAGGTATCTAATATCAATGCAGATCCTAATTTCACCGTTATTTTTCGTCATGGGTACCATATTTGATACCCATTTAGAATTTCTAACAGGGAATATTATCTTGGCCTTCAGAAGCTTGTTCAATTCTGATTTAATTTGACTTTCAAGGTTCGGGTGATTTTTTCGAAGCTTCTACTGAACTGGTTCTTCATTTGAAGTCATGGGTATGTTATGTTGAATTATAGAGGTATCTTAGGTTTTTAGATCTGCATAATCCCAAGCGATGACACCTTTATATGTTTTCAATAGCCTGATGAATGATACTCTTTCTTGACATGTTAGGTCAAGAACTAGGTTGATATTTTGAGGTTTCTCATTTGATCCTAGGTTTACTACTTCAAATCTCATAGTAGAACTTTGAGTTTTGGAGTTAGTAATTTTCTTAAATCTATCCTTCAAATCATAAATATCTTCCATCTTAACCACAAACTTAGGAATTGGGTTTAGATCAAGATTATTTTTTATTTATATACCATGCTCATGCTCATCTATGATATGCTCTTCATATGATCCTTATGATGTGAGGAAATTTACTATATCTCCATCATTATTGAACACTCTCCAATTTTTTATATTGTTGGGAATAGATGGCCTAAATATTAATTCTATTGAAAATCTATCTGGACTAAAGTCTTCTGATGGTGTAAGTCTAGATGCCACACTTGCAAGTAATTTAGCACTTGCATTTTGGAGTCTAGGGATTGAAGAAATGTTGAAAGTAGAAAAATGAGAAGTCAATTTCTGAGCTAAAGATTGATAGTTTTTAAGATGCCCAGAAACACAGTGAATTGTATTTCTCACATGTTTCACAATTATTCCAGAGTCACCATAGACTTGAAGGTATTTTACATTAAGACCGATGTCTTTATACAGTACTTGGATGAGTGCTTCATATTCAACGATATTATTAGTACACTGAAATTGAAGTCTGTAGGCTAGCATAATTTTCTCTCCTTGCAGATTGATCAAAATGCGTCCTGCACCTACACCTTCTTCTGATTTAGAGCCATCAAAATAGAGAGTACAAAACAAAGAGTCATTATAAACTTTATCAACTAAATTTAGACGCTTGGAAGCATCTGTTTGTGAAAAATTCTCAATTTGAGAAACTACAACATTATCTAAAAAGGGAGTCTTCTGAGCATTAAAAGATCCTAAAGAGGACTTAGCTGAGTAGTTTCCAATGATTTTATTAGTGAAGGCAATAGGTTCATTGCTTCCCTCAAGGTCTTTGACTGTATACTTCATGAATTTTCCTTGGTCTACTTTGATTTGGTTTGGTTTACTGTTGTGTGGCAACCACATGTGAGACCAGTCAGTTGCAAAATAACCATGCAACTTTTCAGACCAATCCCTGCTGAGAATCAAACCATGAAATTCAAGGATATTAACCACCAATATATCAGTTATTTGTGAAACTTTTGGATTAGAGGAAAGCCTCATTGAAACTGATGATATTTCTGCAAGTACCTCTACTTTCGTCTTCTCTAACTGAACTATGTGTACTATAGATTTTTGAGGTGTAATGTTAAATTTAGTACACACAGCCCTTGGAATTATGTTTGAGGAGGCTCCTGAGTCAACAAGCCAGTTATGAACATTCCTGTTCAAAATTTCATAAGCAAGTAGAAAGGGAGGAACATGAGAAATAGACCTATCACCAATCAAAACTAGATCTGAGGGATCTACTTTATTTGAGGATGAAGGAGCACTTCCCATATTGTAGGCGGCTTCAGTAATTACAACAGATGGCAGGGGGGATACTGGAACTGCTTTCAATTCTCTTAACATGATTTTCTTTTGTTGTTTGAGTTTAGTAAGGGCATGCAACGTGATATTAGCTCAGGTCTTTTTCATGTCTTCCACTATATTGTATTCGACTATATCTGAGATTACCAATGTTTTTGAGGCATTCGGGGAGTCTGGAGGAATAGGGTCAGTTTGGCCGGTCTTGGATTTCTTAGTTATTGTTTTCTCTTTTGCAGGAGTAGCAATGTTTTTCTTATGATTTGTGGTAGACGTGTCAGGAGAAGTTTTTCTTCTAGTAGTTAATGGCATCTCTTGTGCCTCTTCCTCAATTGGGAGAATAAAAGCTCACATCCCATTTAGTTCAATTTCTTCTTTTGTTTCAACTTCTTCATTGTTTGGTGAATCTTCTCTTGATTGGTGGTCAGATTCAGTATTTGAAATGGTGTTTGGAGGTTGTGATGCAGAAGAGGAGTTATTTTTGAATGATCAGAAAGGTTTTTTAGGAGCAAAAGATTCTATGACCTGTTTTTTAATTTATACCATTTCATTGGACATTGTTTTTAACACTTTGTGAAGGCCATCCAGATCGAAAGTGTCCTTTGAAGTTTTTTTCTTAGAGTCATCTTTAAACATAATTTTCTTGGTCTTCCTCTCATCTGTTTGTGATCTTTTTTCTAAAGCTATGGTTCTTCTTTCTACAGATAGGGCTCCTTTCATGTTTTCAACAAGGGTAAGCTTATTGGCTCTATCTAAAAAGATTGCAATATTAGAGGGAAGAGATGATATATACCATTCTATTTGTACATCTACAACAGGTTTAGAGGTAGCTGGGATTTTGTTTAGCAATTTGTTAAATCTAGAGTTGAAATATTTGATCTTTTCATTTATATTATATTTTAAATTAGAAAGATCATTGATCAAGGATGCTACGATTCTGTCATCACCAAATTTTGCAAGAAATACTTCTTGAAAAGTGTCCTAGTCTCTAATTGAACCTGCTGGAAGGGAAACATACCAAGATCCAAAAGATCCTTGGAAAGTATAGGGAAATAATCTGATTACAACATCTTCATGTGCAACGCCATTCAAATTCATTACTAACATAAAATTGTTTAGATGTTCTTCATCCGGGAGAGCATAATTAGGATTATACTTAGGAAGCCATTTTTTTGGATTTGTTGGGACTGCATTTGGATTTGCAACTAGGAAAACACTAGGATCTGTCCAAGGTTGAGTAGGTTGATTGGCCATAACTTGAGTTGAGGACTGAGAGGATGGGAAGGTCGGTCTAGAAGTAGGTATATGTGGTGAATAACCTACTACTGGGTTAGTATTGATAATTGTAGTACTAATGGGGGAAGTGAATATTTGAGAAGTAGTGGATGAAGGAATAGATAGGTGGAAAGGTGAAGAGATCTCTCTAGTATCTGATTCAAATGCTGATGAAGTGACTTTCCTACATTGTGGAGGGATAGGGAACTCGAAAGGAGTGACCCCAAGTTTCTCACTTTACAGTCTAGTCAATACACGAGTTTGTTGTTATAAGGAGGTAACACTTTCTACAAATAATTCGGGTCTCTCTGACTTCTCAACAGAAATGGATATATGTTCTAGTTTTTGTATCAAAGAATGAACTTCAAGAATATAATATGGAGATGGTAGTTTCCTTACTACTTTAGGAGACGAGGGAGATGTTTTTATAACTTCAAATTTCTGGTCAGGGGATTTTGAACGAGGTCTAAAAGGTATAGAAGTGGTGGAGGGATTTTGACTCTTGTGAATTCTTTTCGAGTGATATTTAGGTTTATATTCCATTCATAGGTGAAGGTCCTCCTTCTAGCGCCAAAATGTTGTGGCCTCAGAATTCTACTACTGAAACGTGGGGGATAACCACCCGGTCCGAACCTTAAGACAAATCCTTTTCCGTTTAAAGTGGTGGCTTCGACTAGGGGTAATGGGACCAGTTTCCCAATGTGAGTTTTAAAGATGAGTGTGGGTGGTTCATGAGTGTTTTGCAATAGAGTAATGATAATCTAAGTGACTTATCCTATGATGCAATTTCCCTAACTTAAATTATTCTAATATAAACCTGGGTGTTCTTGTATGGTATGTGATCTATAAAGATATCCATTTCCGATCACACCAACCAGTTGACGCATGTCTACAGTACGGTTCCAAAACCGCCCATCCCCCAGAAGGTAAAGTTCATGCGATTGGGACTCCTGGGGAATTGCCGCCAACTGTCCATTTAAAGAGGGGCAAGATCTACGGTTCTGGTAGCGACACATTTTTTTTGAAAGGACCTTCATATGACAACAAAGACCGTATGAGAAATAAATTCACCGCCATGCTGAAGTAACTAAAGAATTTAATGAAGTGTACTGAGGGCAGTAAAGTAGGTGAAGTCATTAATCTTATTATTTTTGTATTCACGGGAGTTGTTTTTTGTTTTTATGGCACAAGTAAAAACAAAAGTTAAGTTCTATTTTTTTGTTGTGTGGAGGATGTATTGCAGCATAGCAGAGCATGAATGTAATTTTTTTTCTTAATCCCTCTAAAATGTAATATGCAGGGGCGTTGAAACATGTAATGTTTTTTCTTTGTTTTTATCACATATGCAATGCAATATGCACAGAAGTGCGGAGAAGAAAAAGGGGCAGTGTTGAAATGTGAAGTGCAGTAGCACAGTGAAAAGAAATGTTTTTACGCATAGCAGTGCGAATGTAAGTGCAGTGAGTGTGTTTTTCGTTGAGTTTTTTGTTCGTTGAGTGTCTTTTTTAATGCACAGTAGTGCAGAGGCAAAGCAGCAGCGCTAATGTCATTTTTAAGAATGAAATGTAATGTAGAGAAACATGCAGAAGCGTGATGGGAATGTCTTTTGTTTTTTAGTGAAATGAAATGTTTTTCACACAGTAGTGAATGTTAGAAGAGTGAAGAAATTTTTACACACAGCAGTGTAAAAATTTCCAGAAGAGACAGAGTAATTTTTTTTGTATGGAACTGGAAGGTCTTAGTAAATCCCTCTGTTAAGAGGAAGATGCTTTTTAGCATAGACAGTTTTGAAATCCCTCTGTTAAGAGGAAGACTCTTTTGTTGTTTGTGGAACTGCATCTGAAGCAGTGCTCGTGAAATCCCTCTGTTAAGAGGAAGACTCTTTTGTTGTTTGTGGAACTGCATCTGAAGTAGTGTTGGTGAATCCCTCTAGTTAAGAGGAAGATGCTCTTCAGCATAATCTCTGGTGAATCCCTTTGGTTAAGAGGAAGATTCTCTTTAGCATAATTTCTGGTGAATCCCTCTATGTGAGGAAGACATTTTGTAATAGTTGGTTTATTGTAAATGAATAGAAGTTTTTTTGTTTGTTGCTGAAACTTTATCTTCAGCAAGCTGAAATTATGTCTGCAGCAAGATCCTGTGTTGTAAAACAGAGTATTATCCTCTGTTCAAGTGATTTTTTTTGTTATGGAATTATCATAAATTCCTAGCGGAGTATCATTCTCTGTGTTGTGTTTGTTTTGTTTTTGGAATTTTAGCAGAAAAATTCCCAACATTATATCAGAGCATTGTTCTCTGGTCTTTTGTGTTTGAAATTACCAGAAATTACCGACAGTGGTATCAGAGCTTATCCAGGCTCTTTGAAGGTGTCAAAGAAGCTGAAGGAATTTTTTTGGCTACAACAGCTTCTCCAGCAGAGTGAAGACACAGTCAAGAAAGGATCCAGGTATTTCTGAAAGTTTTTTTTGTGTAGCTGTTGAAGACACTCAGTGTCATTTTAAATACATAGTCAGGTATTTGAAGCATAGTTAAGAATGGCAAGGTCAAGGAAGAAAGTCTCCAATCCTCCTAAGGATGTGTCTCCCTCTACTACTAAAATAGAAAACAATCAATTTGAAAGCATTCTATTTGAGGCTCCAAGGTTCAATGGGAACTTTAATATATGGGAAGTAAAAATGAGGACTTTCTTATAGTTTGAAGGGATTGAAATTTGGGAATCAGTGATTGATGATAGCAGGATGGATAGAGAATCCAATGAGTACAATGCAAAAGCAACAAAGACAATCTTAAATGGACTGCCTGATTCTGTAAAGAAGAATATAGGAAAATATTCATCAGCAAAGGATATATGGGACAGACTTCATAACCTTCACGCAAAGGGAGCACTGACCATGACCATCAGTCAAGAAGGAAATTCTGAACCCATCATAGAAGCTGAAAATGAGAAGGTTGACCTCATCAAGCTTCAAGTACAAGAAAGGGGTGAAGAGCTCGCCAATCTTAAGAAGGAACTTGATCAAAGCAAAAGGAAGCATCATGAAGAAGTCATATCCATGACAAATCAATTGAATAAAGCAAAGAAGCAGGAAGCTACCTTGTCAAGTCAACTTGAACAAAGGCACAAGAGTGAACAAACTTGTAGAAGAGATTGGACAGTACAAGGTAGAGGTCTCCTCCCTTAAGTTTGAATTACAAGAAGCCAGGAAACAGGCACAAGAAGCTGAGAAGAGAATGGAAAGCAGTCAAGCAAAGAATGAAGAAATGAAGTCAGATATCATCTCCCTTAAAACAGTAGCAGTTGAAGCTACTTGTAGCAAGGAAGAAACTGAGGAACAACTCACAAAGAAGAATAATGAGTGTGAAAGATTGGAAGAAGAGATTGTCCTACTCAGAAAAAAGGTTGAAGGGATGAACAAAATCATGAAGAGCTCTCAAGCCTTGGATGACATGCTCAGCTATCACAGATCTCCATCTGATAAATCAGGACTCGGGTATGCAGGTGAAGCCTCAAATAAGAATGAAAATGCTCTAAGCAAAGGAGATGTGAAGAAAGAAGGAAGAAATTCTGATGCTCCTAGTTCCAGCAAAGGCAAGGAGAAAAATCAAGGCTACAATAGAAGAAATTCTACTCCAAGTAGAAAACCAGCTCCAAGAAGAAATGTAGATGATGTCAAAGAGGCAAGAGGCAATGGTTATCATCAAAGGATCTCAAGGCAGAAAAGCTTCAGAAGTACATCAAGGAAACCACCATCTACCAGGTACCAAAGTTCATTTTTTGGTTATTGTTATTCTTGTTCAAACTTTGGTCATATGGCAAAAGGTTGTAAAGCATCTCATAGAGATAGATGTTATAGTTTCCAACAACCTCCAAGAAACAATTTTACAGGAAGAAATCATGAAATCTTATTCATGAACAATGTAGAATGCTTCAAGTGTCATAACATTGGTCATATGGCACGTGATTGTAACTTAACATGGGCTCTTACACAAGCTAGAACCATGCAAAAGAAGAAAGTTACACAAGTATGGAGAAGGAAGGAAATATAGTCCAAAAGTCCCTTGAGCTCCCCAGCCAATCTAAGTTTCTTTTGAGAAGACTTTGCCAAAAGGAGATGATGCATACACTTAGGGGGAGCTTGTAATTCTTGATCATTATTGCTGAACTATATTAACAGTCATTCTCTAATGAAGATCTTCTTATAGGGAAGAGATATGGAATTAAATCTGCCATAAAAGCATAAAAGAAAAGGTTTCAGGATAGCTTGGAGATGCAAAGATTGAAATTTTTGTCTGAGGTAGAGAGAAAGAGGATATTACGTGATTGGAGTGCCTGAGCATAGCAGTGAAAGCGATGAAATGAAAGCTGATACGAATAGGCAGAAAAGTTTTGAGTTTTTTGAGAAAATGTCTAAGTATGACAGATAACCGAGCAGTTGAAATTAAAGGGGAGTGTTGAAATATAATTTCAACTGCCGTGCAGGGACAGCGACGACAGCGCAGTTTTGAAAAACGCCGGTACTTTCCCCGCACCACCTTTCACGCAGCGTGGTATTTCGTTGGGAGGCTCTGATCACACCGACCAGTTGACGCGTGTCCACAGTACGGTTCCAAAACCGCCCATCCCCCGGAAGGTAAAGTTCATGCGATTGGGACTCCCGAGGAATTGCAGCCAACCGTCCATTTAAAGAGGGGCAAGATCTACGGTTCTGGTAGCGACACATTTTTTTTTTGAAAGGACCTTCATATGACAACCAAGACCATATGAGAAATAGATTCACCTCCATGCTAAAGTAACTAAAGAATTTAATGAAGTGTACTGAGGGCAGTAAAAGTAGGCGAAGTCATTAATCTTATTATTTTTGTATTCACGGGAGTTGTTTTTTGTTTTTATGGCACAAGTAAAAACAAAAGTTTAGTTCTGTTTTTTTGTTGTGTGGAGGATGTATTGCAGCGCAGCAGAGCGCGAATGTAATTTTTTTTGTTAATCCCTCTGAAATGTAATACGCAGCGGCGTTAAAACATGTAATGTTTTTGCTTTGTTTTTATCACATATGCAATGCAATATGCACAGAAGTGCGGAGAAGAAAAAGGGGCAGCGTTGAAATGTGAAGTGCAGCAGCGCGGTGAAAAGAAATGTTTTTACGCATAGCAGTGTGAATGTAAGTGCAGTGAGTGTGTTGTTCGTTGAGTGAAAATGAAATGGAATGCGCAGCCACGCGTGTGAAATTTCTTTTGTTGAGAGTGTCTTTTTTAATGCACAGCAGTGCAGAGGCAAAGCAGCAGCGCTAATGTCATTTTTAAGAATGAAATGTAATGTAGAGAAACATGTAGCAGCGTGATGCGAATGTCTTTTGTTGTTCACTGAAATGAAATTTTTTTCACACAACAGTGAATGTTAGAAGAGTGAAGAAATTTTTACACCCAACAATGTAAAAATTTCCAGAAGAGACAGAGTAATTTTTTTTGTATGGAACTGGAAGTTCTTGGTAAATCCCTCTGTTAAGAGGAAGATGCTTTTCAGCATAGAAAGTTGTGAAATCCCTCTGTTAAGAGGAAGACTCTTTTGTTGTTTGTGGAACTGCATCTGAAGCACTGCTCGTGAAATCCCTCTGTTAAGAGGAAGACTCTTTTGTTGTTTGTGGAACTGCATCTGAAGCAGTGTTGGTGAATCTGTCTGGTTAAGAGGAAGATGCTCTTCAGCATAATCTCTGGTGAATCCCTTTGGTTAAGAGGAAGATTCTCTTCAACATAATTTCTGGTGAATCACTCTATGTGAGGAAGACGTTTTGTAATAGTTGGTTTATTGTAAATGAATAGAAGTTTTTTTTTATTGTTGCTGAAACTTTATCTTCAGCAAGCTGAAATTTTGTCTGCAGCAAGATCCTGTGTTGTAAAACAGAGTATTATCCTCTGTTCAAGTGATTTTTTTTGTTCTGGAATTATCAGAAATTCTGAGCAGAGTATCATTCTCTGTGTTGTGTTTGTTTTGTTTTTGGAATTTTAGCAGAAAAATTCCCAACATTATATCAGAGCATTGTTCTATAGTCTTTTGTGTTTGAAATTACCAGAAATTACTAACATGAAGGTGGTACTTCAAAGGGAAATAGTTGCTAAGTCTAAGGTGGTATTGAAAAAATAATATAAATGATAGGTTTAATGCACTGAAAAACAATAACAAAAAAATAATGATAAAAATAGAATAATCACTCTCAAGGATTGTTATTTTATGGAAATTCATGCTTTTGCACAAAGATGGTTTCTTCATGATAGTAATGCATCCAATTTTCTACATATATGCATTCACAAAATCCCCTCTACAACTTGATCTATTATCTTACCAGAATTGAACCATAACATATACTTAATCTTCAGCTTATGCTTCATATTCTATGCAGAAATGAATGAAATTATATTGAGAATGCGAAAATAGTTGTATTCAACATAAACTCAGTGAATAATTTAAACTAAATTAATAATCTTGTTCACCATATCTCTATACGAAATCTTTTGCACTTTAATGTCACAAAGCACGTGGCGGGGAAGAGCCGGGGAACTGACCACAGGGAACAGTTCCAGGTCAGAGGGGGGGGGGGTTTGAATATTGTTACACTCTTGCACGTCGTGATGTCACCTGGTGTTACCTTCAATCTTTAAGGTGTTGTACAGTGACATGAAATTGCGTAAATTATCGATCATAAACTCGCTGGTATTACTCTTCATTTTATCACAACCGATTGAGGGGAAGAAATCTCAGGCTTCTCGCTACTTTACACCTATTCAAGATAACATCCTCGGAGGTATAAAGAAATCATTAGAGCCAGAACTTAGCACCATCTCGAGGCAGGCGGATGAAGGCTTAGGCAAGGATCTAACCTAAACTACAAGGTCCTTAATACCTCTCCCACAAGAGGAGCCACCCAACAGATCTACGCCACCATTCACAATACCGCATCTACCATCCTTTGTAAACTTCAATAAGAGCCATTGCCAGTAACAGTAAAGGCAAGAGCATAGCTAGCAGTTCAAGATCCTTCCTTCTCTCCTGGGTCATCTTTGATCCTTTCGTTGGAGTGCCCCACCAAACACATTGAACATTGAATATGCTAGGTGCGGATTGAACAGAAAGCCGGTTCATATTGAACGGGCAGACTGAATGGGGAAAGTGAGAATGGGAGAATGCGTATTGAATGGACTATGATAATGCAGGCTAACTGAATGCGAGACTGCGGACGGATGGAATGCATGCGGAATGTGGGGCATGTTCTCCCATGTATCCGCTAATGGTAAGGGGATTCTCAACCCAACAAGCATTAGTAGGGATTATCCGCCCCAGGAGTTTGGCTAACCAACATTAGGCTACTTTCTCTATGCAAGCGTTAGGCTACTTTCCAGCCTACAAATAATACTCTATACTGAAAGAATTAGCCATTATCCATAAGAGACAATTAACACCCTGAAAAAGGGCCATTTTACTTATAGATCTTATTAAAATAACTTCAAATTGCTAGAAAATACAATGAGAAACATTGCGAAAGGCCTCTTTCACGCTAAATGCAGTTATAGAACTGCAATGGACTTCAAATTCGTCTACAGGAGTTACAACCTGTGAAGGACGAAGGGAAACTAACAACTATTTATAATTTTGTCATTACTATGAAGAACGATTAGTCTTCTTAAGTATCTGAATGATTTTGTTATGTGAATGCAATGGCACTGAAATTATTCACTACCCAAAATTTAGGAGTTTCTTGGAATAAATATGAGAGGAGCAATGGCCTGGCAGAATACATTGCCAAGAACGTTGCAGAAACCCTCTACCATCAAGACCTCAGTGGGTCGAATCCGGGGACTGGTAACAAGAGCGAAAACTACCTGGAACATATGAATTCATTCGTCTTGCCGAGCAAGGCCGGTCGAGCTACAGCACTTGGAAGTAATAGTGTCGAGCAAGAGCAGTCGAGTAGTGCCAAGCAAAGGCGATCGACCTGCTGTCTAGCAAGGTCGGGAGATTTATAATTGTAACTAATTTAATACCAAATTTTAGTACTCAATTTAATACCGATCGATTTAATCGAAGGGTTGAAATTATTTTAATCATCTAACATTTAAATCAACAACCCATGTACGTACATTCGAGGGCAATTGATTTCAAAGGGAGTGCCATTGATTTCAAAGGGGAACACATTAAGGCATAAAAACAAATAAAAGATTATTTTCATTGAATAAAATAATTGTTTACATAGCTAAAAAAGATCTACATAGCAACATGTTTTTTTAAAGTGGACATATTATTATTTAAGATGTGTTATTTTTATTTTAAAAATGTGGACACTATTAATTAAAATTTCATATTTTAAAAGGTGCTTGCCAAGAATTGAGCGGGGATGAGGGTTTCGGGAGTGGGAGCGGATTCGATCGTAGGCTGAAAGTAGGGTTTCAGGGAAGCAGGAACTCAGTGGAGCAATAGCAGACCGCGGCGGAATAAGGAGAGCAGGCGACCGCAGAGATTGCGACCGGGTAAGAGCGGAGCTTTAAGGAAAGAAAGAAGAAGAATAGAGGGGGGGGAAGGATTGAGAGAAGTAATGGGAGAAAGGCAGGGGAGGGGAGACATCCCCTCCTACAAAAATGCGATGTTAGGAACTACAGGGAATGAAGGCTGGCAAGGGAGGGAGCGGGAAATAAGCAGGGAGACACCAGTCTTGGGAAACAAATGGCAAGCAAGGATGATAAACAGGTGTCTTCCTAGGGCATAGAAAAAGACAAGGTATGTGATCCCAAATAATAAACTGGAAGATTACCGCTGTTACATGAGAGACCACGCTTTAATTTGCAAGTTTATAGGATACTGGCCATCGGAAAAGGACCTCACGAGATGGATTCAACAGAGATGGAGACCAAGAGGGCATATAGACCTCAAACTGGGGGCCAAGGGATTCTTTACAGTCATTTTTGCAAACCTAGAGGATAAGGAAAGAGTTTTTGAGGAGGGACCACACTTCATGAACAATGCGGGACTGTTTATACGATATTGGGAAGACAGATACAACCCTGATGAGGAGAAAATAATGGCAGCCCCGATATGGGTCAGATTGTTTGGGTTACCGGATGAATTTTGGGATCCAGAGATATTGGAAGGGATCGGAAATTCGATTGGAACTTTTGTGAAGGTGGCAGAGTCGACGAAAAGAGGAAAATACACTTCTTATGCAAGGATCTGCGTTTACATGAACATTGCAGACCCTTTACCGGAATCCATTGAGGTTGAATATCAGGACGAAATATGGCAGCAGCCCATAGATTACGAGCATATACCTTTCCGGTGCAGGAGATGCCACGTATATGGACATCTAGCAAGGGAGTGCCCACAAAATCGAACAGTGGAGTCAGAGAAGGCTAATAGGGAGGAACTAAGGAAAGGAGAGGGATCCGCAGGTGAAGAAAATGAGTTCAGGGAGGTACAGAGGAGGAGGAAGCCAAATCTAGGGACAACAAATCCTCAATCAAAGGAAACAAACTGACCAATTGAAAGTAAAAATAAGTTCAAGATCCTTCAAGAGGAGGAAGAGGAGAACGAGGGAGAAAAGCAGGAAAAAGAGGTCAATGAGACAACTCCAATGGAAATCATAAAGGAAGGAAAAAGAAAAAGCATGAGCCCAAGCAAAGAAACAGAAGGGGAAGAGGGAGAAAGACAAGAGAATATAGCTGAACAATCAATGACAGGTACGGATAATACAAAAGAAGTGGGCACAAAGGAAGAGAAGATAATGAAGAAATTACTTAATGAATGGAAAAAATTGGACGAAAGATTCATCCCAGAAAAAGAGAAACAGCTGTATAAAGAAACTTTTCAAAGATTTAAGGAAAAGAAGGGAGGATTCATAGAAAATAGATCAGATCAAGCGGGAAACCAGGGATCCCAAAGCTTAGAAGGGGACGGCAATGGCAAGGGTGGAAGGAAAAAAGGAAGACGAATGATAAATGAATCAATCCAAGCAGTGGGAGAGATTCTAGTAAATTCAGGGAGGGTGATACCTCTGTCAGAGGTATTTCAACAAACTCCTAAAAGTTTCAAATGATTGTTACAAGCTGGAATATTAGGGGACTAAATAGTAAAGGGAAACAGAGATATCTGAAAGAAAGGGTGAAGAAAGATAAACCAAGCATCATGATAGTACAGGAAACGAAAATGGAATGGAAGCAGCTGGCAGAAATTATAAAGAAATTGAAATTAGGATACGAGGTTATGGCCCTGGATGCAGTAGCAACAGCCGGAGGATTGGCTATTCTGTGGAACCTGGAGGAGGTAATTTTCGAAAACTGGTTCAGTCTTCCTAGAATCCTATCAGGCCTTTTCAGATTAGTGGGGATGGGAGAAAGAATCCTTATCTCAGGAGTGTATGGGCCCCATATTTATAGAGAATGGAAAGAATTTTTGAAGAATATCCAAACCATGAGTAGCTTAATCCCGGATACTCCTTGGATAATAGGAGGGGACTTCAATATGATCTAGGATCTAGGAGAAAAGAGAGGGGGAATAAGGAAAGAGGATCAGAATATGGAGGAGTTCAACGACCTGATTAGGGACCAGAGGTTAGTAGATATCCCTACAACTAATGGAATCCATACCTGGAATAATAGAAGAGGAGGACAGAATCAAATCGCTTCTAGATTGGATAGGTTTCTGCTATCAGAGCAAATTTTGAATCAAGATGTGTTTATTGAAGCAAAAATCCTTCCTAGCCTTGGTTCTGATCACTGGCCTATAAGATTAGAGATAGATATCAAGAAGGTTAAGGGGAAGAAACCCTTCAGATTCGAATCTTTCTGGCTTAGAGACCCCCAATTCATAAAGAAGTTGGAGGACTGGTGGAATCAGAGTATTATCAGGGGCAAGGGGAAAATGCATACCATACAATTGAAGCTCAAGGAGATTAAAAAGAGAATAAAAGAATGGAATAGGGAAGAATTTGGGAACATTATGGAAGCAAAGCAGAAATTAGAAGGAGAAATGGAAGAAATCCAGCAAAAAATAATCCTGGAGGGAAGGAACGAAGAGAAGAGTATGGAGGAAGGAAGAATAATAAGCCAGCTGGAAGAGAGAAGGAAACAGGAGGAGATCCTGTGGAGACAAAAATCAAGGATAAAATGGTTAAGGGAAGGAGAAAGGAATACAAAATTCTTCCATCAAGCTATGATCCAAAACAGACAGAGAAATAGGATCCTTTCTATTAAAAATGCTGAAGGAGAAAGAGTAATAGAACAGGAGGATATAGAAAAGACTCTAGTTGACTACTATAAAGGGATCCTTACAGAAAACCAGAGGGATAGAGGAGAAGCAATAAATAATATATGTAAGGAGATACCAAGATTAGTAACAGAGGAGCAAAATAAAGCGTTAATGCGGGCAGTAACCATGGAAGAGTTAAAAGAGGTGGTGATGAATATGAGCAGGAATAAGGCTCCAGGACCGGATGGGTATACAGTGGAATTCTTCCAGGCTAGTTGGCATTTTATAGGAAAGGAGACATTGGAGGCAGTTGAAGAATCTCGTATGAAACATCGAATATGGCCTAGAGTAAACTCGACTTTTCTGACCCTGATCCCCAAAAGTAATAGCTCAGAGGAGCCACAGGGCTTTAGACCTATTGCCCTGTGTAATGTCATCTACAAGATTATATCCACTCTGATAGCGAAAAGGTTGAAACCTCTCCTACCCAACTTAATTGCGCCTGAGCAGACTGGCTTTGTGGAGGGTCGGCAAATTTTGGATGGTATAGTGGTATCTCAGGAGGTGATACATTCCCTAAAGATGAAAAAACAGAAAGGGATGCTAATGAAGTTGGATTTATCCAAGGCCTATGATCGACTGAACTGGGACTACCTCAGAGCGATTCTGGGAGCTTTTGGTTTTGAGAACAGGTGGATAGAATGGATATTCAGCATGATCTCTACTCCAAATTTCTCAATTTTGGTCAATGGTATACCTACAGGTACGTTTAATGCTACCAGGGGAATTAGGCAGGGGGACCCAACTTACCCGTTCTTATTCATCTTGGCGGTGGAAGGCTTAAGTAGAGAACTCAAAAAGGAAGTAAGAGAAAAGAAAATCAAAGGAATCAGGTTGTGGGGGAACGATTTGACCATCACACACCAACAGTTTGTTGATGATGTGATGCTATTTGGAGAAGCGTCGCTCAAGGAGGTGAGAAATTTCAAGAAGGTCTTAGAGGTCTTCATGAGCGCATCAGGCATGGAGATTAACAAGGATAAATCCTGTACATTCATATTTAATATGCCAGATTCTATCAAAGCCCATTTAACTCGAATTCTAGGTTTCAGACAGGGAGAGTTACCTACTGAATATTTGGGTATCCAACTGGATATAAACCCTAATCGGATGAAGAATTGGCAGAGCATGTTGGAAAAAATCAAGAAAAGATTAGCCAGTTGGTCTTTCAGATCGATGAACATCGCAAGCGGAATAGTCCTATTAAAATCAGTCTTATTATCTATACCTATATACCCCTTGTCTATTATGGCCTCCCCCAAAGGAGTTTTCTACAAAATGAGGGAGATCTTGGGGAAATTTTTATGGGGGGGTCCCAAGCAACAGAGGAAATGGACTCTGGTCTCATGGAAGAATGTAATCAAGAGGAAAGAGGAAGGAGGCCTGGGAGTGAGAGATCCAGAAATTGTGAATAAGGTTCTAGGGGCAAAGCTTTGGTGGAGATGGGTCCAGGGGGGAACCGATGTGTGGAAAAAAATATGGAATCAAAAATATGACATGCCTGGTACAACTGAAGGGCGTTTAAGAGTAGAGGAAACTCCAAGAGGATCGCAAATCTGGGAATTAGCAAGTAGAAATAAGGATATAGTTAAGAACCTTGCTTTCTGGGAAATCCGAGAGGGAAGCTCAGCAAGATTTTGGGAGGAAGGATGGCAACAGCGTGACAAACTGGATAGGATCCAAATTCTTCATGAAGTCCAAGAAAAAGCGAAAAGGGCAGGAATGGAATATGTGAGGGACTATTGGAAAAGAGAAGAATTAAATGACATTTGGAGAGTCTGGAGAAGACCGGAGGAATGGGATGAGAATATAAATCAGGAGGCAGAGCAAGCGTATACCAAAGAAATAGAACCAAGGAAGATCAAAATCAGAGCAGGTAAGGATATTCTCAGATGGGGTAAAGAGATGAAGGGCATTTTCACGGTAAAAGAAGCATACTACTGGGCAACGAAAGAGGAAAGAGAGGAGGGACCAATGGAATGGAAAAAGATATGAGAAGGAAAATGGTGGCCAAAAATAACATTTTTCGCATGGCTGGTGAGCAGAGGAAGGATCCTGACATGGGATAATATTCAGAAAAGAGGAATGAATGGACCCTCAAGATGTAGTCTCTACAGTAAGGAAATAGAAACTCAGGAGCACTTATTGAACAAATGTTCATACGCTCAGAGCTTGTGGGAGGAAATTAGGGTGCTCTTTGGTATGACAAAAAGGGATCCAGACAACATCAGGAATACTCTGATTCAATGGGGAAAGGGGAATTATCAAAGCAAAGTTGTAAGAAGAATATGGAACTTGGCGGTAGGATTCGTAATATGGTCGATTTGGAAAGAGCGAAATCGAAGAGTCTTTAGGGATAAAAGCTGTCAAGAATCGAGAATTTGGGATGAAATATGCAGGTCAATTAAAGAAACTGTTCTGTCCGAAGTATGGGAGGAAGAAGATTGGAGGATGAATCCAGAGGAGCAGAGAATAGTCTCAAAACTGAACATGGAATTTAAGATGGTTTACCCCAATACAGAGAGGAGGATCAGAACTGGCATGCAGAGCCCCAACCATTTTAGACTACCTAGGGATCAACGGATCAAACTAAACTTTGACGGGGCCTCAAAGGGTAACCTGGGACAAGTAGGTATGGGAGGCATCTTCAGAGATAGCAGAGGTAATACAAGGTGGGTGTTTGCCGAATGGGGAGGGGAAATGACGAACAACGAAGCAGAGTTGTGGGCAGTACGTCAGGGTCTCCGGATAGCAGTTAGAAACGGTTACATGAACCTTGAAATCGAAGGAGACTCCCAAATTACGATAGAGATGTTAAGGAAATTAAAGGATGGTAGGAGATGGGATCAGGTAACGAACAGTTGGAGGACAGCAGGGATAATCCAGGATATTGAGGGGCTGCTGAGTAGGATTGAATACACAATAATTAACCACGTATTGAGAACGGGGAACTGCGCAGCTGATCTATTGGCCAATTGGGGAAGTGGAGGTTCGAACAGGATAGTGGATGGCAGCTGGACATCATTAAAGGATGATCCAAGCTGGATCGAGTTAAATAATATACTAAATCAGGACTATAATAAAGCGATCACTCAGGAAAGAAACAATTAAATGCCTCTGGGTTATGGGGAGGAGGAGAAAGGACGGGTTAATCAATGCTCGGACAGAGCGTATGCAGGATCAAGCATACGAAGATCAAGTCATGAAGGGTGGGATCAATCAAACCACGGGAAAGGTGAGCATCTCAAGGAGAGAGGTGGGAAAGGTACCGAGAAGGGGAGGTGGAACTGTCAGAGAGACAGAGATCGCTAGCCCTCATGATAGGGAGAAGAGGACAGCTGGAAGAACAAATGAAAAGGACAGTAATGAGGAGGACAGGAAGCAATGATGCTTCAAGGAAAAAAGGTGGCAAAGCAGGGGTAATATAGGATCAGCATGCAATAGAACGACGCAGAGAGAGAAACCAGGAGCGAACCAAAGGCAAGTGAGGGGGAGAATTGGGAATCCGCAGCAGACGAAGGACAGCCGGAGAAAGCAAAAGAGGGCAAGGAAGATGGCAAAGAATCAAGAAAGGGGAGCAGGAAGGTGGACGAGAAGCAAAGCGGCAGTTCCAGAAGAGAAAGGAAAGAGTATAGCAGAGGAAGCTCCGCAGAAGATCTTTCTAACAATCCCGGACGAATAGGAGGAAGAATTTGATATCCAGAATTACATTATAGAAGAGGGGTCAGGACGAGCAAAGGCTGGAAAGGAAAGTAAATCGGAGGGGAAACAGACTGGGACGAGAAACCGAGAAGACGAGGAAGATGACCAGGAAGAAGAAGAAGATGAGGAGTATGGTAGAAGAGTAAGGGGCAGAGGAACGCGTGGTCGGGGAAACCAAAGAGGAAAAGGAGGGATTGGAGGACGAGGCGGACGAGGGAGTAGGGGCGGAAGAAGGGGATCAAACGAGGGAGAAGCCAGCGAGGCGAGAGGCAGAAAAGGAGGTAAGAGGGATATGAGAAAGAAGCTACAGGAAGCAGAGGAGGCCTATTACCACGATACTAACCCGAACATTAGAAGGATAATTGACAACTTAGAGGAAGAAGCCATGCAGGAGACTTCAGATCCCGAAATGGAAGATTGGGAGCGGCTCCTCCCAGACCCGGGGCATACAAGGGGGAGAATGTCCCTTTATAAACAATCGCTACATGTTTACTGGGGAATGAAACGGTTATTAGCCAAAGCAATGGAACAGGTGGCCATGGAAATGGCCGAACTGTCCCAAGGAATCCCCACCCTGAAAAAGGAACTGAAGAATATTCAGATTACCCTACTCATGCAGGATAGGAAATTGGATGAGATTCAACAGATGCTGTAAATGGGAGGAATGGGAGTCAAGATAGAGAAGGAGTCAGAGCCAGGCGCAATGAACCAGTAGAAGGAGGAGCGGCTGCAAGGAGGTTTTTATATAAATCTCCATTTTGATTTTTGTAATGTTAAATGTTACTGATTCTGAGAAAAAACAGTTTGACTAGAGGAAGAATAGAGGTGTATTTAGCTTGGATAGATAGACTGATAATATACTTTTTTTGGCTGGCTTTTAAAAACTTCAGATGGTCAAGAAACCCGGTTTCCCTTAAGGGCGGGTTGAGACCTGCATATATATGTATTGTCTTTAATTTTTGGTAATGGAAAATCAGAGTAACGCCTCAGCTTACAAAAAAAAAAAAAATCATATTTTAAGCTTGCAATATTGAATTCTAACAACAAAAGTTGTCAATACATTAACAAAATATCAACTTTTACTAATTCACAAATATCTATTAATATTGACTTACAATTTATTTAGCCATATCTATTTTTAATTAAAACATTAAACAATTAACACACCAAATACAAATTTAGATGCACAAAAATATATTCATAAAATTCACTTCACATAAAAAATAGTGACATGCCACCAAATAACTCTGGTTTCAAAATCTTTTAAATAATGTATAATAATTTTTTATTTTTGTTTTTAAAACCTTACATGTTTCATCGTACATCCCATTATAACGATGAGAATTAAGACGGTTTATCGTCATCGCAAATCGCTTTTCTCACAGTTAACAACTTGCACAAATCAGAGTGGGAATTTCAAAACTCAAGCACGTGTTCTTTCTACACAGCTTCAGAAACTGTGTCAACCATTTCAACTTGGAGTTGTTTATAATGTGAATTTTTGGAGATTCCGGTGACGGAATCCGGCGGAAGAAATTGAGGCTAAATCTTGATTTGTTGCAGTTAAAATGGTTTTTTAACTGCATATTTGGATTCAGCACCCTGAAAAACCCCTGGGACGCTTTCATTGTGCAGAAACTAGTTATCAAACTTGCGATTCCAATAAATTCCTGCCGGATTTCGACCGGAAAAACCTGCTGGAAAAGCTTTCAAAAAAATCGCGTTATAGACCACTGCTTTCAACTTAGATATTTGAAGGCTTAAAAGAATTTTTAGATCCGTTGGACAGACAAATTGTACCGTGACGAACATTTTGTCCAGATGACTTGGAGGACGAACTTTGTTAAAAGTTTTATCTGATACTCATCGTGGCCATTCAAAATGCTTGCGTCGTAGAAGACTGTCGTTCAATAAGAGACATTGCCAACAACAGTAAAGGCAAGAGCATAGCTAGCAGTTCAAATCCTTCCTTCTCTCCTGGGTCATTTTTTATCCTTTCGTTGGAGCGCCCCTCCAAACACATTGAATATGGTAGGTGCAGATTGAATAGAAAGCCCGTTCATATTGAACGGGCAGATTGAATGGGGAAAGTGAGAATGGGAGAATGCGTATTGAATGGACTGCGATAATGCAGGCTAACTAAATGCGAGACTGCGGACGGAGGGAATGCATGCGGAATGTGGGGCATGTTCTCTCGTGTATCCGCTAATGGTAAGGGGATTCTCAACCCAACAATCATTAGTAGGGATTATCCGCCCCAGGAGTTTGGCTAACCAACATTAGGCTACTTTCTCTATGCAAGCGTTAGGCTACTTCCCAGCCTACAAATAATACTCTATACTAAAAGAATTAGCCATTATCCATAAGAGACAATTAACACCCTGAAAAAGGGCCATTTTACTTATAGATCTTATTAAAATAACTTCAAATTGCTAGAAAATACAACGAGAAACATTGCCAAAGGCCTCTTTCACGCTAAATACAGTTATAGAACTGCACCGGTCTTCAAATTCGTCTACAGGAGTTACAACCTGTGAAGGACGAAGGGAAACTAACAACTATTTATAATTTTGTCATTACTATGAAGAACGATTAGTCTTCTTAAGTATCCGAATGATTTTGTTATGTGAGTGCAATGGCACTGAAATTATTCACTACCCAAAATTCAGGAGTTTCTTGGAATAAATATGAGAGGAGCAATGGCCTGGCAGAATACATTGCCAAGAACGTTGCAGAAACCCTCTACCATCAAGACCTCAGTGGTTCGAATCCGGGGACAGGTAACAAGAGCGAAAACTACCTGGAACATATGAATTCATTCGTCTTGCCAAGCAAGGCCGGTCGAGCTGCAGCACTTGGAAGTAATAGTGTCGAGCAAGAGCAGTCGAGTAGTGCCGAGCAAAGGCAATCGACCTGCTGTCTAGCGAGTTCGGGAGATTTATAATTGTAACTAATTTAATACCTAATTTTAGTACTCAATTTAATACCGATCGATTTAATCGGAGGGTTGAAATTATTTTAATCATCTAACATTTAAATCAACAGCCCATGTACGTACATTCGAGGGCAATTGATTTCAAAGGAAGTGTCATCGATCTCAAAGGGGAACACATAAAAGATTATTTTTATTAAATAAAATAATTGTTTACATAGGTAAAAAAATCTACATAGCAACATGTTTTTTAAAAGTGGACATATTATTATTTAAGATGTGTTATTTTTAATTTAAAAATGTGGACATTATTGATTAAAATTTCATATTTTAAACTTGCAATATTGAATTCTAACAACAAAAATTGTCAATACATTAACAAAATATCAACTTTTACTAAATCACAAATATCTATTAATATTGACTTACAATTTATCAATTAACACACCAAATACAAATTTAAATGCACAAAAATATATACATAAAATTTACTTCACATAAAAATAATGACATGCCACCAAATAACTCTAGTTTCAAAATCTTTTAAATAATGTATAATATTTTTTTATTTTTGTTTTTAAAACCCTACATGTTTCATCGTACATCCCATTATAACAATGAGAATTAAGACGGTTTATCGTCATCGCAAATCGCTTTTCTCACAGTTAACAACTTGCACAAATCAGAGTGGGAATTTCAAAACTCAAGCACGTGTTCTTTCCACACAGCTTCAGAAACTGTGTCAACCATTTCAACTTAGATATTTGAAGGCTTAAAAGAATTTTTAGATCCGTTGGACAGACAAATTGTAGCGTGACGAACATTTTGTCCAGATGACTTGGAGGACGAACTTTGTTAAAAGTTTTTTCTGATACTCATCGTGGCCATTCAAAATGCTTGCATCGTAGAAGACTGTCATATCTGATGAACAGAATTTTAATCTCTCAACCACCTTTAAGTCTTATCTAGTGGCTAAAATTATCTTCATCTCCGGTTGTTCTGGACTGTGAAAAAAATGCCAAAGATAAGCTGCAAAGCTTAAACAATTTAAATGACACGTTAATAATACCCAATTTATTGAAATGTGTTTTACTGACCTCATGCGATGTGGTTTGAGCGGGATCATTGGAAGACCATGTATTAACACGAGCAACAGCTTTACTTGCCTGCAAATTTATCAGTTATAACCACTGTCAGTAACTAACTATTATCAGTAAGCAACTATTGATTTCCTCTTAGTGTTCCGTTTTTGTTGTTTTTCACCTCTTGTTCCCAGTCACAGCGATATGTAATATAAGCAAGTATGATCGTTTGTAATGCTGTCCCACATATCATTCCTGTCCATATTCCCTGCAGTATGCATTCGGTTTGTTATCGGCAATAGTGTATCAATCCAGAAGACCTTCACTGCTCTAAACATTTCCTCCAAAGTTGGGATACAAATGAAAAGAATGCATACTCACCGAGACACTTGAATGACGCACCCAACCCAGCAACAAGCCTAATGGTACTCCAACGACGTAGTAACAAACAATGTTGATCCATGCAAGATAAGCTTGCCATCCTGATCCAATTGCTACTCCTGAAAATCATGTCAAAGCAGAAATGCACGTTTAGATATAAAAATAGAGAGGAAGATATCAAATGAAATCAAACTGCAGTAGCAATGGTTGCTAAATATCGATTTCAACCTATATTGTGAAATCAGCTAAAAGGGCAACTGGTTGACGGATTAACTTCTTGTTTTTTAAGTAGGTCAATGGACCATTAACCATAACGTGGTGGGTTAATGGATAATTATCTTATAAGTGATGTTGATTAGTGAATTTCTGTTGCATTAAATACTCATCCAAATTTCATAGAGAGATTGAGAAAGAAAACCACTTAAAAAGATAAATGCTATAGTAAACCATATCGAAACTGAAACCTCAGGCAATCTTGATTACAAATGGTAAAATCTTAGTCAGATCTCAGATTATAAGCTGGAAAACATAGCCGAATTGTGACGTAGTCTTATATTCAAATATTTAGGAAATGTTACATTGAAATATGTATAATGTTTATTTTGAAAATTTAAATTATTCAGAAATTTTGTCGCTCATAATAATAACAATTAAATGATCTAGGTCTGGATCATATAGTCATTAAATAACCTGTATTTTAAATTAAAGAAATCAGTGAATTGTTTATGCCTTTTTCAGGCTTGAGATCATGGAAAAAAGAAAGAAAGTTGGGTAACAATATTAAGTTTGAAATAGGGAATTTCATATTTTCACATTTCATATTTTTTTTATAAGCATAGAGAACCTGCTATTTTAATGTTCTCAATAAAATACTTAATCGATGTATAATATCCTTTAATTATATGTTAGAAATAAATGTTTAAAATTTTATTTATTTATTGGAGTGGTAAGTATAATTTATATGAGAATTGGATTTGAGGAATTTTGATTTTCAAATAAATGAATGAAGAAGATTTAATTTCAAGAAATATTCTTCATTTAATATATCATTCAACAAATCATATGCAAAGTATTTCTATTTTCAGTCTAAAATTTTATTTAAGATTTTCCAAAATATTAATGTTTCAGTTATCTTTATCAGAAATCTGAAATCTATTAGAAATATATAGAGGCACATGTTTTCTATTTGAAACCATTTATCATAAGCAAAATATGACACACATTTGAAACCTTATACTTCAAATATATATTTTATAAAAAAACATTTTTTTATTAAAATATATTTATTGTATACACATAAAATTTGTGATAATTATATGTTAAGATAATATATTAAATTATGATTTTTTTGTATTAATGAATTCCATCCAGCACATTGATTAATGTAGTTGTGCTAATCATCCTAACTATATATTTTTTCTACATTACAATAAAATTTATTCATACTAACTCTATATTGAGTTCAAACATACGAGAGCAGTGACATTCACACTGGTTAAAGGAACACTTACCTGAAAGTACAGGCTGAAGACTGTTAAGAAGGATGGTAAATGCCAGCAAAATTGCCAATTTAGAAACCGCGTTTATGATGATTAAACTGCTTGTAAACACCCGAGGAAAATCATGGCGCAACACAACAATGAGAACGGAAATGACAATTCCTATGGCACTCGAATTACTTGCGGAAACAATCACTGCAAATTTAGCTCCTTTTGCATTTCCGGCCCCGAGCTCATGGCCAACCCTCACTCTGCATTAACAAACTACAAATTAATCGAGGTATAATGCAACCCTTGAAAATTCTGAAATACGCTTTCTGTTACCATTCCAAATTCTAGAATGGTGAACATACGATGTTCCCACTAAAAATCCAATTGGTATCATCATCTCCCAACCGTTGACGTTCATGCTGTAAGAAATGAGATGAAAACTCATATATGTTAAAATATAGTGTTAAAATATAGGATTTTTACGGTTTTTTCTTTATTGGAAAATAATATAAAACAGATGAAAACATGTTGTACCAGATTGAAAGGGAACCAATTACAACTTCTGCATCTCGTAGATGCCCTGTCAAGAGGATCAATACTCTGTAATACCAATATTCTGCCCTGGTTGATAAGAAAACGAATGTCAGCTCCTTGCTCTGAACTAAACTTTATAAAACTAAAAATTACATTGATTAAGAATAGTTTTAAGATGAAGATGTGTGCAGCTAACCATAGCATCACACCAGATGCGACAGATAATTTGATATAAGGCCACAGATCCTCGAATGCTCGTATCGATAGTCCGGTCCATGTCTGGGGACAACCTCCACAGATAATGTAAACACACTGGCAAATCGAAGGCAGCCACGTTGCGAAATTTAATGTCATCGCTACTCCGATAAGTCCGCAAGGGAATTTAACGATAAAGAGCCAGCTTAGCAAAATATGAAGCACCAATGTGGCTCCAGCGATCCATGCAATGACCATGTTTTTCAACTGAGTCTGCAAGAATCTCTGAGTTGGAAACATCACAACATAAGCGAATTGCTGAGGAATTAACAAAATAGAAACATATCCCGATAGTTCAGCAATATCATCCGGCTGACCCATCAACTTGAGAATACGGGTGGCAAAAATAGAAAGTGGTAGTAGGAAGACTGCAGAAACAAAGAGCACAATCCAGGAGCGTTGCAGATATAGTCCCAGCATGTGGTATTCCTTAGCACCATAAGCTTGGCCGCACAGGGTTGTAAAGGCGCTTGCCATCCCTATCTGCCATGTCAAAATACGATCACAACTAGATCAGCAATATTATATACGAAATCCTTTCATTGGCCCACACAAAGTTTCCATTAATTGCCCGCACACAAAGTTTCCGTTACCTAGTCCTCTAAATCTACAATCGCTAGCCACTAAAAGGAACGAAAATAATAGTGGATTTAAGGAGTAGGCTTCTCCACACTACTGGAGTCTTGCTCATGTCCTTACTAAGTTATAAAATTTTATATATATTTGGTATTTTAGTTTGTTATATATACTATATAGCTACTAAATTCGAATTTAAATTTGTATAAATAATTTTCAAATTTTATATATATTTGGTATTTTAGTTTGTTATATATACTATATAGCTACTAAATTCGAATTTAAATTTGTATAAATAATTTTCAGTCCTGAAAAATTAGATACTATACATCTTAAACACTTAAATATATGTATTTTTATTGTAACATTAATGCTTTCTATTTATGTTTTTCTTATTCATTTTAAAATTTAAATAATTTTTAATAATTATGGTAATAATTTTAAAACTACAATTCAGTGAACAAATTGACAACCACATTAGTAAGTTATATCCAAAAAACTCTCAGCTTTACAAAACTCAAAATAATGTCCTTCCTTAATTTCAAATCATATCTAAAATCCTTTGTATTTAATATATAATTAAAAATTATATATATATATATATATATATATATATATATATATATATATATATATATATATATAACTCAAAACTAAATCTCTCCCTAATCTCAAATGTTATCTAAAATCCTTTCTAATTACTACAATTTAAAAACTAAATATTCAATATAAACTATTTAAAAATATAAACTTATTTAAATAATCACTTATATTTTATAATATTTGTTAAACAATCTGCCTTCTTAGAATTAAAACATAAAGAAATACATTCAGTGATTGTAGCTCCAAGTGAAAAACACAAAAAACTTATTGCAATTTAGGCATCACTGGAGTTGCGGAGTAAACTTTTGTAAAACTTTGCACCCGCCAATATTTTCTCCACAATTTTCTCCTCACTACCTCACAAAGTCTCGCTCTCTAACTTGTCCAACATTACAAATGAATTTTACATCCATATTTGTCTTACATACAAATTTGACATTAATTATATGACAGAGCAAATAATAGATAGGCAACATGGGCGAATTTACATAGTAAATAATTTTCTGAACTTGCAGGTGTTGTGGAGTGTGGGCAATAGTCGCGGAGTAAATGTTTGCCCATATCTATTTACCAAAATTTATTAAATGCCTGAACTCCTCTGTTGTGTTGCGGAATGGTCAGGGTTGTACTTCTGCTCTGACTTCAATCCTTTTGCCTGCAAACAAAATCACAACCATGCAGTGGTTTACTAGGCAAACATGGTGTTTGTCAGTGTGTTTAAGGCGGTGGTTGGGATTATTATTTCCAACACTCCCCCTTAATCGCAACTACCACCATTGGAAATTCCCAAACTGTCTCTGAGATAAACAAAACTTTCGCGTGCCAATCGCTTTGTGAAAATATCAGTAAACTATTCCTGTGACCTGCAGTGTTGCAACGGAATTTCATCATTATTAATAAACTCTTTAATAAAATGATATTTAACATCAATATGATTGGTCCTCTTTTGAAAAATCGAATTCTTTGACAATGCAATTATGGATGTGTTGTCGCAGAAAATAGTTGTCGTTCCCTCTTGGTCATGGCAAAGATCCCTCAACATCCATCTCATCCAAACTCCTTGATACTCTGTTGCTGTTGTGGCGACATATTCAACTTCTGTTGTTGACAATGAAACTATTGGTTATTTCTTGTAAGCCCATGAAATGGCTCAGGTGCCCAAATGAAAAACATATCCTGACGTTATTTTTCTATCATCAACAATTCCTGCCTAATCATTGTCAGTGTAACCAACTAGCCTGAAATCATCTGTTGTGGTGTACAAAATTCCATAATGTTTTGTCCCATTGACATACCTTAGAATCCTTTTCGTTGCTTGCCAATGTGTCTCCTTGGGTGTCTCCATGAACCTCGACACCAAACTCACTGCATACATTATATCTGGACTAGTGGCAGTCAAACACATCAAGCTGCTTATCATACTTTTATATAATATCGGATTAACATTACTGCAATAATCTTCTTTGCTTAACTTCAACCCCATGATAGTTGGAATTAGTGCAGGCTTGTTGTTCTGCATCTTAAACCTCTCCAAAATGTCTGTTACATACTTTTCTTGGTAAATAAAAATTCCATTTTCTGTTTGCTTCACTTCTATGCCCAAAAAATATTGTAACAACCCCAAGCCAGTCATTTCAAATTCATTCTTCATGACTTGTTTGAAATCAGCGACAAGGAAACCATCAATTCCCGTAAAAATTAAACCATCTACATATAAGGTAACAATGAGAATCTTACCATCATTCTCTTTGATGTAGATAGTAGGCTCACTGCCATATTTGTCAAAACCATTATCCAACAGGTAGGCATCTATCCTGTTGTACCATGCACGCGGTGCTTGCTTTAGCCCAAAAAGGGATTTCCTCAACCGATACACTTTGTCTTCCTGGCCTTCTACCTCATAACCAGGCGGTTGTGCAACATACACTTCCTCTTTCAGCACTTCATTCAAGAATGGTGACTTTATGTCCATTTGATACACTTTCCATTTGTGTTGCATGACAATCACCACAACTGTACACACCGTCTCCATCCTCACGACTGGTGCAAACGTCTCTAAATAATCTCTTCCATGTTGTTGCTTGTATCCTTTGACAACTAGCCTTTCTTTGTGCCTTTCAATATTCCCATCGACATTTCTCTTGGTCTTATAGACCCACTTCACTCCAATGACTTCTTTTCCTTACAGAAGGTTCACTAGCTCCCATGTGTCATTCTTTTCTATTTTTTCCTCCATTGTCGCAACCCAGTTTTCTTCTTTGATTGCATCTTCAAAGTGGAATGGGTCATCTACATGACAAAAAAAAGAAAATAATGAATTCAGACCAGTGCTGCTATCAACCTCATCTTGCTGATAAATTTCATTAAGATTTCTGAATTTTACTCTTCTTGTGCTTGTTGAAGATGGGCTTGACATGTCACTTGGTGTTGCGCTTTGTAGCATGCTTGGAGAAGCACTTGCTTGATTGTGTGATGTTGTCCTATTATTCGTTGATGGTGTTGCTTTCTATCACTTTTTTGTGCTTGAATAGGTGTAGATGGAGTCATTGTTGAGGAATTACTTGTTGTTGTCAATTCCTCTTTGTCCTCATGTGGTATACATGCTTTGACATTGAATGTCTTCTCTAAATTTCCATCCCATGCTTCCTCTTCTATGAACTGCACATCTCTGTTGATTATGACTTTCTTGGTTGATGGATTGTAGAGTTTTTATGCTTTGGATTCATCACTGTATCCAACAAATATACATTTCTCTCCCTTGTTGTCCAACTTGTTCCTAAACTCATCCAAGATATGCATATGCTATATATCCAAACACTCTCATGTGAGTGACACTATGTTTTATTCCACTCCATGCCTCTTCAAGAATTATGTTCTGGACGATTTTGGTTGGACATCTATTCAAGATATATGTTGCACAAGTGACAGCTTTAGCGCAATAATCATTTGGAAAATGCTTTGCCTTCAACATACTCCTTGCCATTTCCATAATGGTCCTATTCTTCCTTTCTGCCACACCATTTTGCTGAGATGTATACCTTGTTGTAAATTGCTTGTGAATTCCATGTTCCATACAAAATCGAAGGAAGTCATTTGAGATGTATTTGCCACCTTTTTTAGTCCTGAGTACTTTGATGTAGTGTCCAGTTTGCTTCTCAATAAGAGTTTTGTATTGGCCAAAGCGCTCAAACACTTCACGTTTCTGTTTTATAAGATAGACCCATGTCTTCCTTGTGTAGTCATCTATGAAGGTTAATAAATAGTGGCTACCACCAATTGATGGTGTTTGCATTGGTCCACATAAAAATGAGTGGACAATCTCCAAAGGTTCCTTTTCCCTTATTGACTTTCCTGCTGGAAATGTATCTCTATGTTGCTTGCCCAAGATGCATTCTTCACATAGACTATTTGGTTTTTCTATGAGTGGCAAACCCTTCACCATGCCTTTCCTATGCAGCAAATTCAAACCTCCAAAGTTCAGATGTCCAAATCTCAAATGCCATAACTAGTTTTCATCTTTGACCTCTACTTGATAGCTCACTTGTGTGACAGTTGTCTCTTTTCTTCCATCCTCTTGTGAGTTCATTCATAATTGTGCTTGTGCACCCTCTTCTTTCAAATGTGATCTTATTTTTAGGGGAATCATTCTATTGTTTGCCATCTGTACCTTTGCAATCATATGTCTACTTGGAGGCCTATCCAAAATTATGCACTCATCATTTTTGAAGAAGACATTGTAGCCCTTTTGAATGAGTTGTCCAATGCTTATGAGGTCAATGCTTTAGATTGGGGACATGTAAACATCTGAGATGTACTTATTCTCCCCCTTCCTTTTTAGGATATTAACTCTTCCTTTTCCCATGACAGAGACTTTGCTATTAGTCTCTAATGTCACTTAATATTTCACGCTTTCATCTAGATTGGAAAACATTTCTATGTTGGCAAACATGTAGTTGCTACACCCTGAATTTAAATATCATATAACACTTTGTTTTTCTTGTGCTACATTACAAGCTAAAAACATGTTATCATGGTTCTGATTTTCCTTTTTGAATTTTACACTTGGTTTTTTACTAATTTTATATTGCTTCTTTCTACATTCACTTGCATAATTACCATACTTCTTACAGTAATGACATTGGACTTGAGATTTATCACACCTGTGACCTTGTGCTTGATTTTGGCTTGGGCCTTGACTTGGATTTTGATTGCTGCCTCTTCCACTTGAGCTTGAAGGGTTGCTTCTTCCACCTCTGTGTGGGCTTCTTCCTCTTCCTCTAGCATATGATCTTGCTCTGCCTTGACCTTGACCAAATGAAACTTATGTCTTGAGGGCATGCTCCAATGAGGAGACTGTTTCTCTATTCAGTCTATGTTCATGAGAAATCAGTGATGCATGAAGCTCATCCACTAAGAACTACCAGAGATCATTTGTCTCTTCTATGGCCACAACAATGGCATCAAACCTTGTTGGCAAACTTCTCAAAACTTTCTCAACTTTTCTTCTTTCTTCAAGTGTCTCACCATGAGACCTGATTTGATTAACCAACCCAATTACATGTGTAAAAAAGTGATTCTACATTCTCAGAATCTTTAATACAAAGTGTTTCAAAATCTCTTCTCAACATTTGTAGTTTTGTTGTCTTGCATTTTTCTATGCCTTGGTAGGCTGTCTGGAGGGTCTCCCTTGTTGTCTGGAGGGTCTCCCTTGCTTTCTTGGACTTCATTACTATTGCAACCCTTCGAAAAATACTTCCATGAACTGCTTGGAAAATATAGAAGAGGGATTTTGCATCCTTCTTCATTTTTTCCCTTAAAAAATCCCTTTCTACTTGAGACAAGGCATTGTATGTTGATGCATTTGCTAGTTCTTGGAAACCATTCTCCGCCAAATCCCAAATGTCTTGAGATGAAAATAGGGTATTCATTGTAATAGCCCAATAATCATAGTTTTTACCATTAAATTGAGGTATCTGAGGATTAGTCAAGCTTGTGCTTGATGTTTCCATTTTTGAGTGTTAAAAAAAATTTCTACCTGCTGGTAAATTTGCTCCAAAGAAAAAACAATCTACCCTCAAAACAATTTTCAATTGCTAGTGAAAACACTTGTTTTTACACTAACAATATTTAACCTTCTCTGATACCATGTTAGAAAAATGAATTTACGGGGAGGCATAGGAGAGGAGTCTCACTCAAAAATTCGGTTTCGGCAAAGTCAACTCACTGAGAAATAGGTTTTGGAGTAGATATCACAACCACACAGGGACTTAATTAAAACATGAATTTTGCGCACAACAAAACAGAGTAAAACAAAAGAGGGTTGCGGCAAATTTACTTGTGTAAGATTAATGCCATAACATTAATTACATGACAGAGAAAATAATAAATACGCAACATGGGCGAATTTACATAGTAAATGATTTTCTGAACTTGCAGGTGTTGTGGAGTGTGGGCAACAGTCGCAGAGTAATGTTTGCCCATATTTATTTACCAAAATTTATTAAATGCTTGAACTCCTCTATTGTGTTGGGGAATAGTCGGGCTGCTGCTATGACTTCAGTCCTTTCGCCTGCAAACAAAATCACAACCGTGCAGTGGTTGACTGGGCAAGCATCGTGTTTGTGAGTGTGTTTAACACAGTGGTTGGGATTATTATTTCGAACACACCTTGAATTCTTTCTTTTCTGGTTGTCTTAGCTTTTTAAAAGCTTTAAAATTGAAAAATCAGAAATTTTCACTCTTAACATCCATTTCCTATGGTGATCCCCCTTGCCATAAAACAAGCAAATTTCCACTCCTAACTTCAATTTCCTACGGTGATCCCTGTTGGCCGCCATCTATCTTGTGTTTAGTGGAAACTACGTTTACCGTTCCAAGCACGCGAACTACCAAGTCCGTGTGACATGATTAGTTACTATGAACCCACTCGAATTCTTATCGAATTCTCGAACTTCCATAGTTTTTTCCCAATCTGAAAAATTTTGGTAACTATGATATACACTATATTTACTCTAACTAATTAACTACGGATTAGCTAGTTTATGCAACAAATTTGGTAACTATGATATACACTAGATTTAATTTAACTAATTAATTACAGATTAGCTAGTTTATGCATGTTTCGTCTTCATTTCACTTGATCCTTTTGTCAAATACGCTCAGTCTGACTTTTGAAAGTTTGAAAAGTACCAGGCAGGAGCCACAAGAGAATAGCCATCTGAGAACAACCATCGGCAAAAACAGTGATAGGTACGCTGCTCAAGGAGGTAAATGATTACTGGTCCGTTCACATTATCTGCACACTATCGGTACCTGTTGAGGTTTCCTATGGGTATATGCTGAGATTCCTAGGTTACTTGGTAGCCCTTTCTCTCTCCGAGTGTTTACTGAGTCTGTCTAGTTTTGGCCTATACCTGGGGTATCTCTTCTTCTTCTTCTTCTTCTTTTTTCCTTTTTTTTTTGGGTCGTCTTTCCTGTGTTAGGGTTACTTGACTTATCTGCATTGTTACATTTCGTGGGATGTTTGGGTGATACTGGTTTATTTCTTGGGCGTGTTTAATATGTCCCCTCTTCCCACAAATGTCTTTTTGTTTTACTCCAGTCGGAAAACTTGCATATCCTAATGACTATTTGTTTTGCGATATATATCTTTTTTGCATTCTAAAAGTCCCATATCCTTCCCCTTTATAAGCATTCAAATGCCTATCTAGACTGAGATTCTTAGCCTTCTTTGTCCTGAATTTTTCCTAGGAAGGGATCTTGCCCGCGTCCAAATAGATTTCTCCTTTTTGGCAATGGTGGGTAAACTCTTTTATCATTTCCCATCCTTGCAAAACCTTTGGGTTTCGGATTTGCAATCGGTGGTGGACCTACATGGGTTGATGTTGTTGTTGTTGTTGTGATGGCATTTAGTTTCTTTTTCTCCACTATCCAATTTGGCTCTATGTGACTACTGTTGCTCTTTGTAGTTGCACTGTTCTGGTTCCAGCACTAGGTTGGTTCAAATTTTTCGATGTCGGGGTGTTGCATTTTCTAGTGGTTTTTGAATTTCTCGGGGTGGTGATCGGATATTACTCTAAGAGTGGACTCGGGTCTACTTCTCATTACACTCTCTGACATCCTTTTACTATCCATGTGGATTGGGATCCTTGTACATGCTCTTGTATCAGGATTTACAAATTTGTTATTCCTTTCTATCGGTACTATCCCATTTCGGATTTAGAACCGGTGGTAGTACCTTCCTTTTGGCATATGTGGGTGTTATCTTCTGTGGGTCCATTTTCTTTGTGGTTTTTGTTTTTCTCATACCTACATATTTGGCAGTGATCCCTAGGGTATCTCCATAAGAAATGAGCTACCTTTTTGACATTCTTTTATGACTGTCACTCCTATACATTCCACTTCTATCTTTTTTTTTTAAACATTCTTATGTACTCGGAGTATGGATGTGTTGGACTCCGACACATCTGCACAAGAGGCTTTCATTCACGCCATCGTGGATGTTGAGTCAAATTTTCGTGTACTTTCTGAGGAGGATCAGTGCGGGGGCACAAGTGTCTTGGACATTTTGCATGCACAACAAGACTCTATGCCCTTTCTAGATGGTATCCATGCGTCTCTCGATCTGCATGGGGTAGATAACGTGGAAATCAGACAGCAAACAGGATGTCAACAACGGTCCATCAAGATTACGACCCTGACACCTACTCTAGTTTTTGGTCACGATGTGTTGATTGATCGTGTTACTAGCCTTCAGAAGAGGGCTCTTGTGGGTAAGAGGAACTTCGCTGACTCAAGTGAAGCTAAAATGAGAATCTGGGTCAATACTAAATGGAAGACTCTGCTGGGATACATGCCTATGGTGGTGAGACTGTTAAGTGGCTAGTACAATTTCCACTTTCTCAGCCAGGATGACTTAATGAAAATTAAGGCCATTCCTTGGATAAAAGGGAAGATCTTTTTGGCGCTGAATTCTTGGTATATTGGCTTCAATCCTCTGAAGGATACCCCTTAGAAAAAAATTATTTGGGTTAAGCTGCCTAGGCTCCCTATTGAATTCTGGACTAAGCAGGTGCTCATGGATATTAGGAATGCTATCTGAAGGTTTGTATATGTCAACCCGCGGTGCTTGGGGGCCTTGGATAAAAGAGTATCTTGGATTTTGATCGAGAAGGAGTGTAGAGGCAGCTTTCCAAACCATATCGAATTGCATTGGGGGGACACTCATCTATCCCAGCTCCTGGATTTTTGGGGGTTTCCTTTTCGATGTCTAAATTGTCATCACACTGGCCACCTTTTGGCTCAATGTCCTCATCGTCTGGGTGGCATGCATAAGGCTCATGGGTGGAATTGTTTTGGTGCATCAGAGAAGGCACATGCTAAAGTTGTTTTACACAATAACGAATATGGGGCACCTCATCTAAGAAAGGATACACAACGATTACCAGGTACTTTGACTGCCCCTTATTCTCTACATCCCTATGTTCATCAGTCTACGAAATATGGTTCTTCTCCTACTGTTCCCTCATCCCCATTATCTTTTGATGGGTTTGGTGCTCCATTTGATGATGATACCACTCTGCATAAAACTAACTCCCCACAGGCTGACCCACTTTCCATAAATGTTGTACCTCCCCATTCTACGTCATATGACGCGTTGTCATCCTTGCATATTATTTATGCTCTTGAGCTGTCACCCTCATGTTTCACTCATTCTTCCTCAGGGTCTAGGACTAGCCCTACGTCACCTATCTGACCTCTTGTTTCCCCTACCAACTATGTTGATACCGATAAGGACTTTCTCCTACAGAGGAAGACCATGGATCTTCACAGTCTTACTATACACAAGCCACTTGTCTCATCATCCCCTCACATCAGTCCCTCTTCGGCGGGCAATATCACTGCCTATCGAAGAAGAAAATTTGATAGCAGGCACTTCTGAGGGCGCGCTCAACCTCTCCAATTTAATTCATCTGAAGACTGTGCAATTGTTGATGTTCCTATTACTGCTACTCCCTCTTCTCGGGCCCTTGGAGAATGGATGCCCGCACCTGGTTTACCATGACTTTCATTCTTTCTGTTAATACCCAGGGTCTAGGGGCTGCTTCGAAATATCTCGCCCTCAAGCAATGTTTTCTTTGTTTTCGACCATATATCATCCTTTTATAGGAAACCATGCACTCGGTACCACAAGCGATAAATTATTTTAGGAAGATGCTTCTTGACTGGCATATGGCTACCACTGCAGCTGTTGGTCACTCCGGGGGACTGGTGCTCTATGGGACCCTCGATGGGTCAATGTTAGGGCATTTTCTTGTTCTGTTGGCATCCTTCTCACTGGACATATCATAGGACTTAAGGGGCGCATTCATATTTTAAATGTGTACGCCCCATGTAAAGATCAGGTTGTGTTTTGGGACAAATTGATTGCATTGGGGATTCTGGAGTTGGTATCTCTTATCATTGCGGGCGATCTAAATTGCACAATTGGTCTAGACGAGGTGTGGGGGTGTTCCAGAAAAGTGGACACTATGTCGAAGTTGATCAGAGATGCTATTATGGACTATAATTTTGTTGATATATGCCCTTCTAAGGTTGTTCCAACATGGGATGACGAAAGATCGGGGGGTGGTATATGTGACGAAGAGGTTGGATCACCTCCTCTTGCATGAGCAGGTTATGGAGAGGCTCAGGAATGTCCAATATGAGGTGGTAAACAATTATATCTCTGACGATATGCCATTATCTTGCACTGGAGGAGGGAGGAGTATAGAGGTGGTTTTCCATTCAAATTCAATCGGGTGTGGTTGGATGACCCAGATTTTAATGTTCTTGTGTGCGGAGTCTAGACCCGAGGTGGGGTGCGGGACTCATCCCCCATGGCATATATCCTCGAAATGCTTAGGTCTCTGCGGGTGAAGGTTAAAGCTTGGTAGAAGAAAAAGAAACATTAATTGAGTAAGGAATTTCTTGATGTTTTGTGAGCACTGGATGCTCTCCGCCATCATATGAGAGCACACAGCCTCCCAAATGCTATCCAAAATCATATACATGAATTAGAACTAAAAAGGAACCATATTCTCCTTATTAAAGAATATACTTGCCATATTAAGAGCATGGCCATTTGGATTTGGGAAGGGGACAAAAATATAAAAAAATTACACAGATTTTCCAATCAGAGGAGAATAATCAATTTCATCTGGGAGATTATTGATGCTGATGGGAATGAGGTTCAATCGCAGTAGGATATTTGCAATGTCATAGTATCACACTTTCAGAAGACCTACTGTCAAAGGGAAGCGGTCTGTGCTGAGGACCAAATATGGGGTGTTGAACTATATCCCACCATGTTTGATGCAAAAACAAACTCAGAACTATTTAAAGCGGTTCCAGAGGACAACAATCCGGGTCCTGATGGGTGGTCGGTGGAACTTTTTACTCACTTTTTTGAGCTCTTTAAACACGATCTTCTTGGCATGGTGGAGGAGTCCCGGACCAAAGGATACATACACCTGCATAGAAGTTCTGCATATATTGTCCTCATTCTGAAACAGATCCCCTCTCGCACATTCTATGATTTTAGGCCCATTTTTCTATGTAACCTTATTTATAAGGTTATCTCTAAAACAATTGCAAATAGGATGAAGGGTACTCTGTCAAAATTCATATCCCCCAAACAGTTCAGCTTTCTTCAAAACAGAGAAATTCATGATGTTGTGGAAATTACATAGGAATGCATGGATTTGATTCATTCAAAAAAATTAAATATTGCTATTATGAAGATTGATTTATAGAAGGCATATCACTACCTTGACTGAGGTTACCTCAGGCTGGTTCTTCATAAAATTGGGTTACAGTCGAGATGTGCGGACTGGATTATGGCCCGAGTTACAAATGTAAATTATGTTGTTATACTAAATGGTTATCCTTCTTAATTCTTCAAGGCTGGGAGGGGCCTCAGACAAGGATTCTCACTTTCACCACTTTTATTTATTCTGGCTATGGACGAGCTTAGTTTACATATCAGAAAAGCGATGGCGGAGGGTCAGTTTCATGCTCTACACATGGGATGTGACATTAAAATATCTCATAGTTTCTTTGTTGATGATGTTCTTATCATGGGGATGCTCAATCACTTTGCATGGTTGACACTATTTTCATATTTTTGCAAAATTTGCAAATGTTACAGGTCTATATATGAATCTTCAGAAGTCTATTGTCTTCCATGGTGTATGTGATATGGGGATTATTGAATATATTCATAGGATTTTTGGGGTGGCTTCAGAATTGATGATGGGGGGTATGAAATATCTTGGATACCATACTAAGCCATGCAGCTATAAGGTAAAGGATTGGATGTGGCTTGTGGATCATTTCTATAAAAGGATTTATGGGTGGGAGTTTAGATGCTTATCTTTGGGGGGTCGTATCATACTGACACAAGCAGTGATCATGCAGTTGGGTGTATATTCGGCTCATCTATTTCACCTCCCCTTCACTATTATTAAATGTCTTAATAGGATTATGACCAATTCATCTAGTCTGGTAGCACAGAAAAAAAATAAACTTCATTTGGCCAAGATGTCCCAAATCTCTCTTCCAAAGTGTATTGGGTGTTACTGTTGAAATCACTTTGGTGGGGGATATTTGGAAATGGTATTTGGGGCATGATAATTAGACATAATTACCAAAGTGATCATGATTTTACCATCTGGTTGTGCAGGGGGCATATTGGGATCTCATCGGTCTCGACCATCTTTCTCAGCTTCACAAAAATTGGTAAACTCTTCATACAAACTCTCAGTTGGATACTGGGTTCAGGGCATAGGATTATTATTGGAACTGATCAGATCTTGGGTACTGAGGTGTACTATCGCATATCTAATGATTTTATCTGCTGTATAAATAGTTGTGGGATATTTTTTTGGCACCAAGTAATTTTTGCACAGTAGGGTCCTTGCCCAATTTGGAAATGTGTCATGGATCTAGGCCTGAATGGGCAAATGGCGCAAGAGTGGTAACGGGTCAGTACTAGCATGAAACTTGTAGGAATTCGCTAGGAGAGGGATAGGGACCAGATTGCCTGGACAGGCGAGATGAAGGCGGGGAATGTCATGGTTGCTAATATATATACCACTCTCTGTCGCCAGGAGGTCCATCACACGGGGATATGTAATTTCTATAATTTCTGGTAAACAAAAATCCCCATCGAAATCATATTTTTTTTTTGGTTGGTATGGAAGAATAAAAACCTCACATGGAAAAATCTCCAAAAGAGATACTGGCATGGGTCAGGGATCTGTGTGCTATGCAGAAATGTGGAGGAGAACAATCATCACATGTTTCTAAAATGCCCCATCACTATTGAGGTATGTAATAAACTAGCTGTTAAAATTGGCTTTCCCTGTAACTGTTTTCACAACATTACTGCATGTTTGCATTGGTGGAGTCAAAGAAAGTCCTCATGGAGGATTATCCCCCCTATATGCTTCTGGGAGATTTTGAGATGGTGCAGCAAAAACATTTTTGAAAATTCTAAGGATAATTTTATATAGTTTTTTATTGCACCATTGGTTGGTATTCTATTGGAATATCATTAGGCATTGGGCCTAAGAAGGACTTTCAGAAGCTGGCGAGCCCTCGGATGGAGTATCCGTCTTTTTGACTGGGCATCACAAATAAACAATGTGGATGTGGATTCTAGATTGCTATAATAGAGTATCAGGAATTTTGGGTACACTGGGATGCTGGCAACATAACCAACACAAAGGTTGAAGCGATGGCTCTTTGGGGCCTTCTATGGTTCACTCATTTCCTTAACATGCCTGTAATTCACATTTTTGGGGTCATTGACAATGTAAAGAGATGTGCAAAATCAACCAACAATGGCTCCACAGATGGCTCAGAAAAATGACTATCTGATTCTTGGATTATGCATATTGAAAGGGATTTCAACCAAATTGCCAATCAGTTGTTGAAACAACTAGATGATATGCACATAGAAATCAAACTGGGAGATACCATACCAGACGACCAAGTGATTCCTTGATTTCTTTTCCTAAATAACTACAATTTTTTTTTTTGTATACTCGCTATTTTTTTCTTTGATGTTTTTCACTTAGATATTTTCTTGAGTGATTGGGTAATATACCTATATGGGGACTTGTGGATAGTTTTGTATATCTTTTCGTGATGCACTAGATAGTCCTTTATTTTTTATACGTCTTTATTTTTATAAAAATTAGATACGTGATCCACTGCTTACATGTTGTTATTCCACTAGATATATTGTTATATACAAGTGTATCGATGTTTATACGTCTCTATGTTAGGAAGGATGCGAGGTACATGGATAGAAAGATATTGATGGCTCTGTTATTGATATCAGCAATGACACTATATCTAACTGGAAGGAAATATGTTTTTCATTTTTCTTACTGGAAAAAAATTAATTACGGATTCCATGATTCGAAGAAAAACAGAAAAAAACATGTGGAAGCTTACTAGGACCCCATAATTGATTCCAACGACGATCGTAGAAGCATTGGTGATGGCAGCTAATTCCAAGTCGCCCAAGTGCCCCCCGAACGCCAGAGTGACAACAACCGTCCCATACGTCGCAAGCCGAGCGAATACTTGAGGCCCCGCAATCCTCCATAGTGTCTTTGATTCCTCCCAGAACCGTCTCCCTGCCTTGTTTGAGCATATCAATCCCCAATTTGGGCTGCTACTCTCCTCAAGACTTGGGTCGCGCGAAGAGTGCGGTGCCATGTTCGTTTTATTATGAATGTTCAGGCGGAGAAAGTAGAACAGAGAATGAGGCAGAATATCCGTTACTACTTAATATCAAAATTCCACCGGTTACTACTTAATATCAAAATTCGAGAGGCCAGATATTTATAATATCAAAATTTCACCATTTACTATTTAATATCAAAATTCCAGAGGCTAGATATTTATTATTATATTCAATTATTATTTAATTTTAACAAATTTCAGAAACATTTTACACAGAATAAACTTAAGTTAATTACAGATTCCCCAAATATTTAAAAATCCAGGTCTTCCTCATTCCATTATAAAATTGAAGAGTCCTGATTCATTCATTCGATTATAAAATTGAAGAGTCCTGATTCATTCAGGACTCTTCAATTTTATAATCGAATGAATGAATCAGGACTCCAATTTTATAATGGAATGAGGCAGGCGTGGATGTGTCTCTTTCATGTGAGTATTCACTTCGCTTAAATAGGTTGCAGATTATTTTATACTATTTTGGATTACTTCTTTCATGCTTTTAATTATTACTAAAAGAATCTTTTTAATTTCCAATATCATCCAGTCATCAAAAGAGACGAGGATGTCTCACTCCCAAACTTACAACAAGATGTTTTTCAATAACTATGAGCAATCTAGAAAGAATTATAAAATATAATATTTTATAATTATTATATTTTTTATAATTATTTATTTTTTATTTCATAATTTTTTTTATTTAAAATGCCCTTACTAAATATTAAATTTTTAAGACTCTAATTTCACCTTCTTATATAATTTAGGACACTATATACAATATAATATTGACAGAATTATAGAATATTAAATTTTTAAGACTCTAATTTCACCTTCTTATATAATTTAGGACACTATATAAAATATAATATTGACAGAATTATAGAATATAATATTTTATAATCATTATGTTTTTTCTTAATTATTTATTTTTAAAGACATTTTTTTTCTTGTTATTTAAAATGAGCCCACTAAATTTTAAATTTTTAAGATTCTAACCTCACTTTCCTATATAATTTAGGACACTATACAAAATATAATTTAAGACACTATATAGAATATAGTATTGTTTAATTTCCTATATAGTTTAGGACACTATAAAAAAATATAATATTTATAGAATTATTAAATATAATATTTTATAATTATTATATATTTTATAATTATTTATTTTTAAAGTTATAATTTTTTTTGTTATTTAAAATCAGCCTACCAAATTTTAAATTTTTAAGACTCTAACCTCACTTTCCTATATAATTTAGGACACTATAAAATATAATATTTTTTTTTCTAAGTAAAAATAATCTATTAATATGTACAGAAAGATACAAAGAGGACAAGGCCTTGAACAAGGTAGTGTAGAGTATCAACAAAATCTGGACTGCCCCAACATTGGGGAAACCAGTCCAGTGAAAGCGGAAACTTCAATAATGATATCACTTCTCAAGTCCAAACCCACACAAAAAACAGTAAGATAGTTCCTTGATGATAAGTCCATATAGGAAGCCATAAACCAGGCAACACTAGCAAAAAACAAAAAAACCAGATAATGAACACCTAGGTGGCCACAGCCGGCCTCATACTATCATCAGGAAAACGCATCACTAGAAGTAAAGGCATTGCCCTTTAGTCTGCCCATTCTGTGATCCGCCGTCAGGTCCACATCATCGCATCGCACTTGTGAAAGTGTGGAGGCTCTGCCCCTGGGTTTCCGCCGATGCGATATTGCGATGCGATCTGATCGCAATCGCATATCGCTAAAAGTAAAGGCATTACCTTTAGGTCTCCCCATTTTGTGATCCGCCGTCGGGTCCGCGTCATCGCATCGCACATGTGAAAGTGAGGACGCTCCGCTTCTTGGTTTCTGCCGATGTGATATTGCAATGCGATCTGATCGCAATCGCATATCGCTATAAGTAAAGGCATCGCTCTTAGGTCTCCCCTTTCTACAATCCACTTTCGAGGCCGCATCATCGCATGGCACATGAGAAAGTGTGGAAGCTCCGCCCCTTGGTTACCGTCGATGCGAAATAGTGATGCAATCTGATCGCAGTCGCATATCGCTATTGGTTAAGGCCTTGCCCTTAGGTCTCCCCAATCCACGATCTTCCAAAAATGCGATGTGATCTGATTGCAATCGCATGTTGCTGGTTATCGATCTGCGATCCGCCATTACTGTTGCATTGAAGAGAGTCGAAGTCTGAGGTATGCTAGAGCATGCTGAGGCATGATATCCAGAACTACTTAAAACAATGCCAATGAACCCTGCTCTTCTCAAATGCAGAGATCCGTTGATCAGAAGCCAAATATCTGGCTTGTCCTGGGTAGGCAGGTGTCGCTCCATCTCGCCCCACCCCTGTCCCGTCATATTTAACACTCGTTTATATACCTGCATCCAAGACAGCTGCATCCCTTTGGACCAGTATTTTGCACTCCTGATTTTGATCATGATTCTGAATTATGTCTAGAGCTCCAGTGAGAAGAGTGTGCCCAGTTTCCACCCCCAAATTGGCAAGTAGATCAACGACCTTGTTTCCTTCCCGTTTAACGTGATTGAATATGATGGCATGATTGGTGTGAAGTGATTTTTCTATTGCATCCAATCTGGCTTCAAGTCTCCAACTGTTGGCAATTTTATGCGCAGGTGCCCCATTGAGGAGTTGATTGGCCAGGTTGATGAGGATTAGGGAATCACCTTCAATCTCGAGAGGTTAGAAGCCATGACGCTGGGAAAGGAGTAATCCTTGCCAGAGACCCTCCAGTTCAGCCGATTTTTTCGTGTCCCAGCCAATGTTTCCGAAGTAGATTAGGAGAGGCAAACCCTTATGATCTCTAAATATGTTGCCAAATCCTGCTTTTCCGGGATTGCCCTTTGAAGCTTCATCGAAGTTGAGTTTGAAAGTATGCTTTGGAGGGGGGGTCCATAAGTGCTTTCTGATGTTGTTTCCTTCTGAAGTTCTGTGATTGTGAGTACCTTATGGGAGTTGTATGTTCAAATTTTCCCAGATGGCTTTCTCATTTGCAAGAGTGGGAAAATCTTCCATGTGCCAAGTTTGAAGCGTCAAGGTCCCTTTAAGATTGAGACAAAAGCTACCCCAAATGATTTCTACAGGAGTGCTTTGATTTTTGAATATGCGCTTGTTTCGTTCTTTCCATATTGTCCAGAGGAGAATGCCGGGAATCAATATCCATACTTGGTTGAGTAGTTCGCTTTTATAAGGGTTTTGATGCTAATGGTGAATAGAGTTGATTATATCTTCGGACACTCTGCATCTTTTTTGACAATGGAAGCTAGCCTTCTCCCACAGTTGATTGGCAAGAGTGCAAGAGTCCAAGAGGTGTTGGAGCGATTCCTCCTGAGAATTACAATTGGGACATATGGAGGGCTCGTGAAAGTTTCTTTTCCTAAGATTGTCCCAAGTGAGGATTTTCCTGTGCCCAACAAGCCATAGGAATAGGGAGACTTTGGGCCAAGTACTCGGTGACCAGATTCTGCCCTAGATAGGATCCAAGGGCATTGGATCATTACATATAATTTTATAAGCCTCTTTGGTGGTGAAGGAACCTTTTGGGGTATATCCCCATCTTAAAATATCCTTGCCTTCGGATGATCTAATGCGTCGATTCTGGAGCTCACTCTCCATGATCTCCTTAGTTTGGTTATCTGCATTCCTGATCAGCCTGTCGATCTGCTTCCATTGTCTATACCCGTGTTCTGTCTCTAGAATCCATTATTTCTAGACGGATTCCTTTTTTTGCTCCTCCCACTCTTGGCAAGGAGGTGGTCTATAGATGTCATTGATCTTTGGTAGTTGGTTCCAGGCATTTGTCCAGAACCGAGCAATGCTGCCGTTCCTTATTTCCCAAAAGCTGTGTTTTTGGATCAACAAGAAGTGTTGTCTAGCAGCGTTCCATATTAGTGATCCATTTTCAATTGGAGTGAATCTGATTAGCTCCTTCATTGGTCTGTGAATGGTATATTTGGCTGTCCATATGGCTGCCCATGGATTCTTCGGAGCACAGAGCCATTGCCACCATATTTTTGCACCCATTAGCATTGCTGTGATGAGGATATCTCAGGCCTATACCCCCTTTTTCTTTTGGCTTGCATGCTGTCGTCCATTTTGCCAAGGCCCATTTGCGATTTGTGCCAGTTGCACCCCATAGAAAATTGCGTTGTAGAGATTTTATTTCTTTAAGGACCCATTTAGGCACTACCAAGATTGAGGAAAGGTAGAGAGGCATAGCCTGTAGCACAGCGTTGATTAGCACTAATCTGCTAGCTATGTTCAAAGTTCTTTAAGTCCATAAAGTGAAACGAGATTCAAGTTTCTCAAGGAGCATATGCCAAGAGGTGTGCTTGATGGCAGAATCTATTAAGGGAGCTCCAAGGTATTTGGAAGGTAAGGAGGCTATGGAGAAGCCCAGAATGCGGGTAATAGCCTGCTGAGTAAGAGGAGGGGTGTGAAAAAAGAAGATCTGCGATTTGGCCGTGTTTATGCTCGTCCCTGAAGCATCCGAGAAATCATTCAGAAGGGATTTAAAAAGGGAGGCTTCCTGAATAGAAGGGTACCCAAACAACATGTTGTCATCCACGAACTGTTGATGAGTGATGGCTGGAGAGTTGTGTATGGATAGACCTTTGAGATGCTAGGAGAGGAGGGCATGTTTGACATGGCGACCCAGACCTTCTGCCATTAGAACAAAAAGGAATGGGGAAAGTGGATCTCATTGTCTGATGCCTCTAGAGGGGTTGAAAGGTCGAGAGGGTATGCCATTTATGAGGATAGAGAAAAATGTTGTGGAAATTAAACTCAGAATCCATCGAACCCACATTTGGGAAAAACCAAAGGTTGTTAGCATTTTTTGAATATAGGTCCAGCTTAACTTATCAAAAGCTTTGGAGAGGTCAATCTTGAGAATCATACCTGCCTGTTTGGAGTGCTTGACAGAGTGTATAATTTCATGAGTGAGGATAATGCCGTCCAATATTTGTCTTCATTCTATGTATCTAGATTGTTTAGGCGATATGAGCAAGGCCAAAAGCGGCTTCAACCTGTTAGCAATGACTTTGGATATCACCTTGTAAACAACATTGCATAGTGCGATTGGACAAAATTTGTCTAGAGTACTGGTATTCTCTTCTTTTGGGATGAGGGCGATGAAATTTGAGTTCAAAGAGGGCAGAAGCCAACGAAGAGTGCGTGATTCCTCCACCACTAGCCACACCTCCTCTTTGATAAGATTCCAGAAAGAGTGGAAGAAGGTAGTAGTGAAGCCATCTAGACGAGGAGATTTGCCCTCCTTGAGCTGGTTCATAGCGAAATCCACCTCCTGAGGCATTACTGGTCAAAGAAGAAGTTGGTTGTGTTCTTCTGTGATAATTTTCGACATGTTTTGAGTGATCTTTTCTATAGTAGGCCATCTATCAATTTGGGGTTCTTGATGGACCTACTGGAGGTGATTGATAAACTCCTGTTCGATCTCTGCATGGATTTCCACTCTTCCCCCCCTCGCTTCTGTATGAAAGAGATGGTGTTGTGCATTCTTCTCTGTATTGTGGTTCTGTGGAAGCATTTAGTGTTCCTTTCTCCTTCTTTCAGCCATCTAATTCTAGATTTTTACTTCCAAAGAATTTATTCCTGCTTTCTTCTCTCCCCCAATTGATTGTGAATGAGATTTTCTTGTTCCAAAGTCTCTTCATTGTAGCCCTCTATGATTATCTGTTGCTGAAGTTCTCTCATTTCTTTGTTTAGATCTTGCTGAGCCTGGAAGATGTTGCCAAAAGTCTCTTGATTCCAACGCTTGATTTGGGATTTCAGGAATTTGAGTTTCTATTGAAACTGAAACATTTTTGATCCCTCTGGCGAAGGGAAGTTGGTCCAGGTGGATCTGATGAGGTCATTGAAGGCGAGGTGGGTGAGCCAAAAAGCTTCGAAGCGGAAAGGATGCCTGGTAGAGTTGCCTGGTCTTTGCCATTGGAGAGAGATAGGCCAATGATCTGAGCCTGAAAAAGGAAGAATTGATGCCGAAATGTCGCCCCCAAGATGCATTGCATTATCTGAAATGAGGAATCTGTCTGCTTTGGAAGCAATTTGGTGTCACCCAACCCTGCGATTGCTCCAAGTGTGCATTCCATTACAGAATTACAGATCAATTAGCATATTGTTTTGGATAAAATCTTTAAAGTGGCCATTTTCCTATTCCAGTTTGGCTCAGCCTCCCTGCTTTTCCTCCAGCTTGGTGTTCATGTTGAAGTCTCCTCCAATGATCCAAAGAGGATGGAGTCTAGTGAAGTTGAGCGCTTCTATTGTGTCCAAAAGAGCAATTTTGTAGCCTTCTTCCTATGGGAAGTAGACATTGGAGAGATGGCCATGAATGTTGGTGCAAATTATATGAAAAGTGGCCTGTATAATGTGATGGGAGGCATGAAAGTATGAGAGCGTTATAGATTACATGTTCCAGGAAATTGCCAGTCCGCCGGAGGCACCCAAAGCATCCACTGCAACCGAGTGACAACCTGGCCATGCTCTAGAGACGATGTTTCCAAGTGTGTTACTATTGCATTTCATTTCCTACATAGAGAAGATCTGGGGCTGCTCCTGCTTTATCATGTTTTTTATCATTTTGAGTTTGCTGGGGCTATTGAGCCCTCTTAGATTCCATGAGGTGAGCTTCATGATTCACTATTTGTGGTAGGCTTGTAGTACTTTGTCAACTTAGCATATCTTCCTCAGTCTACCACAATTTTCCATAGTGCAATAGTTTTTTGAAGATCTGTCTTTCTTCCATGTTTTTTGGAGTCTTTAGGAAAGAAGCTGCCATCCCATTGACTGCCCTGTTGTATGCCTAGTTGTTGTTGCTGGTAAGCCCTGGAAACGATGACTTCCGGGGTATTGAGCTGATGCTCTTGAATATTGTCATAGTATTTCCTTCTACATGCTTGTTCAAGCTCGAAGATGTCCAGTCCTCCCAAATCAATGCTTTCTGGTTCTTCTTCCATATGTTGCGTCTTACTGCTTTCTACTGAGGTGATTACTAAGTGTAGCGTCTAGCTGGGGATACCGTCAACATCCATTCCATTAGGTTTCCAATCAGGGTCCTTTCAAGCTGCCTCAGGCATCCCGATGTTGTCACTCAAGGGCAGGGAAGTGGGAGAAGAGCGAGCTAGAGGGGGCAGAGAGGTCACGATGATCAACCGTGGGATTGGAAAATTGCTCTGCGGTGGGTCTTTTGAAGTTTTAAAAAGAACCTCAAAGCTATTTCTAGTGGAGGGAATGGAGTCAACGTCTTGCATAGGCTTTTTCCCGAAGGAGGGTTTTTTATGCGATCTTTTTCAATTTGTGACCTTGGTAAAGCCATCATGAGCCACCTTGTTTGATGGATCTGAGGTTTGGGGTTTGGAATTTAGAGGGCAGTCCCAAAAAAGATTCCCATGGGCATGACACTTGCGACAGCGAAAGGGTACATGTTCAAAATCTAAGGGTTGGATCCATTCAAAGTCATCATGGAAGAGACTTGCTGAGTTCGAAAGGGCTTTGTCCAGGCGCATGAAGACACAAATATGGGCATAGGAGATGTATTTGCGCAGCTTTGTTTCCTCAGCAATTTTTATAAACTCGCCCAGCCCCTTGCCAATGTCTCTCAGCAATTCTTTGTCCCGGTATTCCAATGGGAGCGAGTACATCCGGATCAAACTGGTGCCCAGCTGAAATCCTCCTTGTCCAGGTTAAATCTCTCTACCCATTCCCTTAAATAGAAATCGACGGAGTTGAAGAAGTAGGGACCTTCATCCATAACCCTATTCCAGTCTTCGATGCAAATGAAAATCACAGTGAAAAACCCTTTTGGTCCTAGCTGCAGGGTGACATGTCCCTTGGGTTTCCATTTTGGCAGAGATCCATACTTGCAAATCTTTTTCAGTCGGCCAGTATCCAATAAATTTCCCAATGAGCGCATGGTCCTTCATGTACTGGATTTGACCATTGACTCTTTGGCTGGGAAGTTCTATCTTAGGTCGTTCAGCTGCTATGAGTTTGCATGTCATTGATGTAACCTTGGGCATTTCCTGTTGCCCAATCTTTCCTTCTTGTACTTCACTAGGCCTGTTTGACTGATCAGTGGGAGCATTTGTTGTATCTTGCATTGGGAAATCTCTTGTATCCATGTTTACATGTTCTTGACCAGAAGGCTTTGTCGTTTCCTTCACTTGGTTATATCTCTTGGCTGAAGGGGAGGGCTTTGAAGCCCCCCCCCTGAGGGTCATCCATTTCAGTGCGGTCTATGCCAGCAGCTACTATCGCAAGGAGGAAGGCTGATAGAGAATAGAAGCAGGGAGGGTTCAGATTGCGCCATTGCAGGGGTGAGCAGAAAACCCTAGGTTGCAGAGCGTTCAGGCATCCGATCAACTCTGAAACTAAGAGATGTTCAAAGGGACAAGCCTATATAAAATATAATATTGATAAATTTATAAAATATAATATTTTATAATTATTATATTTTTTTTGTAATTATTTATTTTTAAATTCATAATTTCTTTTGTTATTTAAAACGAGGCTACTAAATTTAAAATTTTTAAGACTCATTTATGTAATTATTACTAAAAGAAATTTTTTAATTTCCAATATTATCCAGCCATCAAAAGAGACGAGGATGCCTCACTCCCAAACTTACAACAAGATGTTTTTCAATAACTATGAGCAATCTAGAAAGAATTATAAAATATAATATTTTATAATTATTATATTTTTTATAATTATTTATTTTTTATTTCATAATTTTTTTTATTTAAAATGCCCTTACTAAATATTAAATTTTTAAGACTCTAATTTCACCTTCTTATATAATTTAGGACACTATATAAAATATAATATTGACAGAATTATAGAATATAATATTTTATAATTATTATGTTTTTTTTTTAATTATTTATTTTTAAAGACATTTTTTTTCTTGTTATTTAAAATGAGCCTACTAAATTTTAAATTTTTAAGATTCTAACCTCACTTTCCTATATAATTTAGGACACTATACAAAATATAATTTAAGACACTATATAGAATATAGTATTGTTTAATTTCCTATATAGTTTAGGACACTATAAAAAAATATAATATTTATAGAATTATTAAATATAATATTTTATAATTATTATATTTTTTTTAATTATTTATTTTTAAAGTTATAATTTTTTTTGTTATTTAAAATCAGCCTACCAAATTTTAAATTTTTAAGACTCTAACCTCACTTTCCTATATAATTTAGGATACTATAAAATATAATATTTTTTTTCTAAGTAAAAATAATCTATTAATATGTATAGAAAGATACAAAGAGGACAAGGCCTTGAACAAGGTAGTGTAGAGTATCAACAAAATCTGGACTGCCCCAACATTGGGGAAACCAGTCCAGTGAAAGCAAAAACTTCAATAATGGTATCACTTCTTAAGTCCAAACCCTCACAAAAAACAGTAAGATAGTTCCTTGATGATAAGTCCATATAAGAAGCCATAAACCAGGCAACACTAGCAAAAAACAAAAAAACCAGATAATGAACACCTAGGTGGCCACAGCCGGCCTCGTACTATCGTCAGGAAAACGCATCTCTAGAAGTAAAGGCATTGCCCTTTAGTCTGCCCATTCTGTGATCCGCCGTCAGGTCCACATCATTGCATCGCACTTGTGAAAGTGTGGAGGCTCCGCCCCTGGGTTTCCGCCGATGCGATATTGTGATGCGATCTGATCGCAATCGCATATCGCTAAAAGTAAAGGCATTACCTTTAGGTCTCCCCATTTTGTGATCTGCCGTCGGGTCCGTGTCATCGCATCGCACATGTGAAAGTGAGGACGCTCCGCTTCTTGGTTTCTGCCGATGCGATATTGCAATGCAATCTGATCGCAATCGCATATCGCTATAAGTAAAGGCATTGCTCTTAGGTCTCCCCCTTCTACAATCCACTTTCGAGGCCGCGTCATCGCATCGCACATGAGAAAGTGTGGAACCTCTGCCCCTTGGTTAGCGTCGATGCGAAATAGCGATGTAATCTGATTGCAGTCGCATATCGCTATTGGTTAAGGCCTTGCCCTTAGGTCTCCCCAATCCAAGATCTTCGAAAAATGCAATGTGATCTAATTGCAATCGCATGTTGCTGGTTGTTGATCTGCGATCCACCATTACTGTTGCATTGAAGAGAGCCGAAGTCTGAGGTATGCTAGAGCATGCTGAGGCATGATATCCGGAACTACTTAAAACAATGCCAATGAACCCTGCTCTTCTCAAATGCAAAGATCCGTTGATCAGAAGCCAAATATCTGGCTTGTCCTGGGTAGGCAGGTGTCACTCCATCTCGCCCCACCCCTGTCCCGTCATATTTAACACCTATTTATATACCTGCATCCAAGAGAGCTACATCCCTTTGGACCAGTATTTTGCACTCCTGATTTTGATCATGATTCTGAATTATGTCTAGAGCTCCAGTGAGAAGAGTGTGCCCAGTTTCCACCTCCAAATTGGCAAGTAGATCAGCGACCTTGTTTCCTTCCCGTTTAACGTGATTGAATATGATGGCATGATTGGTGTGAAGTGATTTTTCTATTACATCCAATCTGGCTTCAAGTCTCCAACTGTTGGAAATTTTATGCGCAGGTGCCCCATTGAGGAGTTGATTGGCCAGCTTGATGAGGATTAAGGAATCACCTTCGATCTCCAGAGGTTAGAAGCCATGACGCTGGGAAAGGAGTAATCCTTGCCAGAGACCCTCCAGTTCAGCCGAGTTGTTCGTGTCCCAGCCAATGTTTCCGAAGTAGATTAGGAGAGGAAAACCCTCATGATCTCTAAATATATCGCCAAATCCTGCTTTGCCAGGATTGGCCTTTGAAGCTTCATCGAAGTTGAGTTTGAAAGTATGCTTTGGAGGGGGGATCCATAAGTGCTTTCTGATGTTGTTTCCTTCTGAAGTTCTATGATTGTGAGTACCTTGTGGGAGTTGTATGTTCAAATTTTACCAGATGGATTTCTCATTTGCAAGAGTGGGAAAATCTTCCATGTGCCAAGTTTGAAGCGTCAAGGTCTCTTTAAGATTGAGACAAAAGCTACCCCAAATGATTTCTACAGGAGTGCTTTGATTTTTGAATATGCGCTTGTTTCGTTCTTTCCATATTGTCCAGAGGAGAATGTTGGGAATCAATCTCCATACTTGGTTGAGTAGTTCGCTTTTATAAGGGTTCTGATGCTAATGGTGAATAGAGTTGATTATATCTTCGGACACTCTGCATCTTTTTTGACAATGGAAGCTAGCCTTCTCCCACAGTTGATTGGCAAGAGTGCAAGAGTCCAAGAGGTGTTGGAGCGATTCCTCCTGAGAATTACAATTGGGACATATGGAGGGCTTGTGAAAGTTTCTTTTCCTAAGATTGTCCCAGGTGAGGATTTTCCTGTGCCCAACAAGCCATAGGAATAGGGAGACTTTGGGCCAAGTACTCGGTGACCAGATTCTACCCTAGATAGGATCCAAGGGCATTGGATCATTACATATAATTTTATAAGTCTATTTGGTGGTGAAGGAACCTTTTGGGGTATATCCCCATCTTAAAATATCCTTGCCTTCGGATGATCTAATGCGTCGATTCTGGAGCTCACTCTCCATGATCTCCTTAGTTTGGTTATCTGCATTCCTGATCAGCATGTCGATCTGCTTCCATTTTCTATACCCATGTTCTATCTCTAGAATCCATTATTTCTAGACGAATTCCTTTTGTTGCTCCTCCCACTCTTGGCAAGGAGGTGGTCTATAGATGTCATTGATCTTTGGTAGTTGGTTCCAGGCATTCGTCCAGAACCGAGCAATGTTGCCATTCCTTATTTCCCAAAAGCTGTGTTGTTGGATCAACAAGAAGTGTTGTCTAGCAGCGTTCCATATTAGTGATCCCTTTTCAATTGGAGTGAATCTGATTAGCTCCTCCATTGGTCTGTGATTGGTATATTTGGCTGTCCATATGGCTGCCCATGGCTTCTTTGGAGCACAGAGCCATTGCCACCATATTTTTGCACCCATGATAGCATCGCTGTGATGAGGATATCTCAGGCCTATACCCCCTTTTTCTTTTGGCTTGCATGCTATCGTCCATTTTTCCAACGCCCATTTGCGATTTGTGCCAGTTGCACCCCATAGAAAATTGCGTTGTAGAGCTTTTATTTCTTTAAGGACCCATTTAGGCACTACCAAGATTGAGAAAAGGTAGAGAGGCATAGCCTGTAGCACAACTTTGATTAGCACTAATCTGCTAGCTATGTTCAAAGTTCTTTAAGTCCATAAAGTGAAACGAGATTCAAGTTTCTCAAGGAGCATACGCCAAGAGGCGTGCTTGATGGTAGAATCTATTAAGGGAGCTCCGAGGTATTTGGAAGGTAAGGAGGCTATGGAGAAGCCCAAAATGCGGGTAATAGCCTGCTGAGTAAGAGGAGGGGTGTGAAAAAAGAAGATCTGCGATTTGGCCGTGTTTATGCTTGTCCCTGAAGCATCCGAGAAATCATTCAGAAGGGATTTAAAAAGGGAGGCTTCCTGAATAGAAGGGTACCCAAACAACATGTTGTCATCCATGAACTGTTGATGAGTGATGGTTGGAGAGTTGTGTATGAATAGACCTTTGAGATGCTGGGAGAGGAGGGCATGTTTGATATGGCGACCCAGACCTTCTGCCATTAGAACAAAAAGGAATGGGGAACGTGGATCTCCTTGTCTGATGCCTCTAGAGGGGTTGAAAGGTCGAGAGGGTATGCCATTTATGAGGATAGGGAAAAATGTTGTGGAAATTAAACTCCGAATCCATCGAACCCACATTGGGGAAAAACCAAAGGCTGTTAGCATTTTTTTAATAATATAGGTCCAGCTTAACTTATCAAAAGCTTTGGAGAGGTCAATCTTGAGAATCATGCCTGCCTGTTTGGAGTGCTTGACGGAGTGTATAATTTCATGAGGGAGGATAATGCCGTCCAATATTTGTCTTCCTTCTATGTATCTAGATTGTTTAGGCGATATGAGCAAGGCCAAAAGCGGCTTCAACCTGTTAGCAATGACTTTGGATATCACCTTGTAAGTAACATTGCATAGTGCGATTAGACAAAATTTGTCTAGAGTACTGGTATTCTCTTCTTTTGGGATGAGGGCGATGAAATTTGAGTTCAGAGAGGGTAGAAGCCAACAAAGAGTGCGTGATTCCTCCACCACTAGCCACACCTCCTCTTTGATAAGATTCCAGAAAGAGTGGAAGAAGGTAGTAGTGAAGCCATCTGGACGAGGAGCTTTGCCCTCCTTGAGCTGGTTCATAGCGAAATCCACCTCCTGAGGCATTACTGGTCAAAGAAGAAGTTGGTTGTGTTCTTCTGTGATAATTTTCGACATGTTTTGAGTGATCTTTTCTATAGCAGGCCATCTATCAATTTGGGGTTCTTGATGGACCTACTGGAAGTGATTGATAAACTCCTGTTCGATCTCTGCATGGCTTTCCACTCTTTCCCCCCCTCGCTTCTGTATGAAAGAGATGGTGTTGTGCATTCTTCTCTGTATTGTGGTTCTGTGGAAGCATTTAGCGTTCCTTTCTCCTTCTTTCAGCCATCTAATTCTAGATTTTTGCTTCCAGAGAATTTATTCCTGCTTTCTTCTCTCCTCCAATTGATTGTGAATGAGATTTTCTTGTTCCAAAGTCTCTTCATTGTAGCCCTCTGTGATTATCTGTTGCTAGAGTTCTCTCATTTCTTTGTTTAGATCTTGCTGAGCCTGGAAGATGTTGCCAAAAGTCTCTTGATTCCAACCCTTGATTTGGGATTTCAGGAATTTGAGTTTCTATTGAAACTGAAACATTTTTGATCCCTCTAGCGAAGGGAAGTTGGTCCAGGTGGATCTGATGAGCTCATTGAAGGCGGGGTGGGTGAGCCAAAAAGCTTTGAAGCGGAAAGGATGCCTGGTAGAGTTGCTTGGTCTTTGCCATTGGAGAGAGATAGGCTAATGATCTGAGCCTGAAAAAGGTAGAATTGATGCCGAAATGTCGCCCCCAAGATGCATTGCATTATCTGAAATGAGGAATCTGTCTACTTTGGAAGCAATTTGGCGTCACCCAACCCTGCGATTGCTCCAAGTGTACATTCCATTACAGAATTGCAGATCAATTAGCATATTGTTTTGGATAAAATGTTTAAAGTGGCCATTTTCCTATTCCAGCTTGGCTCAGCCTCCCTGCTTTTCCTCCAGCTTGGTGTTCATGTTGAAGTCTCCTCCAATGATCCAAAGAGGATGGAGTCTAGTGAATTTGAGCGCTTCTATTGTGTCCAAAAGAGCAATTTTGTAGCCTGCTTCCTATGGGAAGTAGACATTGGAGAGATGGCCATGAATGTTGGTGCCAATTATATGAAAAGTGGCCTGTATAATGTGATGGGAGGCATGAAAGTATGAGAGCGTTATAGCTTACATGTTCCAGGAAATTGCTAGTCCCCCGGAGGCACCCAAAGCATCCACTGCAACCGAGTGACAACCTGGCCATGCTCTAGAGAGGATGTTTCCAAGTGTGTTATTATTGCATTTCGTTTCCTACATAGAGAAGATCTGGGGCTGCTCTTGCTTTATCATGTTTTTTATCATTCTGAGTTTGCTGGGGCTATTGAGCCCTCTTAGATTCCATGAGGTGAGCTTCATGATTCACTATTTGTGGTAGGCTTGTAGTACTTTGTCAACTTAGCATATCTTCCTCAGTCTACCACGATTTTCTATATTGCAATAGTTTTTTGAAGATCTGTCTTTCTTCCATGTTTTTCGGAGTCTTTAGGAAAGAAGCTGCCATCCCATTCACTGCCCTGTTGTATGCCTAGTTGTTGTTGCTGGTAAGCCCTGGAAATGATGGCTCCCAGGGTATTGAGCTGATGCTCTTGAATGTTGTCGTAGTATTTCCTAATGCATGCTTGTTCAAGCTCGAAGATATCTAGTCCTCCCAAATCAATGCTTTCTGGTTCTTCTTCCATATGTTGTGTCTGACTGCTTTCTGCTGAGGTGATTACTAAGTGTAGCGTCTAGCTAGGGATACCGTCAACATCCATTCCATTAGGTTTCCAATCAGGGTCCTTTCAAGCTGCCTCAGGCATCCCGATGTTGTCACTCAAGGGCAGGGAAGTGGGAGAAGAGCCAGCTAGAGGGGGCAGAGAGGTCGCAATGATCAACCGTGGGATTGGAAAATTTCTCTGCAGTGGGTCTTTTGAAGTTTTAACAAGAACCTCAAAGCTATTGCTAGTGGAGGGAATGGAGTCAATGTCCTGCATAGGCTTTTTCTCGAAGGAGGGTTTTTTATGTGATCTTTTTCAATTTGTGACCTTGGTAAAGCCATCACGAGCCACCTTGTTTGATGGATCTGAGGTTTGGGGTTTGGAATTTAGAGGACAGTCCCAAAAAAGATGCCCATGGGCATGACACTTGCGACAGTGAAAGGGTACATGTTCAAAATCTAAGGGTTGGATCCATTCAAAGTCATCATGGAAGAGACTTACTGAGTCCGAAAGGGCTTTATCCAGGCGCATGAAGACACAAATATGGGCATAGGAGGTGTATTTGCACAGCTTTGTTTCCTCAACAATTTTTATAAACTCGCCCAGCCCCTTGCCAATGTCTCTCAACAATTCTTTGTCCCGGTATTCCAATGGGAGCGAGTACATCCGGATCCAAACTGGTGCCCAGCTGAAATCCTCCTTGTCCAGGTTAAATCTCTCTACCCATTCCCTTAAATAGAAATCGGTGGAGTTGAAGAAGTAGGGACCTTCATCCATAACCCTATTCCAGTCTTCGATACAAATGAAAATCGCAGTGAAAACCCCTTTTGGTCCTAGCTGCAGGGTGACATGTCCCTTGGGTTTCCATTTGGCAGAGATCCATACTTGCAAAGCTTTTTCAGTCGGCCAGTATCCAATAAATTTTCCAATGAGCGCATGGTCCTTCATGTACTGGATTTGACCATTGACTCTTTGGCTGGGAAGTTCTATCTTAGGTCGTTCAGCTGCTATGAGTTTGCATGTCATTGATGTAACCTTGGGCATTTCCTATTGCCTAATCTTTCCTTCTTGTACTTCACTACGCCTGTCTGACTGATCAGTGGGAGCATTTGTTGTATCTTGCATTGGGAAATCTCTTGTATCCATGTTTACTTGTTTTGGACCAGAAGGCTTTGTCGTTTCCTTCACTTGGTTATATCTCTTGGCTTAGGGGGAGGGCTTTGAAGCCCCCCCCTGAGGGTCATCCATTTCAGTGCGGTCTATGCCAGCAAGTACTGTCGCAAGGAGGAAGGCTGATAGAGAATAGAAGCAGGGAGGGTTCAAACTGTGCCATTGCAGGGGTGAGCAGAAAACCCTAGGTTGCAGAGCACTCAGGCATCCGATCAGCTCTGAAACTAAGAGATGTTCAAAGGGACAAGCCTATATAAAATATAATATTGATAAAATTATAAAATATAATACTTTATAATTATTATATTTTTTTTTTGTAATTATTTATTTTTAAATTCATAATTTTTTTTGTTATTTAAAACGAGGCTACTAAATTTAAAATTTTTAAGACTCTAACCTCACTTTCCTATATAATTTAGGACACTATATAAAATATAATTTAAGACACTATATAAAATATAATATTGTTTAATTTCCTATATAATTTAGGACACTATATAAAATATAATATTGTTTATTTATTATAGCTATTAGTGGGAATTAGAAGAATTAATTTTTAGTTAAATCATAATTCTTTTAGTTTAAAATAACTTTTTTACTATATATAAATTTTGACACTTAAATGGTAGAAAATCAATTTCTTATATCATTTAACTTGGAATAATATTTACATTAGTATATAAGTAGCACTATGTTGTTGGTTGTTTGAATTTTGTTAAGACATAGAATATTATTTTTCTTTGGAATATGTTGGATATCATGAGCACTATTTATGTGGCTTGTGATTTAGCTTTGTGTGTAAAATAAGAATTTTTTTGAATGAATTTATGCACCATGTATACTCCTCTAATTTCTAGCCCATATGGGCCTGGCTCTCTGAGGTGACAACCGAGTAAAATGTGAGAGTTGTGGTCATTCTTCGTAAATATTGTTAAACACACATGGACAGCACAAGAGATATGAAAGATAAATCTTGCAGTACATTTTTATTAACATGAGATATACATTTATAGTACAATATGTGACTCTTGAGTTTCAGATCCCAAGGTCTCTTGGACTGCTTTTGTCCATTCAACTTCCACACTAACCCATTTAGGATTAGGTGTCCAACATTCCCCCCCTTAATCCGAAGGGTTATGTATGAGTCCAAGAAGAGAGCTGTAATACAAAATGTGCAAAAAATGCATGGCAACACTAGGCTGAATGTGCTCTATGAAATGTTGGTATAAAGGGCAGTGGTTTAAGGATGACCACCAACACTGGAACGCTTAGTGCAGTTCCCGGAACTCTTCCAAAACTGACAAGAAACTGAAGTTTTCTGCTAGAGGAAGTGATCCTATTCTTTTAAAGAGGGAAACCTTCAACCATAAAAGGGAGGTCTCACCCCGCATAAAAGGTAAAACTTCAACCTGAGAAAGGGAAGTCTCAACCTGTGATGGTTTAAGGATAACCAACAACTCTGGAATGCTTAATGCAATTCCTGGAACTCTTCCAAAACTGGCAAGAAGCTGGAGTCTTCTGCTAGAGGAAGTGTTCTCAATTTTGTTCCTGGAATGCTTCCAAAACTGGCAAGAAGCTGAAGTCTTCTGCTAGAGGAAGTGTCCCAGATTGCCAATTGAAGGCATGTTCAGGCATCTTTGTCTCTGGCTACAACTTTGAAACTGGTGTGGCAAGTTGTGGCTCAGGCTTGCTTGATGTGACTTTGAAGCTTGTAGATGACCATCATTTCCCCCCCTGTCAGATACAAGGTGAGAAGATGGAGAAAACTCAACTGCAAGACTGTTCAATATTCTGGAACAAGTTCTGACATGTGTTTGGAATATCTTCTTGGCTATTGATGCCCATTGCCAAGAAGCGATCCATCCAAGATGAATCTTTGTTCTTGGAGGACGTTTGTTTTTGAAGCATCTGTGTGAAGAATGACTGGATTTATGACAGTGCTTACATGGATGAAGATAAAAACAGTGATCTTTCAAATGGCCAACTCGGTCATAGTGTTGGCATTTCACAATCTGTTGTTGTTGTTGTTGCTGTGGAAGAGGGGCAGAATCTGGAACAACTGGAGGTGAACTGTCATGAGGAGTAGGTGAACTATCATGAATGAATCCAGCACTCTGAAACTGAATGGGCTTGGCATAGTCTGGAATATGAAAGGACAAGTCCTTGTCATATCCAAGACCAGTTCTGTGCTTGTTGTGGACAAGCTGTTCCCAAGGTCTGATGATGGGCTTGGGAAGTGCAGACTGAGTTTCTGCATCTGCATGTACAACTGCTGCTTTATTGGATTCTGGATCTGATTCAACCTCAATCTTACTAATTTCACCACTTGCTGGTTTAACCTTGAACAACATATTATTTTGAGCAGAAAACAATTTGGAATGACAAATCTGTTGAAGCTCATCTTGCTGGAACTGAGATTCTAGTTGCAAAAAATCAATCTTTTCTTGTGCATCATGCAGGCAGGTCTGAATGTCATAAAGAGTGTCTTTGCTAACATTTACCTTCCCACCAATAGTGGAGTGTATTAGTGTATTCAGTAACTCTAATACATCATCAATTCTAGCCATTGTCTCAACAAAGAAATGAACACTCAACAATCCTAGTGGAGACTATAGCAAGTCTAGACAAACCCCAGCTATTGAAGATTTCAAAAATTAAGAATATCAGTTTGAAAAATACATTGTCTAATACCAGACTTTCAGAGATTCTGTTCTTTAAATTCTATAGAAATTTCACATCTGACTAGACTTTTTAAGTTAAGTAGCTGATTCCTTCAAACTTTATAGATCTTGCCTCTATATCCCTTCTGGAAGCTCAGGAATGCAAAAGAATAAAAAAGTCCGCGAATACCAGCAATGGAGACACGGCTCAAACTCCACGAATATACACAAGGGTAGCTCGACCTCTTCCTTCAATAATAAACCCAAGAATCTCAACCTCTTTTTTTATTGGAAATGACCCCAATGATGTAAAAAACTTCACCGAAGGTATTCAAAAGGCACTCAACTAATACCATATGCAATGTGTTAAAAACTTCAGCAGGGCTTTATTATGTATTCTGCCCTCAAAATACAGAGATTCCAGCTAGGAATTTAGCCAATCACTAACAGATTTGTGTCCAGCAAGAATGAGAGGCTCAAAGTCCTTCCAACACAGATACAATAGATATGTTTCACCCTTAAAATGCTCAGGTATACCAAGATACGCTTTGTATGGATGCACAACTAAATGACTTCTTCCTTCTTTGAAATTCGAACTTCAACTACAGGAATGGATTACATATACCTCTGATATATCAACTCTAATAATAACAGAGATCTGAAGTAGAATATACCAGCAAATGTTAGGAAGAACAATGGCTGTAGATAAGTGTTATAACATCAAAGAAGCTCCATCATTACAGAGAAAACACCACAGTGATAATATATGCAACGTATTCAGCTCCAAGATAGAGAAATAAATATGGAGTGTCTTCAATATATTCACAGCCACACATCCAATGAGATGAGGAAGATTGAGACCCTCTATAGCCGAGGTACATCACCAAACATCACTTCCAATAGTTTATTCTCATTAAGATTTCAAGTATGTTAAACACACATGGGAAACAAACTCCTCATTAAAAAATGAATTTTCTTCAATTCACCTGAGAATTTAACTTCCAACAAAGCATGCTCCATTCTTCAGCAGGATCCAACTGGGCACTTTCTGGCACTATAAAGATCTGAGTTTATAGTCCTCCTTTTATAGTATTAGCAGCAAGCTTTTGGAGCAAGAAATATGTGTATATCAGAGACCCCAACTTCAGCAAATAACCCAGATTTAAGAGGCAGCTCGAATAGGCATTTCATAGGGTAGTTTGACCTCCACTAATCAGCAACAATCCTTCACTAACTTGTTACCAGCATGCACAGAGAATATTAAGGAGGATAGAGGGACCTGGTGTGTTTTTTATGGCACTGTCCAGCAATACAATACTCAGAGAATAAGCTTCAGGATAGCTGTAATTGAGCCCTCTTTCACAAGATATTAGTCCCACGCAAGGACTGCCTTCACCCACATTACACCAGCAACTATACGACCCCTTCCTTAATGTACAGTTCCCCAAATGACTGCAAATACGTGTCAGCTCAGAAATCAGGAAGCTCATGATAGCCCAGCTGATTTATCATGGCATACTTGAGGTCAAACACAGTCACACCTAAGGGGAAAATTTGTCCAGTACTCAACAAATGATAATATCGGTTCCTATCTCTGAACTTGGTCCTCTTTTATGTTGGTCCAGGCAGCCACACCAGGGAATAAGCTCAGCATACCTACGCTGCTATTTTTAGCCTCATGGCATAACTCGGCCTCTTGGTAATCTGGAGCATCAATCTACTCAGCCTTTTTGTATTTAATTGGTTCGACCTCTGCTTGAGCTCGGAACTCGACCGTCTAGAATCTGGATGACGCACAAATTTGGCCTCTTGATTATTGTATGATTCGACGCCTGCTCCAACGACCTGTCGATGCTTCTCAAAATGACAAAATGAATATCTTCGTTGCCGATTCGATTCGGAGTCGCGCGCCTTCCATACCTTCTGCAATGCCTGAGGTCTGCTTCATTTTGTTGTGGACCCTCGATCGTGATGTCCTCGGAAGAAGAAGGGTTTAGCTGCAAAGAGAGGTTGAGGGGAAAACTGTGTGGAGGTCTTCTTCAACAACAATGCTTTGTCATAGAGGTAAGGAATATGGTAGAGAATGAGAGTGCAGGTACAGTAGACAGAATGCAGGTTCGCATAAAAGGAATATGGCAGACAGGGGTCAGAGATGTCAGTCAGCAATTAGTGGATTTCAGGCAGAGAATTGTCAGGAGGTAGTGCATGCAGTACCAGGAGCAGCTAATTATATATGGAGGAGCAGAGACCAGTACTGGTATTAACAGGGTGCAGCTAAAATTTAGCTGAATAAATATTCATGAGAAAATATTCATGAATTACATGGCAGAAATAAATTGCACAGAAAGGCCAAAAACAAATGGCTCAAATTACTTATGCAGGGCAGGAATACGCCTACTCTGATACCATGTTAAACACACATGGACAACACAAGAGATATGAAAGATAAATCATGCAGTACATTTTTATTAACATGAGATATACATTTATAGTACAATATGTGACTCTTGGGTTTCAGATCCGAAGGTCTCTTGGACTGCTTTTGTCCATTCGACTTCCACACTAACCCATTTAGGATTAGGTGTCCAACAAATATGTAGACACTTTTTAAAATGAGTTTTATTTTCTTGTGTGTTTCGTTAAACATATGTGTGTTGGTGGTGATTTTATACGTGATGTAGGTGGGAATTTAGCCTTTCAATACCTCTCTTATTCCTGATTGTCAATGTGAAGATTTACAAAAGAAGGCCCAAGTGATTGAAGATGAAATCTAGGTGTAGTCGAGGTCGAATAGACCCGATCATGGTCAAGTAATTGCCATAGAGACAACCACGGCTCAAATAATTTGTAATTGTGTCGCTCGAAGATACAAAACCTATTTGATATTTAATGATGAATCAAAGCAGGATGAGTGGATAGGTCAGTCATGGAAGCAACATCAGATGGATTCCTTGATGTTGGCTCTACAAAGAGAATTTTCTTATTCATCTAGCTTTTAGGTTTTAGACTCGTCTGTGGCATCGAGTATTCAAAATTGAAGTGTTGTGGCCTCTCAAGAGGCCTTTGGCATGTCACATAAGTGTCAAGGTAAAATTATTTGTCAAAAGAAATGCAAATTTTGATTTCTATGAGTTTAACACACACACACACACACACAAACATACATACATACATACATACATACATATTATATATATATATATATATATATATATATATATATATATATATATATATATATATATAATAAAATGCCCTTTGAAGGGTTTTTGGTTTCCATATAAATTGTAGGATATCTATTATTCCAGATAGAAGCTTGGACTAGTGGAAAATGGATCCATGACTCCCGAGCCCCAGTTGCAACTTGCTTTGTCCAACTTGATGTATAGAATATGCAAGAATTTGTTGCAAATTAATGAATTTTGTTTCCAGTCATAAAATCAACTCTTAATGATATGAAACTAAGTAATGGAGATTGTTTCTAGCTGACATAAACGCAACTCTTAGTGATATGAAACTAAGTCCTATACATTAGGTAGGTAAACAATTTTGTACATCACTTTGATAAGAAACTTTTCATGTTGTACAAAGGTGAGGAAAAAAATAATCAAGCTATAGTTGATATCAGATAATTTGATTAATGTCACATATACTACAATAACAATACTAAAATGAAAACAAACAAATTCATCCTCACTCTCACTTTTAAAATAGAGCAAACTGGTGATCAAAACCCCTAGGATTCGGCCTTGAGGAATACCATTTCTCTAAGAACGATGGAGCAAAGTACTTTCTCTCCTTAATATTACAAATCACTTAAATAAGATTACATTGGAAACATCAGTAATAAATGATTGGAGTTAAAGTCGACTAAACTGGACTTAATTCAAACTGAACTAGGACACTTGGAGGGAAAATTTTGACACCTAACAGATGGTTGGAATCAGATTCTCCAACACTCCCCCTTAATTAACAATGTAAACTTTGAAACGGGAACTGATACTGTTACCCGTTTCGTAGAGATAGCAACAAAATGACCCGATTTTCAAAAGTGGTAATGCAGAATACACATGTTTTTTTTAGAACATGGTTTTTGGAACTTTAATTTTTTTCATGTTCAAGGATGAAATCAAGTTTTAGAATGGTAGTGATTTTCATGCTGATTTTAAAAAGTGAGTATTCTGCATCACACCCTTTTTTTAAAAGACCTATTTTTTGACTTTTAATTTTCTAGTGTGTGAAATGTAAAAAATTATTTTCTAAATTTGATAGTTTTTGAAGTCGTCATTTTATTCATATTTTCTTGTTCTCTATTTTAATTTTTTTTTTTTTTTTTAGGGGGGTTTTTAATGTTTTGCGTTTTTAAATTAGAAAGTCGATAGTTTTAATTTTAGATAATGTACATATTTATACATCCTTAATTAATTTTTCAATCCACATGAAATAATTGTTTCTAAAAAACAACATTTTTTAACAATGGACATAAAAATAACCATTTTTAACATAAATATAACAAAAAAACTAAACGTTTTGATGATTTTTTGCTAGAATTAACATGTCAAAATCACAATTTTTATACAAAAATATTAACTAAAAATGGTCAAATAATAGTTTCTTTTATGAATTTCATGTCAAAAAAATAATAATAACAACTTTTTTTTCAAAAAATAATAATTAACTTAAAAATCAATGCAAAAATCACAAATTACAAATATTGAACACATAACAACTTTAATTCATTGATTATTCTTTTCATGAAATGTCAGAGTCAAAACATTGCAAAGCTTGATTTCCAGGTATAACTTAAATTTAATCAACAATGTCACGTAATCCAAACTCTTCATCCTCTAGAGTTTCATCATTGTCATCTTCAACAATATTTTCTGCTTCCTTTTGCGCAATTTCCTCTTCTAATGGGTCTTTGATGTCTGCAAATCTCCCAATATATGTCTTTCCAAACATTCCATGTAATGGTGATTGGGGTTCCTTTTCCTTTTTTGCCACACGTGATTCATTAAAGTCCCCTTTCCTCAACCCAATTTCTTGCATTTCATCTGGAAGAAATTGAAGAGCATTAATTCTTTGCTGAATGAAATTGCATTGTAATGGATCTTTCTCAATTGCAATGCAATTTCTTCCTTTTTGAAGGCAACATGCTAGTGTTGTACCTAATTATCAAGCACAAAAAAATAATGAAGTAAATTAGTACAATGACATATTAATTAAAAAAAAGAACATATTGAAATTCAATTCCATGTGGCAAAACCTACCTGAGCCAGAAAATAAATCCAGAACCCAATCTCCTTCATTTGAACATATGTCTATAAGATAGTTAATCAATAATTGTGGTTTCTGATAAATGTTAACTATCTCTCCTTTCGTTTCTTTGTCTTCATATGTTAGTTTTCTCACAACAGCATCATAAGTCAATATTTGGCTATGACTCTTTCTCTCCACCCGATTAAAAATCATAGACATATGGCTATCATCTTTTGCCCAACTATCAATATGAATGAACTGACAGTCATTTATAAATTGTTGATCTTCATTGTTAAGAAGATTTGACTTTTGCCTGTAACATAAAATAGTAAAAGTTCAATTAACTTGTACATAAATGAATTTTTCAACATTAATCAAATATACCTTTAAACATCTTACCATGTAAGCTGCATCCTTGAATTTGATTTCCCCTTGAAGCTTGACAATACCATTGCCAATTGTGTGTCTGAATGAAATGTCACAAATCTCCATAATGGTGATGATGTCAATTCCATAAATCCCGCCACCACTTTATTAAAAGCTTGATAAGTATAAGGGTCACTATCATAGTAAATGTTTGGAATATTGAAACCATGGGGAATATTTGCAATAACTAGGGCATAATCCCTTTTTGGTACGAGTTTAGCAATGTCTTCACAGTCGCCTTGTATTACTTGATATTGAATAGTGTCTAGCCCATTCCAAATGAAATGATTAAAAGTTGGATCAAGTACAACATTCTTAATACGTTGCTTTCTCAGTCTTTCAATCTTTATTTTTTCAATAAAAGTCTTGAAACTGTCTGGTGCTCCATTATCTTCTTTCTTCATCTTTTACCAAACAAACAAATGTATGTGTAAGTTTTAAATTAAAAATAGTACACACATGATTAAAACTGAATGTATAAATCAAGTTACCTTTTTAAATGCAAGATAAAAAGCTTTTAATGTTGATGTAGAACTTGAATTTGGATAGTTGCGTACAACATCATCCCAACTATCTTCATTCAACAGTTTAACCATTTGTTCCTGAATTTTCATGTAAACTTTGCGACTGCATAGATAAAGTAAGAAAAAGTTAATATAATGATATGTATAACAAATGCTACCAATAACAACATGTTTTATTTAAAAGATAACTATAATCCTGGAAATAAGTAAAAATAATTCAGCAAACTTACTTTTGAAATTCTTCAGACATTTCTTCCAATGATAGTTCCCCTGACCTCACACGAGATATTATTGTTTTGACAATTTTTTCATCTTTCACTCCTTGCATCGCCCTCCAAGGCGTGATGGTCATATCGTCTGGAAGTTGCTTCATTTCAGGAGCTGATTTATTGTTGCTACATATCAATGGCTTAGACTTTTTGACCCTCTGGTTTTTAATGCCAATGTCTTCCCACATGCTAAAAATGTCATCAATCAAATTCCAAATATCTCCAGTTCTAAATGCCAATTGGAAAATGTTATCAATACCTCTGAATAAATCACTATATCTGCTGTCTTTTCCACCTTTTGAATTGGTTTTCTCTTCAATTTGATAGCCTATTTCCATACAACATTCCTTTCGGAAATCTGCAGTAATATTTATCTTATCCCCACCACATTTTTCTAGGAATTCACTATGAATAAATCTAACCTTTTGGATCAAAGTCATAGACATCCTATATTCATTATCTGAATTATGATCCAATGCCACTAACTTTGCTTCTGTTTCATTTAAATCAGCATAAATGACACATTTCATTGTTTCAAAACGTGGTTTATTAGGATATTCCTCCATCAATTGTCTTTGAGCTTCAACAGAATGGTTCCCCCCAAGCACATAATAATTGTATTCAAAACATTTTGACTTATCAAATGCTTCTTTGTTGGAACTTGAAGTGGATCAACAAGAAGCACATAACTAACCACATGAGCATATGGATTGTACCTCATCAATGTCTTCAAGTTGTGAACATGCAGATGATGTGGCTTTCTGATTTGATATTGGCATTGTCCTTCACTTGCCTTATAGGTTTGTCTGACATTTAACTGAAATGTACGACCACCATCAATTAAGTTTCTCTTTGTCAAATTCTGTCGAATGGCATTTTGTTTTGTTTTGATTATGCCATCATCTAAATCAACTCCTGGTGTAATGATTTCTCTGCTTTCATTTGAAGTTTCACTAGGTTCTTGACTGCTGGTAATGACTACTTCAAGATCTTCAACTCTACTTTTTTTTGTCATAACATTTTCAAGAGATCTATTCTTGGGCATTGTTACTTCTGGTCTTTTATGACCTTCTTCAGTTCCAATGTCATCTTCAGTAATGGCAACATATGCTTCATTGTCAATTTCAACTTCATCGTCCTCAAAAGTGACTTGTTTACCCTTGCTAGATTTATCCACCAGAGGCCTTTTTTTCTGATTCTTTGGATGTAGTTTTGTAGCATCATCAATTACTACATTTTCCATGTTTTCCATATCTTCTTCTGACACTGAGTAAAAATGGCTGACAACTTTCATGATATCATTCTCTATGTAATGAATGCCTCCCAACCTAATTGAACAACTTTCAACAAAATTCTGCCAAACAAAATATCATATGTTAATATAAACAAAGTTAAAAAAATATAGCGAGACACTTTCAAAACGCAAAATAAAAATACAAATAACAATACTTACGATGTTTTGTGTCATCTCATTTACGATTTGTTTACACAACTTTGTAGATACCTGTCTCGTGTCATATAATGAATATGATAGTCGGTATTTAATCCTTTCATGTGACTTGGGAGCTTTTGTAAGTACGTAAACAACTTCAGTGTTTGTTACCGAACACATATCTATGACTCTTCCCATCACCTCCAAATTTTCATTATTTTGGGATATATCAATGTATAGATATATATTCACAGTTGTGCTCTCTCTTTCTTTCACATACCAGACTCTTGATGGAAATTTCACCTCTTTTGAACTTTTCCAATCTGAGATTAGGTTCTTATCACTTGAAGCACTTGAAATATTTGTAGGCATGAGCTCAGGTAGAGTTCGTTCACCAATATTTTTTGAAGATACACCTTTAAGTCTCTTTGGTCCAGAAAGATTCACAGAAATTTTCCTTGATGCCATTTTCCTAAAAAAAAACACATAAATTAGTAAATAAAAAAACACATTAACTTAAATTAATAACAAAAATATACCATAAATTTTTTATTTGTATAATCAGAATTGCCCAGCCACCTCTAACGGGCAGGCGGGTCGATGGGCGAGTGGGAGGTCAGGTGAGGGATAATGAGGCTAAGCAGACATTTAGGCAAGTATGGGTGAGCCCCTACCCACGCGCCCCCCACAACCCCCTAAGCTTCCTCCCTCCCTACCCCTCACCCCACCCCCTACCGTCCCCCCACACCCCCGCCCCCAAAACCCCCATCCGCCGCCCCCAAACCCCCTACACCCCCCAACACCTCCCCGCGACCGCCCCTCCCCACTGCGCCCACCGCTCCCCACACCACCCCCCGCTACCCCACCTCCAACATCCCTGCGCACTAGCCCCCCCCCCAAACCCTTATCCCCCCCCTACACCTTACCCGCGCCCTACCCTTACCCCTCCCCTACCCCCCCCCCCATCCCCCCCCTACCCCACCCCCCCCCCCCTACACCCTACCCGCGCCCTACCCTTACACCCCCCCTACCCCCCTATCCCCCCCACCATACCCCCCCTATCCCCCCCGCTACCCCACCCCCCCATCCCCCCACCCTACCCTACCCCTACCCTACCCCACCCTCCCCATCCCCCCACCCTACCCTACCCCTACCCCACCCCACCCCAACACCCCGTACCCCACCCCACCCCTACCCCCCCTACCCCACCCTATCCATCCCCGTCCCCACCCCCCACCCCATCTCCCCCATCCCCCCCCGTCCCCACCCCCCAGCCCCCACCCCATCCCCCCCACCTCCCACCCCATCCCACCCGGCCCTCCGCCCCACCCCCCAACCCATCCCACCCGGCCCTCCCCGCCCTCACCCGCCCTCACCTGCCCCACCCGCCCTCCCCGCCGTCACCCAGCCCACCCGCCCTCCCCCCCCTCACCCGGCCCACCTGCCCTCACCCGCCCCCTCACCCGGCCCTCCTCGCCCTCACCCGCCCTCACTTGACCCTCCCCGCCCTCACCCGGCCCACCGGCCCTCCCCACCCTCACCCGGCCCCCCCGCCCTCACCCGCCCCCCACCCGGCCCACCTTGCCCTCCCTCCCTCACTGGCCCACCCGCCCTCCCCTCCCTCACTCGGCCCTCCCGCCCTTTCCCGGCCCACCCGCCCTCCCCGCCCACCCCGCCCACCCGCCCCCCCCTCCCCCTCCGCCGCCCCTCCCCTCCCCGGCCCCCTCCACCTCCCCCTCCGCCCGCGCAGGGCCACCCCGGGCTGCCCCGCCCCACCCGACCGACGGCGGGTCGATTCCGGGAATCGACCCGCCGCGGTCGGGTGGGGCGGGGCGGTCGGGGGGTGGCGCTGCACCCACGTAGCGCCACCGCCGGGCCGCCCCGCCCCGCCCGACCGGTGGCGGGTCGATTCCCGGAATCGACCCCCGCCGGTCGGGCGGGGTGGGGCGGCCCGGGGGTGGCCCTGCGCGGGCGGAGGGGGAGGCCGAGGGGGCGGGTAGGGGCAGCGGAGGGGGAGGGGGTCGGGGAGGGCGGGTGGGCGGGGAGGGCGGGAGGGCGGGGAGGGCGGGTGGGCCGGGTGGGGATGGGGAGGGCGGGTGGGGATGGGGGGGGGGTGGGGATGGGGGGGATGGGGGGGGGGGGGGGGGGGGGGCGGGGTAGGGTAGGGTAGGGGGATGGGGGGAGTAGGGTAGGGTAGGGGGGGGGGGTAGGGCTAGGGGCAGAAGGGGGGGGGGGGTAAGGGTGGGTAGGGGTAGGGGCAAAAGGGGGGGGTAAGTGGGCACGGGGAAGGAGTTAGGGGGTGGGGCCCATGGGGCCGGCATTAAGGAAGGGGGGAGGAGTTGTGATTGGAGGGGAATGGGAATTAGGGGCTTGGAAAAATTATTAATTTAAAAAAAAAAAACTTCTTCGACGTTAAATTAATTTAATATGAAAATTCAAAAAAATAAATTGAACTTACCTTTCAATTGCGATAATTCTTCGTTGAATATGTTGTTGATAGCAATATAGCTGCTCCACAAATTCACATCTTTCAACGAACTTCAGAAAACCTAGATGTGAGGTAAGTAATAGTGATAACGAAATTTAATATATAAGTGAAAATACGAAGATGTTTTTCTGTATGATTAATGTGGGATAATTTGTTTTAAATTATTATAGAGCGAATATTGTAGAGTTATTTTACAATGGATTGAATGTGGGATTAATTTGTTTTAGAATATATTATAAAAATTAAAAAAAAAAAATTTAGTTGTTTACTAAATATTATATACTTTAACTATAATTTGTTTTAAATTATTATAGAGCGAATATTGTAGAGTTATTTTACAATGGATTGAATGTGGGATTAATTTGTTTTAGAATATATTATAAAAATAAAAAATAAAAAATTAGTTGTTTAGTAAATATTATATACTTTAACTATTAGAATAATTAATATAGAAGTTGTTGTTTACAATTTGAATTTCAGTGATTGATTTCATAAAAAAATTTAGTTTATGTTTTTCAATGAATTGTAGAATAAAATAATAAAGGTAAATAAATCTAACAAACTTTTGGAGGGAATAATTTTGGAGGGAATATTTCATTCTTTAAGCTATATAATATTCTTAGGAGACTCCATTTGTATCATTCAACATCTTCTATTTGAAAGGGATGGATTGTTCTGATGGTGAAGTTTCGGTTTATACACCATCAACATCTTCATCGCATAACAACTCTATTCATATTGATGAATATAGTGGGAATTCTTCCACTATGAATAGAAAGTCAATTCTTCCACTTAGTCCCGATTCTAAGGACTATGAAAGCAGCGGTGATGAAGAGCATGATGGTGAAGTTCAAAAGAATGGAGTGTCATGATGTCCACTTAGTCCTAATTCTGAGGACTATGAGAGTAGCAGTTTTGAAGAGCGTGATGGTCAAGTTCAAAAGAATGGAGGGTTACGGTGTCCACTCAGTCCTAATTCTGAAGACTATGAGAGCAGCAGTTTTGATGTGCATGATGGCGAATTTCAAAATAATGGAGTGTCACGGTGTCCACTTAGTCCTAATTCTAAGGACTATGAGAGCAGCGGTGATGAAGCGCGGGATGATGATTTTCAAAAGAATGGAGTGTCAAAGTGTCCAGTTAGTCCTGATTCTAAGGACTATGAGAGCAGCAATGATGATGAGTGTGATAATGAATTTCAAAATAACGGAGTGTCAAAGTCTCCAGTTAGTCCTAATTCTAAAGACTATGAGAGCAACGATGATGAAGCGCGGGATGATGATTTTCAAAAGAATGGAGTGTCAAAGTGTCCAGTTAGTCCTGATTCTAAGGACTATGAGAGCAGTAGTGATGAAGCGCGGGATGATGATTTTCAAAAGATTGGAGTGTCAAAGTGTCCAGTTAGTCCTGATTCTAAGGACTATGAGAGCAGCAGTGATGAAGAGCGGGATGATGATTTTCAAAAGATTGGAGTATCACAATGTCCTCTTAGTCCTGATTCTAAGGACTATGAGAGCAGCAGTGATGAAGCGCGGGATGATGATTTTCAAAAGATTGGAGTATCACAATGTCCTCTTAGTCCTGATTCTAAGGACTATGAGAGCAGCAGTGATGAAGCGCGGGATGATGATTTTCAAAAGATTGGAGTATCACAATCTCCTCTTAGTCTTGATTCTAAGGACTATGAGAGCAGTAGTGATGAAGCGCGGGATGATGATTTTCAAAAGATTGGAGTATCACAATCTCCTCTTAGTCCTGATTCTAAGGACTATGAGAGCAGCAGTGATGAAGAACAGGATGAGAGCAGCAGTGATGATCCAATGATGGAGATGTTGCCAAGAAATATTGTATCGAGGAGTAGGAGCAGACCTTTTCGTATCAATGCAAACTATTCTAGTTATACAAGGGGTAGAGCAGAATATCTGACGAGAAGAAGTTCTATCAGCGCTCTCATTTCAAGTGAATGTTGCCAAAAAAATTGCTTGAAACGTATGGATTTCACATTTGCATTAGAAAGAAGGAAGAGATATTTGTCAATGAATAAAAGCATGCAAAACTCATATTTAGTTGGCTGCATGCAATCTACATTGTCAGGTTATGATTATCATATTAGGAATTTATTATTGTGTAGAAAAGCTTTCAAAATGTTTCATTCAATTGGGAATTTTCGTCTCTCGAGAATTCAAGAAAATTTGGAAAAGGATCCCACATTTTATTCAGAAGTACGTTATAAAAGACAGTTTGGGCCATTATCAAATACTGCAATGTCATGGATGAAATATTTCTTTTCAAAGCATGGAGAGTGTATGCCAAATAGAGAGACAATACATATTCCAGATAATTTTTCAAGACGAGAAATCTACAACTTATACAAAGAATATGCAGAAAGTGCTGAGGGACAAGGCCAGTTTATTACATATCAATATTTTGTGAAGATATGGAAGAAAGAATTCAATAATGTTCGTATTCCTAAGAAGACAAGGATGGGGATTTGCAGTACATGTGCTTCTCTTAAATAAAAAAAGGACAAATGTGAAGGCTCAGAAAGAGGTAAGTGTTCATAACTTTTACTTTCAAAATTGTATAGTCATCAACTATGAAAACATATTTCTTAATGAATTTCTTTTATGTTGTGTAGATTTAATTGTCAAAGAACTTCAGGAGCATCGCGAACAACAAACAAATGAAACGAAGAAGTTGTACAAGCATCGAAAGAAGTGTTATGATAATCCAAATAAATATTTGGGTTTGATAATTGATGGTATGGACGAGAAGAAAACACTTTTACCACATTTTGTTCGCACACCCAAAAATCTACAAGAGAAAAATTTTATTCAGTTTCACTTGGTTGGTTGTATGGTCTTCAATGGGAAAATGTTGCCAAGGGTGTACTTCACAGCTCCAAATATTCATAATGATGCAAATCTGACCATAACCATAATTCATGATGTGATTTCTCATTGGTCTGGTAATCTTCCTGAAGTTTTGTATCTACAATTGGACAACACTTGCCGTGAAAACAAAAATCAGGTTGTTTTTGGGTATCTGAACATGCTTGTTGAATTGAGAATTTTTCAAAAGGTAAAGGTTGGTTTCCTTCTTGTTGGGGACACTCATGACCATATTGATCAGATGTTCAGTCGTTTTTAGTCACATTGAGGAGGAAGGAAGTTGGGAGCTTGCCATCACTAATTGAATGTATTAAGAAATCATACATGCCAGAGCCTGCTTTTGAAGTGTTGGAAGAAACTGTTGACATGCGAAGGTTTATTCTAGGATCATATGGTGAGGGTAAATACATTGAACAACTTAATGATATTAGCTTCCAACATCAATTTCGTATAAAAAAAATTGATGGGAAAACACTAATATGGGGCAAGAAGTTTTCAACTACTACAGAATGGGCACCGTCATCAGGTTTGCAATTTTTGAAGTTCATTCTAGATCGTCCAATATTTGCATCAAAAATATTGTTATTACAATCAGTTGGTGAAGTTCAGAATGCACGCAGACAGAATAGACATATAAATTATTCTGATTGCCTAGAAGAAATTAAAAAATGTATTAGATATACATATGAGTACTTTGACATTGCTGATTCAGTTTGGTGGGAGTCATTTTTCAATAATCAAAGTGATATCATTTCAACAACAACCAATGAAGATATACCTTTGAAAAATCCATTTATTTGGCCACAAAATGTGTCGAATGAACAAGAGGAAGTAAACATTGTTGAACAACAACAAACTCAAGGTATTATTAATTCTTCACAGGCAATGGAAAGAGAGATGTATATTGGTTCCAGAAGATCTCGTGCACAACGTGAATCCATGGAAGACCTTTATAGGGGTTCAGTACATGATATTAAGGAGGGTTGCATGATTGCAGTGCTAGCAGATGGAGATCCCAAAGGCTATCCATTTTGGGTTGCTAAAGTTATAAAGGTCTTTACAGAAAATGAGGATGTTACAAGTGTTGAAGTACATTGGTATGCCACAAATACACACCCATTCAATGGTGTGTATAACCTAGAGATGGTAGTTGACAAAAAAAATGGTGGAAAAAGAAAAAGAAAGGGTACAAATATAAATCGCTGCTGCACAGACATATTACAATTGGAGGATGTTGACATACTTGTTTATGACTTCCATTTAACAAAGAGAGGAACTCTTTGCTTCAAGACGATAGAGATTCTGAAAAGGTTGTTACCAGAAGGAATAGTGTTGACATGGGAGTCTGCTGAAACCAGTCGTAGATCTAGAAGACTTTTGAAGCCTGGAATGTTGGGCATGCATGTGGACTCAGATGGGGCACTAGTTGATGAAAGAGAAGAATATGGAACATCTTCGTTAGCATCCAGTCACTCATCTGAAGATGTGAATTGTGATGGTGTGCAAGAAAATATGAGTGATTTTGAATAATTGTTTAAGACAGATTATATAACTGATGTATGCATCATATCTTCAAATAAAATTAATGTTTTCCATATGTTGTTAAATGAGAAGTTATGAAGCATTTTTATGTTGTTGGATTATGTCTTAAGTATGATAAATTTTATTGTTTAAATATCTACAATGCAATATCAACTTAGAGATATAATGTCTGTTTTATTCAGTATACAAATAAAGACTTTTGATTTCATTGACTGATATACTTTGTTCATAATGTCATGGTTTTTTAATTTTATAGTTGAAAAAATTTCAATTTCTTTTGTATCTACCATGGTGTGGTTGAAAACATGTTAAATTTATACTTAGGAAATAAAAATGATATTCTACCAGAAACATTAATGTGTTTTTTCCTTAAAAATTAACTTTTTTTGAGACATAAAAAATTGGTTTTATTAGCATTTTTTAAAAAGTTTGAAAATTGACCCTAAGAAAAAAAAACGTTATTCCAGTAGCATCACTTTCGTTTTGAAGCTATATTTTGCACGAAAATTTCGTAGTAAATTTCTTAGTCACCGCCATTTTTAAAACACGTTCAAAATTGGCACCTAAAAAAAAAAAACATCGTTCCAGTATACACACTTTTCGTTTTTAGCACTGTTTTTGATTTTTTTTGGGGTTTTTGGGCCAGAGTTCCCGTTTTGAGTTTATAGTTCCCGTTTCAAAGTTTACATATTTAATTACAACCACATAAAAAATTCAATTAAGCTACCTACTTGTCTATGTCTCAGCTAGGCTTACAATTTAAAGATTGACTTCAATTTCTCTGCTTCTCTTTTTCCAGATCCTATAGCCTCTAAATTGTTTCATCTCTTTCTTCTTGTTGTATCTTTCAAACCTCAATTTCTTCATTTGTTCGATCATAAAGAAGATAAGTTCGATGACCTGTTCTCCTCAGCCGAGTCAATGTCCCAAGTTAAATCGGTGGCTAGAATGGAATACAAAGATGACAGGTTAGTTGAATTCAACAGACTTAGAGAACAGAGGTTGCAAACTCTGCCTCTAGATCTGTTAGCAACAACCCCAACAACAGAATCAAGCGAGCCTGAACAGTGACTTACTAAGGAACCTCCTATTACATCAAAAGAACAGGAGGAAGTGCATATAAAAAATCAAGAGGAAACCGAAATGAAAGAGCAGGAACAGAGCAGCATAGAGGTGAATGTAGATACTCAAATTGACCCGAAATTGCCCCAGGAAAGGCAGCAATTCGACTCAATTATCAGTAATCTTCAGTGCTCTAAAGATGCCGAGACATCAAAAGCGTCTGATACACAGGAGACAACTTCAAAATAGGTTCCAAGTGGAACCAATGGCCTACCCAGTTCGAAAGAAGTAGAGATAATCCCAAAGGATACCTCCGATCAGATTATTTTGCAAATAGAAGAAATTCCTCCCTTAGATTTCTTCTATAGCCCAAGACACAAAGTTGTGGTAAAACGACAAAGGAAAAGGAGAAGGATTGATAAACCTTCCCTATTCCCAGAACAAACAGTGATGGGCAACGTGGTTTGGAAGGAGGAATTTGACCCCTCTGATGACCTAACAAAACTATCACAATATGTTGGAGCCTATTCGGCAGCGACAATAGACAAGGCATCAGAGGTGAGTATTTTATTAAAAACAAAAGACCTGGAGATCTTTTCACTACAAGCACAACTATTAGAGGCACAGCAGAAGGCAGAACAAGCAGATCGGCAATTTTTAACACAACAACAAATAAATAATCAATTGACTAAACAATTGCAAGAAGAGAAACAGAGGATTGATCACAGTGTAGTCCAAAAGCACAAAGAGCTGTCTGAGGCATTGGTACAACTGAAAGCAGCGAATGAACAAATGTTGAAGTCAAAAGATGAGCAAATTGCTCAACTATCAGCCCAGCTAGAGAAAACAAACAATCTTCCACAGCTAACTGAATTTAGAGCAGAGGCATTACAAATAAACAAGGCATTGATAACACAGATAAAGCTTTTATGTCAACAGATCACCCAGGCGGAACCGTTATGCGATTTGACGACATGAATAAGTGAAAAATCTGAAAAAGCTAGAACATACTTGGATCAAGCCGATGAAACATTAACTAATTTTCTTGAGTGGCAAGATACTGATCAGGGACAGGCGGCTAATCTACCAAAGATTTTAGAATCACATAAGGAGATATTATTTACAGAATGGCAGTCCCAGTTAATGAAAGCAGAGAGAGCAATTTCGAGATGCAAATCAACCATAAGTAATTTGGTTGAATTGGTTAATAATACTCTCTACTTGTCTAACATGATTTCTCAATGTACTCCAGGTAAATTGACAGCGGTGAAAACATTGGAGCAGTCATGTTATCCGGAACTAGAGAAAAATGGCAGATTAATCGCAGGAATTTATAGTTTAACATGTGACACCTATTGGTTCTTCTTAGTCAAACCATACAGCCAAAGGGCCGCCCTCAAATGCCTTACAGATGCAATCGGGTATATCATTCCTGATATACAGGATGCCACCTATGCTGCCCAACTGAATTCTCGCCTTAACAGACCACCCGAAGTGGAGCCAATGCTTACGATATGCCAGCTCAGGTTTAAAGGCAAACAACCTAAATGATGATTCATGCCGCCGACTGCCAGATTGTTGTGAAGGAGATATTCAAAATCAATTGATACCAATTAAGTAGGATTTCAGTTTCATAGGTAGTTAGCTTAATTAAGTATTTATAGACCCTTTCATTGTATTTGGAAAGGGTCGTAAGTTTTGTACATGAGTTAAAACCTGAAGTTGCACTATTGTACTTCAGGTATATTCTTTTATAAAACTAGGCCAATCATCTGATTTTGACAAAGAAGCTTTTATGCGAATGTGCACTATTGTCTTTGTTTGAAAGTATTTCTGCATTGGAAGAAGAATTTCAAATAGTGATTGATATTGGGAGTGATAATCAGCTCATATGGTACTATTATCTATGTCTGAGTTCATTCTTTTTATATGAATTGTCATTTGATCGCTTTTAGTATTATCGGATATATGTATGTGTTTTAACATCATTCTTTATTCCTTCCACTATTGGATGTTTACAATATGCTTTTCTTCTGATCATATATGTATCAATGATATAAATGATAAGTGTAGCAATATTGTGTTAATAACTTTGTTTAACTATTTAAACAAAGTAATCATTGAATGAATAAATGTCTATTTTTATTAGATAGAGTCATCTAGATGTCTGTCAATAGACAAAGATCATCAAGCGCTACATTTCAAAGAATAATAGCTCTCGAGATTAGTAGTAGTTCTTTTATTTTGCTGATAGATTAAATTATTCACCTATCGTTAGATTAGATAATCAGTCATTCATCCACCCCTTTTATTCATTTCTGGGAAACTGGTCCCATTATCCCCAATTGGAGCCACCATTCCAAATGGAAAAGGAGCTGTATTAAGGTCCGGACCGGGTGGTTATCCCCCAATGTTGTTGCAGCGATTTTTGAGGCATCAACATTTTTGGTGCTAGAAGGAGGGCTATCAATTGTGAATGGCAAGCAAACCCAAATCTACAGACCATTCTAAGAGTAATTCTCCCTCCACATCGCCTCGTACTTCCCAATTGCATGCTAGTTCTCCTATATCCAAACAAGAAGAAGAGGAATCAACTACCACTGCTCAAACCCACCATACTCCAGAACAATTAAGTCTTGAATCTCCTAAAGTTCAGTCTCTTATCCATAAACTTCAGAGCTTCTCGATATCACCACAAAAATCTGAGGTATCTCAAAGCAGTGCGACTTCGCAATTCAATTTACCTCACCCTCTCACCAGACTTCAGAGTGGAAAAGCTCGGTATTGAACCTACTGAGTTCCCTTTACCCAAAAGGAAAAAGGCGAGGAAAAACACTGAAGGATCTGATAGTGAAGAATTTTCATCCACATCCTCCATCTCACCTTCCCCAGTGCGAAGTCAACCATCCACTCCTTCATCACACATTGTTGTTCATCAGGGATTAGCAACTTCAGCATCCCAACCTGCGCAATCCTTAATATCAACTCCTTCCCAGACTTCTGGAAGTTCAACAGTAATATCATCCACTACTGTGGTTATAATGGCAGATCCATGGACCAGGCCTGGTGCAGTCAACATGCCTGCTGCATTGTATGCATTACCTAATGCACCCGAGAAATGGCTACCCAAGTTTAATCCAGATGATGGAACACAAGCTGAGGAACATATTAATAACTTCATGTTGGCAGTTAATTTGAAGGGAGTTACGGAGCAAGATGTTGTCGTTAGGCTTTTCCCTTATACTTTGCAAGGATCAGCAGGATTCTGGTATTTTTCCTTGTCTTCTGGTTCAATTACCAGTTGGACGACTTGCCAAGAACAGTTTCTTACTAAGTATGGAGATGATAGGTCTTTAGCTACATTAATAAATGATCTCTCCAATCTTAGGATAGAGCATAGGGAACCAATTAAAGAATTTAATGCGCGATTCAATAAACTCTTGAATAAAATCCCAACGGCCTCCAAACCAGGTGAGCAAATCTGAAGCGAGTGGTATATAACTGCCCTACCTGCCAATATAGCTATTTTTGTAGACAGGGCTGGAAAACCAACTTTAGCTGAAAACATGAAAGAAGCACTTGCTGTGGAGAAACGTATTAATGCTCTAGAGAAGAAAGCTGCTCTTGAAGATAGAAAAACCAAAAAAGTTTCTTTTAAAGATGATTCAAAGAAGAAAACCCCTAAAGATCCATATGACATGGAGGGTCTACAAAAGGTCCTCAAGACTATGTCAAATGAAATGGTTGAAATCAAAAAACAGGTAGCTGAAACCTCAACCAAAAGACCCTTTAAGAATTACAAGAAAACTGAATCAAAACCACCGAATGTTATATCTAATGCAGATTCAGATCTTGATGAAGGAGAAGAATAAACAACTTCACCAACTGATGAAGAAGAGGAAGTTGTTGAGTTTCATGGAATGTGGTATTTTATATTGCCAAACTCTGATACAGAAAATGAAGAAGAAGCGTTTCCTGTCACTACTAGGAGTAAAAGTACCTCCGAACCTATTCAGACAACTTCAAAGAAAAGGAGTGCAGGTGCTACTACAACAAAGGAAAAGGTATCCCCAAAGAAGCCACCTGTAACAGTTCCACAAAACCAACCTTCAACCTCAAATATTCCGTCAACATCTAAGACATTGGTAGTGTCTGATTGAATGGATTACAATATTGTTGATGACATTAAAAAGACTAAGGCAAACATTACCATGTTTGAACTTAGTAAATTGAAACATCAGCAAAAATTGCTTCTCAAAGAATTAAATGCTATTCCTACTTCACCCCTTCCCAGTGCTAAAGCTGCAAATGATGCAGGTCAACCACCTTCTAGTATGGTTGAAGCTATAGACGCAGTTCTGATTGGAGATGGATCAAATTCTCATACTCCACCTTTCCTTCTAACCTATGAGATCTATAATAGAAACCTGCACAACTGTTTGATTGACTCAGGGGCATCTTCTAATATAATTCCAGCTTCAGTTTGTTCCAAACTGAACATTGAACCCCAAAAGTCCGCTATTCATATTGTGCAGTTGGACAGGACCAAAGTACAGGTTTTAGGGGAAATCAACTCAGTAACTATCAGGCTATTAGCTGATCCTAAAGTAGTTCAAAGAATCGATATTTTGATCGCCGATATACCTGAATTTTATGGTTTGATCTTGAGTAGGGATTGGTTTGAAAAACTCCATGGGTATATTTCTACTGATTGGTCCCATATGTGGCTTCCCTACAAGGGAAAGCCAAATCAAATAAAAATTGATCGGGAGAAACACATGACCCATATAGTTACAGAATTTGAACAAGAAAACCAACCAATAGCATTTAATAACAACATTTTGGGGAATTATTCATCTGAGTCATTCTTTGGCAACTTCACTGCCCAGCCATCTCCTTTCTCAGTAAACAATTCTACATCTCAGATCGAAAATTATTCACAAACAGATAGGTCAAGATGTTTTAATGATACTGAGGAAACTATAAATAAAATTGTTAATACTTCTTTATTTTTGTCATTATATTTTGATTGGTCCAAGTCTAGCGAGGGCTCAGGAGCAGGATGTATTTTGGTTAGCCCACAAGGAGAAAAAACAATGCTGTCCTGTAGGCTAGAGTTTGAATGCATGAATAATACAGCTGAGTACGAAGCCTTAGTCCAAGGACTATATAAAGCGATTGGCCTCAAGGTCCAATATTTGAAAGTGTTTGGAGATTCTGAAATGATTATTAAACAGGTAATGAATACAATTCATTGTCTTTCTAGCCATCTCAAACATTATCAGTCGCTGGTACAGGAACTCACCTCCCACTTTTCGGCATTAAATATTTCTTCCATTCCCAGGTCTCAAAATTCAGCAGCCGACCTGCTAGCCAATGTTGCTTCCAAGCTCCTACCTTCTGAAGATTATAGCCCAGATAGATTTTCAGTAGAATTACTTTTTAGGCCATCAATTCCTGACAATGTCACTAATTGGAGAGTGTTCAACCACGATGAAGACATTTTACAATTTTTAACTTCTGAAAAATCCTATGATGATCAAATCATTGAGGAAAACGAGCATGACCTTCAAATGCGAGGTAAATATGAGGAAAATTCAATCCCAAAGCCTGTGGTGAAGCTTGAGGATCTTTATGATATTAAAGACAGGTTTAAACTTGTGACCAATACAAAGCTCCAAAGTTCTACCTTAAGGTTTGAATTGATAAACCTTGGCACTGAGCAAACTCCTCAAAATATTAATTTAGGATTAGGACTTTCCGTGGAAGAAAAGGAAGCATTCATTAGACTGTTATGGAAAAATAAACATGTTTTTGCTTGGAAATATGACGATTTAAAGACATATGATTCATCCATCATCCATCATACCATTCTGATGCTTCCCGAACAGAAACGAATTCAGCAGAAGTTGAGAAAAATACATCCAAACTTAGAGAGTCAAATAAAATCGGAACTCAATAAACTCTTGAAAGCTAAGATTATTTTTCCCATGCGGCACTCAAACTGGGTCTCCAATATGGTGCCTGTCAGAAAGAAAAATGGCGACATCAGGATTTGCATATATTTCAAAAATTTGAATAAGGCGAGTCTAAAAGATAATTTCCCATTACCTACTATGGAGCAGATACTCCAATCAGTGGCAGGTTCTGAGTTGATGTCCTTTTTAGAAGGATTTTTAGGATATAACCAAGTTTTAGTCCATCCTGATGACCGACTCAAAACCACATTCAGAACAAAATGGGGAACGTATGCGTATCAGAAAATGCCTTTCGGACTTATTAATGTAGGAGCCACGTTCCAAAGAGCGATGGATATAGCCTTTAAAGGGTTGATTAACAAAATAGTAGTCGTCTACTTAGACGATATTACTGTATTTTCTAAAGAGAAATCCAATCATTTGCATGATTTAAATCAAATCTTTCAACGCTGCAAAAGGTACGGTATTTCACTTAACCCTAAAAAATCCTTCTTCGCTCTTGACCAAGGAAAGCTCTTAGGCTTTATTGTTTCTAAAGATGGCATTTATATTGATCCAGACAGGATCAGAGAAATCTCTGAAATCCCTTTCCCTCATAATAAAAAATCCATGCAATCATTTTTGGGCCAAATCAATTTTGTCAAATGATTCGTTCCAGACTTTTCTCAAATTATTTTGCCACTTCAAACTATGATTAAGAAAAATTCAGTCTTTAGATGGGGATCAACAGAAAAGGAAGCGTTTGATTTAATCAAACAATCAATAATCAATGCCCCTGCTTTAAATACTCCTAATTTTTCTAATCATTTCACATTGTATACTATCGCATCCGATTTGTCTTATGCAGCAGTACTCACACAGATTAACAATCACAATTTGGAAGCACCCATTTCATTCTATAGTTCAAATCTTCAGGGTGCTGAATTGAATTACTTCAAAGTATAAAAACAAGACTTTGTTGTATATAAAGCTGTCAAACATTACAGACCCTTCCTTTTAAAAGCTCATACAAAAGTTATAGTTCCTTTCCCTGCAGTAAGGCAACTATTAATCCAAGGGGAATTAGGTGAAAAAAGGGCTAATTGGGTTACAGCACTTCAAGAATATGACTTAGAAATTAAACCAGCAAAGATTGTTAGAGGCCAAGGTTTTTGCAGGTTATTGGCAGGAGCATCCCACATTCAAGACTCAGGTGATACAGATCAAACTGAAGAGATCAACCAGATAAGTATCACTGATTCTAAATCACAATATGCTGACTTAATCTTTTATTTGAAAAATGGATATGCACCTCCTAGCCTGTCTTACAAAAACAAAAGGGCCATTAGATTAAAAGCAAAAAATTTCACAATTATTGATGATGTGCTTTTTAGGAAAAATTATGATTCAATCTTATTAAGATGCCTAGAAAAACCTGAAGCACAAAAGGTTTTGCAGGAATTACATGATGGACCAGCAGGAGGACATTTTGGAGCTGACACAACAACCCACAAAGTCATTCATGCTGGATATTATTGGCCCACTCTGTTTAGAGATGCTCATGAATATGTAAGGAAATGCCGTAACTGTCAAACTTCTAGTGGAAGACAAAGAAAACCATCTTTCCCTTTGCAACCAGTCAACATTAAACAACCATTTGAGCAGTGGGGATTGGACATCATTGGAAAAATTACTCCACATTCTTCCAAACAACATAAGTATATCCTTACCGCTACTGATTATTTTGCTAAGTGGGTTGAAGCAATTACTTTAAAGACAACAAATTCTGAGGCAATTATAGAATTCATAGATCAATTCATCATTACCAGGTTTGGTGTTCCAAATGCTCTTGTTTTTGATAATGCATCTTATTTCTCAGGCAATGCTATGTTTTATTTCGCTATTAAAAGAGGATTTAAATTGAAATATTCTGCTAATTACTATCCCCGGGGTAATGGTTTAGCAGAGTCTACAAATAAAAATCTGATTAAAATTATTAAGCGAACTATCAAACAGAATCATAAAAACTGGCACAAATCCTTAATATTTGCATTATGGGCTGATAGGATAACGCAGAAGGCTTCCATAGGTTCTTCCCCGTTCAATCTCATACATGGAAAAGACGCAGTGCTACCAACAAATCTTGTCCTTCCTTCTCTAACCCTAGTTCAATTTATTGAGGAAAGCCCTTCTTCTTCTATTCAACTTAGACATTAACAAATTCTAAAATTAAAAGAGGAAATAGAAAAAGCCAAGGTTATTCATGCAAAACATCAACAAATCATCAAGTCATCCTTTGATTCAGTCTCATCCAGTTCAAAACAATTTCAAGTTGGTGATTTAGTTCTGAAATGGGACAAAGCCCATGAAGACAACGGAAAACACACCAAGTTATAGAAGATGTGGCTTGGGCCATTTCAGATCTATGAAAAGATAGGCCATTCGGCCTTCATATTACAAGATTTATCAGGTTTGAGAGATTCTCTCCCTGTTAATGGCCTTATCTTAAAAAAATTCTTTAATTGAGGAGGTAACCCCTTCTCCTTTTTAATTTAATAGAATTTTGTAGTTTGTAGGACCATTAGAAAATAAAGTTGTGAGATATCTTCCATTGACCTTGCTGTACTTAAAATTTGTTCAAAACAAGTAGTGTTGATATTTGCTTTTAAAATAATAAAAGTTTTAAACAAAAGGGATAATTTCTAGGAAACTAGGTATAATTTGCATTCTGAAACAACACTTCAATTTTTGTGAACTCTTCTCAAAGTTTAGAAATATTGTAAATCATTTTATGTTTTCAAATTGGTCACAAAAAAGGTTATCAATATCAAAATGGGAACTAATCCAAATTCAACATCTTTAACTCTTACCTTGTCATCCATTTATTCTTAAGGAGAAAATTGTCCATCCCACTCACCAAAGCTTATGATACTCAGAGTGTAATTCTAAAAAATTTGATATAAAAGATAAGAGGTCTTATTACAAGCCTGCTTACCATGATCATAGGGAAATAGTTTAACCGACATTACCAATACTGCATACCAAAATAGGGTAATGGCTTAGAATTATAAGACAAGGGGTCTCATCATCAGCCGGCTTGTTCGGTTAAATTACTACCACTGAATGGCATTGTCACTCAGCTGGTCACCAAACCAGGACAATGACTTTTTATCTTACAAATTAATAGAAAAATAGAAAAGAAATGCAAAATGTGAAAAGCATGTTTTGAATTCATTCTGTTAATCATACTCTGAAATGAATGGGACAATGGACAATAACATGGTTAAAAGGTATCCCTGTCGAAACTATGAACGTTTGCTGGCAGCAGAGGCTCTACCTATGATAAAGGAGTCAATTCTAAAAGCTGATTTGGAAAGGTTTTCTGTTTTATCATTATTAACCAATAGAGACCAATTTAAAACTTAGAATGTATCTAAAGAGAGGAAATTAGCAAAGATAGTTTCATTTTATTTGGAATGCATATATACCTAGTTATATTAGAAGTTTCCCCTTTGATGAGATTTCTATTTTGAAAAAGTTTAAGTATTTCCATAATTTTCAGAGATAACTGTTTCTTCCAGCGAATCGCCAATTGTTGTGCTCTACAACAACCCCCCATTTCATATCATTTTTATTATCAAAACTATAATATGAAATGGGTCCCTTTTTATTTTAATTGGTATCAACTTTGTATTATTCAAAAAGGTCCGAAAACAAATGAAAACATTACAAAACCTTTTTGATAAACCACTTATTTGGTCTTATAATATATAAATGATTAATCTTTTATCATTGCTATAAAGCGATCGCAAGATCGCATGTCGCAATGACAAAGGAGGCATAACTTAAAGACCCATTGGTTTTCTCCGACACGACAATAGGCTATCAAATATGGCAATAACAAGTTAGCACGACAAAATTTCTTTTCGCCCCGATGCGATGCGATAAAGTTCATTTCGCTCCGATGCGATGCGATAAAGTCCCGTTCGCTCCGATGCGATGTGATATCGCTATCGGCGATCAGGGATGTACCATGTATGCTGTTCAAAGTGCTTAGTTAATACTCCCGATACGATGCGATATCGCTATCGGCGGTCGGGGATTCCAAAAGGAACCAATATAACGATTTAAGTTTTCCCCGACGCCCGATTGCGATAAAGCCAAAAGCGTGAATTTCAAAAAATTGTTAAAGCAGGGATATTACGATTAATTCGTATTAAAGGCCTTATCTTCCAAACAGTGATTCACCTGCGCTCAACTGCCAAAACATCCAAGGCACGCTTAAACAAATCATTCGGCCAATAAACGATATGATGGGCATTTAAAGGATTGGCAGGTTTTAACGGCCATTTAATGAAATAGTAAGTCTAAAAATCTTTTCACAGATTGTATCCGCGGCCACTTTAAGTTAATCCTTCATCATGCATTGATCAATATATCTCGCTCATATTTGGTTTGCGCTACCAATTCTCTGTATTACGTTCATTTTCACTCCTGTGCAGAACTCTTCCGAAGTAATAGATTCAAGCAGAATGGGGAAGAAGTCTAAGAAAACTGCAATCGCTTCCGCTTCGCCAGCCACAGGACAACTCACCGCTGATCCAGGAGCTAAAAGAAAAGGATTAATATCCGACACTACATGTCTAGGACTTGGCAAAACTACTTGGCAAAGTACTTATAATTTGATTGAGGCCGAAGAACCCGAGGTGACAGCAGTACAAGCCACAGTAGATACCACTCGAAAATCTGATGCTACTCTAAAGGACTTAGCCGACTCTTTCCTTCATCGGATAGCAGCTCGGGAACAAATTCTCCCATATACGGATGTAGTGAGGTGGGCAATTGAGAAAATCCCAATCATAGACAGAACCTTTTGCACTAGAGATGGGAGAATATTCGGTTCATTTCAATCTAATGATTTAAGGCAAATGTATCATTTGCCTGTACCAGAGAAGAAGCACAACAAGGCGTTTCTAGAGAAATTCCGAGATGAGAACGAAATTGAATCTGAACCCATTCGGGATTGGAGGAAAAATCCGGCAAAACACAAGCATGAATCTTCGGGTAAGTACTCTGTTGATTCTCTATGTTCTCCTTATTGTTATGCTGGGATAATGATGTGTAGATTGTGGGGGTTGCATGATTCTGCTAATTTCACTATAGAAATGGTTCCTTTGATGGAAGCGGCGTGTAATAGTGAAATAATGGATTGGGCAACTATACTGTCAGATAAGCTAGCAACAACAGTTCTTGATTTTAGAAGCAAAACCCGCGTCACTGAAAGGCTTATCCCCCCATTCTACTACAGTGCTTATATACTAGACACTTTGTGTTTTAATTCTGAATTTCCCGTGCTCGAATGGAGGTGGAATTCAGAAGACCCCATGCCCATTCACATATACCATCAGAAGTTGTGGAAAACTTACTACAAGCACCATTTATAACAAATCTGCAATGGATTTATGTTACCCATTCATTACTCTATTTTTGATAAACCTGCTCCCAAGATTTCCTACCAAGCAGGGGTCGATTTGACATCCGTAGGACGATGGTTCGGAGAGGAAAAGTTTACTTATATAATAATTTTCATTAGCCAAGCTAAACCTCATGTCCTTCCTTTGTACATACCTGATAAACTGTTGGCTAGGGATATAGCCTATCAGATTATATCCGAAGGAGTTACACAAACTCTGAAGAAAAGTAAGAAGCAGGTCTGGCCCTCTTTTCCTCTGAGATGTGGTGTCTACACTTTGCATGATTTCAAACATGCAGAGAAAGAAGCTGAAAAAATGAAGGCATTAACTCTAGCAACTCTCCCTAATAGGCGATTTGATCCAAACAAAATCGCCTATAATGCACTTGAACAGGCCAAATTGACAAAGTTTGATCATAAAGAAGATAAGTTCGATGACATGTTCTCCTCAGCTGAGTCAATGTCCCAAGTTAAATCGCTGGATAGAATGGAATACAAAGATGACGGGTTTGTTGAATTCAACAGACTTAGAGAACAGAGGTTGCAAACTCTGCCTCTAGATCTGTTAGAACAACCCCAACAACAGAATCAAGCGAGCCTGAACAGCGACTTACTAAGGAACCTCCTGTTACATCAAGAGAACAGGAGGAAGTGCATATAAAAAATCAAGAGCAAACCCAGACGAAAGAGAAGGAACAAAGCAGCATAGAGGTGAATGTAGATACTCAAATTGACTCGAAATTGCTCGAGGAGTGGCAGCAATTCGACTCAATTATCAGTAATCTTGAGTGCTCTAAAGATTTCGAGACATCAAAAGCGTCTGATACACAGGAGGCAACTTCAAAACAGGTCCCAAGTGGAACCAGCGGCCTACCCAATTCGAAAGAAGTAGAGATAATCCCAAAGGATCCCTCTGATCAGATTATTTTGCAAATAGAAGAAATTCCTCCCTTAGATGTCTTCTATAGCCCAAGACACAAAGCTGTGGTAAGACGATAGAGGGAAAGGAGAAGGACTGATCAACCTTCCCTATTCCCAGAACAAACAGTGACGAGCAACGTGGTTTGGAAGGAGGAATTTGACCCCTCTGATGACCTAACAAAACTATCACAATATGCTGGTGCCTATTCGGCAGCGACAATAGACAAGGCATCAGAGGTGAGTATTTTATTAAAAACAAAAGACCAAGAGATATTTTCACTAAAAGCACAACTATTAGAGGCACGGAAGAAGGCAGAGCAAGCAAAATGGCAATTGTTAACACAATAGCAAATAAATAATCAATTGACTAAACAATTGCAAGAAGAGAAACAGAGGATTGATCACAGTGTAGTCCAAAAGCACAAAGAGCTGTCTGAGGCATTGGCACAACTGAAAGCAGCGAATGAACAAATGTTGAAGTCAAAAGATGAGCAAATTGCTCAACTATCAGCCCAGCTAGAGAAAACAAAGAATCTTCCACAACTAACTGAATTCAGAGCAGAGGCATTACAAATAAACAAGTCATTGATAACACAGATAAAGCTTTTATGTCAACAGATCCCCCAGGTGGAACCGTTATGCGATTTGACGACATCAATAAGTGAAAAATAGGAAAAAGCTAGAACAGACTTGGATCAAGCCGATGAAACATTAACTAATTTTCTTGAGTGGCAAGATACCGATCAGGGACAGGCAGCTAATCTACCAAAGATTTTAGAATCACATAAGGAGATATTATTTACAGAATGGCAATCCTAGTTAATGAAAGCAAAGAGAGCAATTTCAAGATGCAAATCAACCACAAGTAATTTGGTTGAATTGGTTAATAATACTCTCTACTTGTCTAACATGATTTCTCAATGTACTCCAGGTAAATTGACAGTGGTGAAAACATTGGAGCAGTCATGTTATCCGGAACTAGAGAAAAATGGCAGATTAATCGCAGGAATTAACAGTTTGACATGGGACACCTATTGGTTCTTCTAAGTCAAACCATACAGCCAGAGAGCCGCCCTCAAATGCCTTACAAATGCAATCGGGTATATCATTCCCGATATATAGGATGCCACCTATGCTGCCCAACTGAATTCTCACCTCAAAAGACCACCCGAAGTGGAGCCAATGCTTGCGATATGCCAGCTCAGGTTTAAAGGCAAACAACCTAAATGATGATTCATGTCGCCGACTGCCAGATTTCTGTGAAGGAGATATTCAAAATCAATTGATACCAATTAAGTAGGATTTCAGTTTCATAGGTAGTTAGCGTAATTAATTATTTATAAACCCTTTCATTGTATTTGGAAAGGGTCGTAAGTTTTGTACATGACTTAAAACATGAAGTTGCACTATTTTACTTCAGGCATATTCTTTTATAAAACTGGACCAATCATTCTGATTTTGACAAAGAAGCTTTTATGCGAATGTGCACTACTGTCTTTGTTTGAAAGTATTTCTACATTGGAAGAAGAATTTCATATAGCGATTGATATTGAGAGTGATAAGCAGCTCATATGGTACTATTATCTATGTCTGAATTCATTCTTTTTATATGAATTGTCATTTGATCACTTTTACTATTATCGGATATATGTATGTGTTTTAACAACATTCTTTATTCCTTCCACTATTGGATGTTTACAGTATACTTTTCTTCTGATCATATATGTATCAATGATATAAATGATAAGTGTAGCAATATTGTGTTAATCACTTTGTTTAACTATTTAAACAAAGTAATCATTGAATGAATAAATGTCTATGTTTATTAGATAGAGTCATCTATATGCCTGTCAATAGAAAAAGATCATCAAGCGCTACATCTCAAAGAATAATAGCTCCCGGGATTAGTAGTAGTTCTTTTATTTTGCTGATAGATTAAATTATTCACCTATCGTTAGATTAGATAATCAATCATTCATCCACCCCTTTTATTCACTTCTGGGAAACTGGTCCCATTATCCCCAGTCGGAGCCACCATTCCAAACGGAAAAGGAGCTGTATTAAGGTTCGGACCGGGTGGTTATCCCCCAATGTTGTTGCAACGATTTTCGAGGCATCAACAGAACGTTGTTGTGTATTGTAATATTTCATATAAATTAACGTGGCATCCTTTAGACCTCAAATTCTCACATTTAGCACTTGACTTGGTAGTTTGTTTCTCTTGTGGACACTAGTGTGTTTTCTTAGTGATAGATGGAAAATGCACATGGATTCAAGGGAAAGTTGGGTAAAGAGCTCTATTTCGTGTTCTTATCTTCAATATTTTCCACATAGTCTTGCACATGTCTCAATAAAACTCTCCCAGGTGTATCGTTCACCAAATATTACTGACTTAGCAAGGGTCTAGATGCACCTAAATTTTTTCCATTGATTTCCTTTGATGCATAGGATTTTTACACATCATACATTGTTGATGTTTATCTGATAACTTGGGTGTTTAAACATTAGGCTTAATAAGATGTATTTAAAACACCCTTTCAAGATCTAGTCCCTATGTTTTTGGTGTCGAGGCCTTGTTTAATAGACAATAAAATTTAAAATTTTCCAATCTCAACAATTGTCCTTTCAATGCTTTTGATATACACATATCTCCTTACTTATTGACATCATGCATATCAATTTGGGCACATCAAGAGGTTGTTTAATCTTCTCGTCCATTGGTAATAATCCCACATGTAAAAAGAATAATCCTAATGAATCTCAATGCATGGCATGCATGCCAAGACTCTTAGCATGTCAACTTGTGCTAATGTGTGTCAGGGAGAGCTAGGGCATGTTATTGAGTGGCATAGGGCATGCTGAGTGTCAAGTTGTTGTGAAGGAGTGTTAGGGAGTTCCAGGCCAACACAAGGGAGAACCTCGTCAAAATTCATGGAAATGAATAAATAGGAGGTTGTGTCAAGGAGTGGAAGTGAATGCCAAGTGTTTCAAGTTGTGAGTGACAAGGCATATTTATAGGCAATGCCAAGGCATGCTAGGAAGTTTGAAAGTGTGTTAGGGAGTGCTAAGGGGTGCTAACATATGTTAAATAGTGCCAATGCATGAAAATGTGTGTTAGGACATGCCAGGCTCTAAGGAAGGCCAACACATGATAGGTGCTAACGCATGCCAAGATGTGCCAGGTGCAATTGTGTGCTAATGCGTGCTAGGGAGTGTCAGGAAAATAAAAGGGAGTACAAAGTTTATAAAATGCAAGGAAATTAACACATAAGAGGGTTAATAGGTTAGGACTTTACCTTTTTCAAGAGGGGTGTGGCTAGGGCATGTTATAGAGTGGTAGGGTGTGCCATGGAGTGCCAACATGTGTTAGATTGTGGAAATGCATGCTAGGGAGTGTTAGGGAGTTGTAAGGAAATATAAGGGAGTTCCACGTAAAAATGCATGGAAATGAATTAATAAGAGGGTGTGTCAGGGAGTGTCATCAATGAGTGTAATTCATGCCAAGGAGTGAGTGACAAGGCATGCTAGGAAGTTCTAGGCTGTGTTACGGAATGTCAGGGCATGCCAACATGTGCCATATAGTGTCAAGGAATGCCAATATGTGTGAGATGATAGGGGATGCAAATATGTTATAGGTGTTAGGGTGTACCAATGCATGCCAGGGAGTGGTATGGAAAAAAATGGAGCACATATAAGAACATTAATAAGTCAAGACTTTCATGTTTTCAAGAGGGGCACACTAGGCACACCAAAACTAGGTGCAAATACATGCCAAGTACCAGTGCATGTTAAGTGTCAATGTGTGTCAATACATTCCAAGGAGTACTAGGGCATGCTAGCTAGGAGTACCAAGGTGTGCCAACACATGCTAGGGAGTGTTATGACATGCCAATATGTGCTCGGGCATAATAGGCATGCTAAGATGTTCCAAGGCATATTTCTAGGTGCCAAGGTATGTTAGTGTGTGTCATTGCATGCCGGATGTTAAGGCATGACAGGGAGTGTAGAGGAGTCCTAGATCTAGCTTATTATCAGAATTAACCAAAACATGTTCCAAATACCAAGTACCAAGTGTTAGTGCATCTAAGTTCCAAACCTTCCTATGTTACTTCTCTCTTACGTTTTAATAATTGATGTCAAATAAATTTAATTTTAAACCATGCCAAAGCATACCAAGGAATCTCAATGCATGTTAGGCATGCTAAGACTTCCAAAGTTCCAACACGTGCCAAGTTCCAATGTGTGTCAAGGAGTATGATACATGCTATGGAGTGCCAGGGAATGTTGTAGAGTGCTAAGGAGTGTCAGAGAATTCCAATGCATTCCAAGGAATGTTAGCTGGTACTAGGGAAACACAAGGGAGCACTAAGTCAAAATGCATGGAAATGAAAGAATATGAGGATCTACTGGGGAGTGTCAACGGGTGCTAGGTGTGCCAAGGAGGGAGTGACAAGGTATGTTAGGTAGTGGTAAGTCATGCTAGGGAATACAAGGGAATGCCAAGAAGTGCTAGAGTGAGCTACGGAGTTATAGTGTGTGCTAACATGTGTCAAATAGTTTGAAAGCATGCTAAGACATGTTAGGTGCTAAGGCATGCTAGGATGTGTAAGTTGTCAGGGTGTGTCAACATGTGTCATGGAGTTTCAAGGAAAAAAAAGGGAGAACCAAGCTAAAACGCAATGAAATGAACACATAAGAGGGTTAATAGGTCATGAATTTACCTTTTTTTCAACATGGGCATGCTGGGCAAAATAAAAATAGGCACCCTTACATGCCAAGATGCAAATGCATGCCAAGTGCTAAGTATGTCAACGGATTCCAAGGTGTTCTAGGGTGTTCTAGGGACTACAGGGCATTCCAACACATGTTAGGGGAGTGTTATGCTACTAGGGCATGCCAACATGTGCCTAGGTGTCCTAGTGATGGCAATATGTTCTAGGTACAAAGATATTCCACGACATGCAAGGTGCTAATAAATTTTGTTTGTGCCGAAGCTTTTCAAGGTGTACTAGGAGTGTTTAGGAGTGTTAGGTATATCTCATTAATAGAATTGAAAGAGATTTATTATGTATTAAATAATATGATTCCTACACACACTAGTGGAACTCCATCTAAAGGCAATTTGGTAGATAATAAACCTAAAAAACATTAATCATATGTTGACTCATAAGAAAACTATATTTTCATTACTTGAGGGAAATGATACACACTAATTACTTCTTAACAAATTTATTTACTCTAAACAACATGGCCATGGATAGATAATGAAAAAGACTCCATAAAAATGGTTTTAAATAATTATCCTTTGACAAAAAAATAGCAACAATCACATATAGTTATAAAAAAATCATTGGAATGATCAATAATGAAGAAAATTTGTTTGATCGTCACTTAAAAGAGCATTGGTGATGGCCAATAAAAGACAGTCACTAGAAGTGTCACCAAAGAGATAATTAGTGACAGGCCTTTAACAACTCTCACCAAAAGTGTCATTGAAAATGGCTTTGGTGACAAACCTTAAAGGACTGTCACTAAATGTACTTACAACAACAGGTGTTTAAGGACTGTCACCATACGCAACATTGGTGATGAACCTTAAAGGTTTCTCATAGGCAAGACCCTGACCAATGACCTTTTTTCCTAGTGAAATTTTTTAAAAAATTCTTTCCCCTCTTACTTGATCAAACATATCATCAATACGAGGCAATGGATACTTATTTTTAATGGTTATCTTATTTAGTTTTTGATAATCTATGCACTCTCTAAATGTTCTATCCTTCTTCTTGTTAAATAACACGGGAGCCCCCTACAGTGACATTAGGAATAATATAGCCTTTGTCCAACTGTTGTTGCAACTGCATTTTCAATTATAATAATTTAGGTGGATTCATTCAGTAGGGGGCTCTAGACACTAGGGTTGCACAAGATACTAGATGAATGGAAAATTCTATGTCTCTGTGAGGGGTTAAACCTATAATTTCCTCTGGAAAGACATCACAAAACTACTTAATAACTGGCAGGGTATCAGATTTTGATTCTTCTCCTTGTTGTCCCCGTACTTCTACATGAACCATAAACAATTGACACCCCTTTCATGCATTCATTTTCATTTGTAGATATAATATTTCTAACTGATATAGGTTTTGGTATGCCCTATATTATTTGAGTTTGTCATTGTTGATTCATACATATCATTATTTTTTCTAGATAGCTTATAATAGCCTCTTGCTTCTCTAACTAGTCCATGTATATTAGTACATCATATGATCCTAGAGTAAGTACATTTAGGTTTACTACCATGAAATAGCCATTTAAATCAAGATGATATTGTCTTACTTGGCTGGTTACTTTTCTCTTGGTGTCAGTTGCTAAATGTACCATCCAAGTAGTTTTATATTTTTCCGCTTTAAGTTTACATTTTTCTACTACCTATGGTCCAATGTAACGTAAACTAGCCCATGGACCAATTAAAACCAAAACAGGTTGGTTGGAAATAGTACCTTCATTTTCAATCATCATTGATTGATGTTTTTCTTGTCTATACTACATGGTTGCACTTACTTTGGGAATATTTCTAGGAATATCATTCACTATGGTGGCCTCGTGGACAACTTGGATGTTTTGGATAGATATGGGATTATGCGGAAAATTTCTCAATATATGAGGTTCACCACACCCCTAACACTTCAGTGGTACTTTTTCCTTACCTCCACTAACATTTTTACTATTCAGATCCATAGTTTTTAACACAACATGAGAGTGTGTAGGCTCATTTACGTTCCCCATGCTGAACTTTTTATGCTGATGGTACTTTCAATTTTTTTAAGATAGCCATGTTTCTATGATTTTGCTCCAACTACAGGTTGGCTATGTCCTTATTCTACCAAAACATAGAGCCTTCTCCCTTATTCTTAAAATACTGGTAACACAACCTTGCCTTCCTCATTTCTTCATCCATTATCTTAGGATTGTCAAACTCAATTTGTTCCTTACAGATAGTAGGCAAACAGTTCAAAAACTCAGTGAATCTTGGATTTTCCTTCTTTAATGTAGGGAACATACCACAAAAAATTGGTAAGATTTTCCACAAATTCGTCCATAGTTAACTTTCCCAACCTTAACTCATGGAAATCCTTTGTGCGGTCATCATAATAGCATTCACTTAAATATCAGTTTTTAAACTATTTCTAAAATTCCTCCCAAGACACCGCATCTTCCTCCATGAAATGCACACTGTTAGCTTCTTCCCACTAGAGGGCAGCTTTTCGTTGCAACTAATAAATGGAAAATCTTCCCTTTAATTTTCTCTCATATTAATGAACTTGGAAATATTTAGTCATATTAAGTAAGCATGCTTATGCATCCTCCTCCTTATCCCCATAAAAAGTAGGGGTCTTGATTTTCCTCAATTCCCCTTGTAAATATATTTGTTTTTTCCTCTTCTATGTTCTCGAATATGTTCTGTCAGACTCCCCCCCTACTTTCATATTTCTCTAATTTCGTACCCCTTTTCTTCCCTTTCATTATTTCAAGTTCCACCATTATATGGCTAGACTTTTCAGTCAGCCCTTTGATCATCCTCTCTTGCTCCTCACTAGCCTTTAACAGACACTCATTCCTTCTTCTTAGGTATGCCAATTCTTGTTGAACAGTTCGAATGACATCCATGAGTTGAGTAGTTGTTTGGGTGCCTCCATTTCCTAATTCAACATACAAATCATCACCCCTGGTGATAGCTGGAGTCTCGTCTGACATCTTTATTGTAGTCAATTCTTGTTCTTACATTGCAATTCAAACAAAACTAATTTTTAGTTCTTCCTTTCATACTACAATTTTTCAATTTTACACAATGTTGTTTAAGAATTTCTATAGTAGTTTCTTGGCCTTGTGGTGAATTTGGGTTTTGATACCATCTTTCATAACACCACTCACATCATAAAAAAAAAGTTATACTTGTATAACTGTACTTACCAATGATTGTGGGATGATCAAGATGGCGAGAATTGGCATATGCAGAGAGGCGAGGGATCATGGCTCTACCGTTCTTCGCGAATATGGCACTAGTTGTATCAAACTTTCGACTCATGGAAATTTGTTTTATGCATTAGAGGTTATGGTTGAGATGATCTATGACTCTCTCCCTCTCGCTGAAGTATTTTTGGGCCCTACATCTTATCTATCAATAGATCCAAGATGTTGAGATAGAGATCTACATACTTCTTTGCCCAATGTTCGATATCCTTCACCATGGATGCATACATAGGTCATATATATCCACATATCCAACTCAATTTTGGATGGCGAGGGAACTGATAGAATAATAAACTGCTAGTTCTACACACTTGAATTGCATCTACCTGAATTGATATTTGGTACCCCATGTTGTGTTATAGCTCTGATACCACTTGTTATAGATCTAATAGGAAAATAGAAGATAATAGAAATATACCCAAGAAATAACAAGATCTGAATATAGATAAATTCTTCTTTATTGATCTCAAACCCTTAAGGTAGGGCAACACCATACATTCACTCCTTAAGGAAGGAGAACACTCCACAAGCCATATGCGTGTTCATACAATATTCCTTGACATCTCTAAATGGCGAGTCTCTAGCATCTATATAGGCCTCATACATACAATACCATGGGTCACTACCATGGTTCCCTCAATACCATCTATCTAATACAATGGGCTTATTACTTTATTGCTAGCTACTTGTGGTCCCTTACATGATACGGGTTAACCACCTTATTTATTACTATGGCCCATCCCATTATTACATTATTCCCTTGGGTCCCTCGCTTTGTACCCCATATTATCCCCCCTAGGTATACCTACATGTTGTATAAAGGATCCCACAGAGCTCAGCTTTTCAGATCTGTATATGATTAACAAAGCCTTAATGACTTGGTGACATCCTTAGAGGCGGACTCCTTCATAACCATTATCACTGAAGGTAAAGATACCAAAGTTTCTTACATCCTCCACAAATCCAACCAAGCAAAGGAGGAGGGTCTACAACAATATTCATTTCTCCTATAAAACCTACAGATCTTAGAATCTAACCTGGGATCTCTCGATATCTATGAGAAAAGAATTTTTGACGAAGCAAAGATAACCAAATATGCATCCTCTACAAGATCTTCATCCACAGATTAGACTATCCAATTATATTTATCAGATCCTTGCGTGGAGTTTCTAAAATAGGGCCTTTGGTTACAATATATACGCTAGATTTATGATCTCGTGCTATTTAATGACGTTGGGATACTAGCGGGAGGCTTTTTCTATGGTGGTCCTAGGGTTGTAGTATATGATTGACTGTGGGAAATGAGTGATAGGTTGTTCGACATTATCTCTCTTTGTAGAACTGGCTTTATTCCCCCAAGTACAAATAATAATCTCCCAAATAAGGCAGACTCCACCTTTTTACCAGATCTATGCAGAGGATCGGTAATTTGATCTGTTCACCCACCTTTGCATCAGACCTGAGATCGATGCCTTGGGGATGCATACAACATATGACATCGGGCACAGTGAGACAAGGACGATAGTGTCCTTGTAATTCTGCAAGAAAAGAAGACAGGATGAGATCATTATCCTACGCAGAACATTTCGAGGCTAGATCTTGAACGTTCAACAACACATCCACCTGTAGGAACACCAATTCATCTCTTTATCAGATCACTTGAAGGGAAATTTCTTTGTCTACGGGTTAGGAGTTTGGAATCCATAAAAATGCTCAAACAAACGATTCAAGAAAAGATGGGTATACCAGCTAGATTTCAAACACTAACTCATGCTAAGAAAATTTTGCAGGAGGAATACAAGCTAAAAGATTATAACATTGGCCATGACACAACCATCTTACTTAATTCAAGAATTATAGGAGGATGTCTTGGGACAAACTCAAAAGGCCCAGCTACCTTCAAAGATGCAGTCAAAGGGAAGATGGAGACACGAAAACAACCAGAACAACCTCCCACTATTCCTGGTCCCTACATTGTGGAGTAGATGACTCACGCACCTCCATTAAATAGTAATTGCCTGAGGTAAATGAGATTCATGACGAATTTCTTTCAAAAGTTATGATATGCAGATTCAATGGGTTCTGGCCCAAATCAGAGGCCCTACATCAATGGATTTTTTCCACATGGACAAAAAACTGCGACATCCATTTATGCTCTAAAGGATTCTTTATTGTCAAGTTCGACACAACAAAAGATAAGGAATATGCATTACATGAGGGACCATGGTTTTGGGGCAATGCAGGCTTATTCATGACACAATGGTTTCCATGTTTTGATGAAAATACTATGGTGGTTTCCAAAATGCTAGTGTGGGTAAGGTTACATAATCTACCCCTGCATTTTTTGCATCATAAAGTATTAACAGGCATTGGGAATTCCCTTGGGAAATTTTTAAAAGTAGATGCAGATCACCTCACAAAGGATATCTTCACCTTTTCCAGAATCTATGTGGAGGTAGACCTAAGTAAGGGATTACTAGATCGGATCATGTTAAATCACAACAAGGAGTAGTGGTCCCAACCCCTTGACTATGAGAATACGACCTTTAGATGTCATATATGTCTTGAAATTGGTCATCTTCAAAGTATTTGTCCGCAAAACAAAAAGGAAAGGAAAAATAGACAATCACCAAAGCCAAAAGGATGGCATGAATCATAGGTAGCTGAAAGAGAAGAATAAGAAAGTACACATAATACCACCAACAAAAGTGCACAAAATTGCTAGGACACCATGCAAAACAACATGTTAGAACACAACTCAGCATTAGTTCCAACTCCTTTTGAACAACAATAGAAAATTGTGATGACTACCTCCGAAAAAGAAGCAATTGGTACCAAACACACTCATACATTAGATGGTTCGGACTCTGACAAATAAATCCCGTCAAATATAAATGAGTCTCAAAGGACCATTGTATCATCCACACCCAACACTAGTGGTTGGCAAAAAGTGGAAAAAAAGAAAGGTAGGAAAGAGTAGAATAGGGTAACTCTCTTATGAGTTCTTATTGATTTTGTTCAAGAGGAGACGTCATTATGCATATGATTTGTGCATCTACTGTATGTAATTTTGCTCACTTCATTCTGAATAAAATTGTGATTTTTCTTTGGGAAAAAAAACTATACTTACTAATAACATGCTGTTGACATGTACTTACCTTTGTAGTTTTATTTAAATATGTTAATGACACCGTATTAACTACCCCTCCCTACTCATTTCACTCTCTTATGAAGTTAAAAGAAATATATAACTATTCTCATGCATACAGTTTCCAATACCTCTCATGTCTTAATTATTACTCTAACGTTTTTTCATGCTACTCTTCAAAATGTGGTTTTAGATGTATGTGAAGGTCCCTTTCGACCTTGGTGTGATTGACTATATATTACATGGTGATCATGAGGATTTAACCTTGCGGCCTTGGTGTAATTGGATATGTAATAAATGGTTGTCATGGAGGTTTAACCTTTGTAGGTCGCATTCCACATAATATCTTAACATAGATATTGCTTCGTATGGGATTTTAATTCAATCTGGATTCCACATAATATCTTAACATAGATATTGCTTCGTATGGGATTTTAATTCAATCTGGATCATGGCAGTGTTGCGTTCTCCTCTACCAAACATTGAGCCTGCACCCTAGCAAGTGGCACGCATGTATATGGGTATCAGTAAAAAAATCCTCACTGTACACTTATACGATGCCCATGTGAAAGTCACCTAATCCGTTAGATCCTCGTAGTGTGGACGATGGGATGGAAATCTCACCACATCAACAATGGATATCGTTTTGTCAAACCCTAAGTCTATTCTCTCACATGGTCTCTATTATATTCGCCATTTCATTTAGCAACGTTACTCGTTTTCAATTCTAGAGTGCACAGTTGGCTATGGCTTGATCTATGTGTTGAAATATAATTTCAACTGCAAGATTATTTTATTTGCGATGCGATCTATCGCATATCGCAAATCACAACTCACCTTATCACCCTTCGATATGTGTTGTGTTTTCTGGCAATCGCGATGGTGCGATGCGATCCGATCGCATATCGCAGATCGCACCATATGTGTGTGGTCCATTTTTGTATTCTGCCAAAAGCCATTTCTGCGATGCGATCTAAATGAAGTCAACGATTGAGTACAGGCCTGCAGCATGAATTTTACGTGAAGTAAAGGTTACATTTATTGACCGCCAGTAAATGTCAGTAAAACAGTAAATGCAATTTACTGTGGTTGGTAAGTTTTGGTGAAGTTTTTAATTTTATTTCAGCGGGAGTATGGGCTCAAGTAATAGTCGGTAAAAGCATTTAATTTTCATTTTTTTTACGGAAGCATGGCAAGTGAAAACTGATGTAAGTTCTTTTGTTTTGTTTTGTTGTCATATATATGTAATGTTCCTGTATTCGATGTATAATGTATTGTAACCCACGCAGCAGCGTGAAGAAAAGTTTTTTTTTGCAAAGAAGGCACAGCAGTGCAGAGGTGAAGTAAAGTGTAATTTCCACACAGCAGTGAAAGTAATTTTTCTGTAGCTGAAGTCTGTTTTTACAGCAGTGAATGTAAAAGAGATCTTTACACACAGCAGTGTAAAATCTCAGGAGAAGACAGAGTAATTCCTTTTGTTAAATGTTCTTGGTGAATCCCTCTGAGAGAGAGGAAGAAGTTTGTAACAGCAGTTGCTTTTATTAATGAATAGAAATTTATTTGTGTGTGAAATCTCTGTCTACTGCAAATAATTTTGTTTTAAAGTTTCCGCTGTGTTAAGATCCTGTGTGTGAAAAACAGAGCATTGTTCTCTGTTCTGTAGTTTGTTTTCTTTTGGGATTTTGACAGAAAAATCCCCAACAGTGGTATCGGAGCCAAGTCTAGGCTCTTTGAAGGGTTCAAAGAAGCTGAAGGAAGGATTCTTGTTGCAGCAGCTTCTCCAGCAAAGTGAGGACTCAGGCAAAAGAATCCAAGGTATTTCTCTTAAATACTTGACTGTATTTTGAAGCATAGTTAAGAGTGCAAAAATGGCTGGCACAAGCACCAGCAATAGCATGGGTATGCAGCTCCCATTATTTGATGGTAAAAACTATGACTATTGGGCAATAACAATGAAAGCCTTGTTTGCTTCCCAAGACTTATGGGAAATAGTTGAGGATGGTTTTGAACAACTAGCAGATGAAAATGAGTTTAATGCATTAACTCAGGGAGAGAAGGATCTGTTAAAGAGCCACAAGAAGAAGGACTCAAAAGCCCTCTTCTTCTTGTATTAGGCAGTGCATGGAAGCGTGTTTCCAAGGTTAGCAGCAGCTAAGACATCCAAATATGCATGGCAAACTCTTAAAACAACCTATCAAGGAATGGAGAGAGTGAAGACAACAAAGCTACAGTTGCCGAGGAAAGATTTTGAGAACCTGTGCATGAAGGAGTCAGACAATATTGACTCATTCTTCACTCAAGTAATTGGCCTGGTCACACAAATAAGATCTCATGGAGAGATACTTGAAGAAAGGAGGATTGTGGAGAAACTATTGAGGTGCCTACCCTCAAGGTTCCATGTGATTGTCACCACCATAGAAGAGACAAAGGATCTCTCAAATTTTTCAGTTGATGAGCTTCATGCATCACTGATCACACATGAGCAGAGGTTGAGTAGAAATGAAAACTCATCTCTAGAGAAAGCCTTCAAGACCCAGATGTCCTTTGGAAGAGGAAGAGGTAAAGGCAGAGGAAACAAGAGAGGAAGAGGCAGAAGCCAGAACAGAGGCGGAAGGAACAGTCCAGCAAATACTCAAGGAAGAGGCAACAATCCAAATCAGAACCAAGGTCAAGGCAACAGCCAACAAGGAGGACAACATCATGCTCAAGGACAAAGGTATGAAAAACCCAATGTCCAATGTTATTATTGTAAAAAATATGGGCATTATGCCAGTGAATGTAGGAAGAAGCAGCATGATGTGAATAATGGATCTAGTGCAAATATTACTAGAGAAAATGTCAGCCAAGATAATGTATTGTTAGCTTGTAACATGGCTGAAACAAACAGTGAAGATATATGGTTTCTAGACTCCGGTTGCAGCAACCATATGACAGGAAACATAGCTTTGTTTTCTGCTTTAGATCAAAGTGTGAAGTCACAAGTCACACTTGGGACTGATAGCAAAATTTATGTTATGGGTAAAGGAGAAGTTAAAATATTTACAAAGCAAGGAGAAAGGAAAACCATAACAGATGTCTATTATGTTCCTGGAATGAGATGTAACCTCTTGAGTATTGGACAACTTGTTCAAAAGGGTTACAATGTTTTCTTTGAGAATGATGTATGCACCATCATGGATATTCCACCCAGCAAGCGATGCATTGTTGAAGTGAGGATGACGAGGAACAGAATGTTCCCTCTCAGAATAAGGGCAGATTTGAAAAACAAAGATGCAATGGCAGCAGTTACCCAAGAGGCTCTCCAAAGTGTGCCAAAGGATGAAAATTGGTTGTGGCACTTGAGATTTGGACATCTCAACTTTGGAGGTCTTAACTTGTTGAGAAGAAAAGGAATGGTAAGAGGATTACCATTGATAGAGAAACCGGACAGCCTTTGTGAAGGCTGCATATTGGGAAAACAACACAGAGAAAGTTTTCCATCAGGGAAAAGCATAAGGGCAAAGGCACCCTTAGAAATTGTCCACTCAGATTTATGTGGACCAATGCAAACCCCATCATTAGCAGGCAGCCAATATTTCCTAACATTCATTGATGATTTTACAAGAAAAACTTGGGTATATTTCCTTAAAAACAAAAGTGAAGTGTTTGAAAAATTCCGAAATTTCAAAGCACTTGTGGAAAATCAAAGTGGGCTGCGTATTAAAGTTTTGAGAACTGATAGAGGAGGTGAGTATATCTCCAAGGAATTCCTAAGATTTTGTAGAGAAAATGGAATTCACAAACAGTTTACAGCAAGGTACACTCCGCAGCAAAATGGAGTTGCTGAAAGGAAGAACAGAACCATTATGGATATGGCAAGGAGCATGTTGAAGGCAAAGCATTTGCCAAATGATTATTGGGCTGAAGCCGTAAACTGTGCTGTATATATCTTGAATAGGTGTCCTACAAAAGCTGTAATGAACAAAGTGCCGAAGAGGCATGGAGTGGGAGAAAGCAAGGAGTCACCCACATGAAAGTTTTTGGATGTGTGGCCTATGCACACATTCCTGATCAGCTAAGGAGGAAGTTGGACAGCAAAGGGGAGAAATGTATCTTCATTGGATACAGTGAGGAATCCAAGGCTTACAGGTTGTATATCCCATCCACCAAGAAGTTTTTCGTCAGCAGAGATGTTCAATTCATTGAGGAGGAAGCTTGGGATGGAAGCATAGAGAAAACAGTGAATGTTAAAAACTGTTTGTCTCATGATGAAGATGATGAGGAAATGGTAGAAATACATCCCCAAACAGCAGCGCCAACACAAGGACAGCAAGGAACACCCTTGAGGAGAAATGAGAGTGCTTCTCCAAGCACACCACAAGGAGGAAATTCAAGTGCATCTTCAAGCACTTGCACACCAAGTGAAAGAGGTAAGAAATTCAGAAACTTAAGTGACATTTATAATGAAGGATTGAATTCCTTATTTGCCTTGTATTGTCATGTTGATGATCCTATTCATTTCAAAGAGGCAATTAAAGATAAGAAATGGATAGAAGCTATGGATGAGGAGATGAATGCCATAGAGAGAAACAAAACATGGGATTTGGTTGAGCTACCAAAAGGTAAAGAAGTCATTGGAGTAAAATGGGTTTACAAAACCAAGAGCAATGCTGAAGGCAAGATAGAAAGGCACAAGGCAAGGCTGGTTGTCAAAGGGTACAAGCAACAGTATGGGAGAGATTATGAGGAAACTTTTGCACCGGTTGCAAGAATGGAAACCGCGAGAGCAGTGATGTCCATAGCAGCACAAAACAAATGGAAAGTCTATCAAATGGACGTGAAGTCAGCATTCCTAAATGGAGTGTTAAAGGAAGAGGTTTATGTTGAACAACCTCTCGGCTATGAGAAGAAAGGTGAAGAGCACAAAGTGTGCAAATTGAAGAAAGCTCTTTATGGGCTGAAGCAAGCGCCAAGAGCATGGTACAGCAGGATAGATTCTTATCTATTGGATAATGAATTCAACAAGTGTGAAGGAGAACCCACCGTCTACATCAAAGAAAAAGATGGTAAAATTTTAATTGTTGTCTTATATGTTGATGATGTTATTTTCACAGGTAATGATGATCAGCTCATTAAGAATTTTAAATCAGTCATGAAGGAAGAATTTGAAATGACTGACATGGGTTTCTTGAGATACTTCTTCGGCATAGAAGTAGATCAAAATGAAAAAGGAATTTTTATCTCACAAGCTAGATATGTAAATCAAGTATTGAGCAGATTTAACATGCAAGAATGCAAGGCAGCGATCACTCCCACAGTAATGGGATTAAAACTCAGCAGAGAGGACAACAACAAGGATTTTGATCCTAGCTTGTATAAGAGCATAGTTGGCAGCCTTATGTATTTAACTGCAACTAGGCCTGACATAATGTTTGCTGTTAGTTTGATTTCCAGATTCATGGAGAGGCCAAAAGAGGCACATTGGCAAGCAGCAAAAAGAATTCTAAGGTATATCAAAGGCACAAAAAGACTTGGCATTTTGTATACTTTTTCAGAAAGTTCAGATTTAGTTGGATACAGTGATAGCGATTGGGCTGGAAGTGTGGATGATCGGAAAAGCACTTCCGGTTATGTCTTTCACATGGGTTCAGGAGCCATTTCATGGGCTTCCAAGAAACAGCCCATTGTAGCATTGTCTACAGTAGAAACAGAGTACGTGGCAGTGACAGCAGCAGCGTGTCAAGCGGTTTGGATGAGAAGAATGTTGAGGAGCTTAGGCCAAGAGCAGGCAAAAGCAACAGTTATTTTCTGTGACAATAGCTCAGCTATTGCGTTGTCCAAGAATTCTGTGTTTCACAAGCGAACGAAACACATTGATACAAGGTTTCACTACATAAGAGAATTGGTGAACAATGGAGAAATTGTTTTGCAACATTGCAGGACTGAGGAACAGGTTGCAGATATTCTGACAAAGCCATTGGACCAGAAAAGCTTTGAATTTTTAAGGAAGCGTCTGGGTATGATTGATAACCCAGCAGTTGAAATTAAAGGGGAGTGTTGAAATATAATTTCAACTGCAAGATTATTTTATTTGCGATGCGATCTATCGGATATCGCAAATCACAACTCACCTTGTCACCCTTCGATATGTGTTGTGTTTTCTGGCGATCGCGATGGTGTGATGCGATCCGATCGCATATCGCAGATCGCACCATATGTGTGTGGTCCATTTTTGTGTTCTGCTAAAAGCCATTTCTGCGATGCGATCTAAATGAAGTCAACGATTAAGTACAGGGCTGCAGCATGAATTTTACGTGAAGTAAAGGTTACATTTATTGACCGCCAGTAAATGTCAGTAAAACAGTAAATGTAATTTACTGTGGTTGGTAAGTTTTGGTGAAGTTTTTAATTTTATTTCAGCGGGAGTATGGGCTCAAGTAATAGTTGGTAAAAGCATTTAATTTTCAGTTTTTTTTACGGAAGCATGGCAAGTGAAAACTGATGTAAGTTCTTTTGTTTTGTTTTGTTGTCATATATATATATATGTAATGTTCCTGTATTCGATGTATAATGTATTGTAACCCACGCAGCAGCATGAAGGAAAGTTTTTTTTGCAAAGAAGGCACAACAGTGCAGAGGTGAAGTAAAGTGTAATTTCCACACAGCAGTGAAAGTAATTTTTCTGTAGCTGAAGTCTGTTTTTACAGCAGTGAATGTAAAAGAGATCTTTACACAGCAGTGTAAAATCTCAGGAGAAGACAGAGTAATTCCTTTTGTTAAATGTTCTTGGTGAATCCCTCTGAGAGAGAGGAAGAAGTTTGTAACAACAGTTGCTTTTATTAATGAATAGAAATTTATTTGTGTGTGAAATCTCTGTCTGCTGCAAATATTTTTTTTTTTTAAGTTTTCGCTGTGTTAAGATCCTGTGTGTGAAAAACAGAGCATTGTTCTCTGTTCTGTAGTTTGTTTGTTTTTGGGATTTTGACAGGAAAATCCCCAACACTATGCTAGTGCCTCATCCCCTATATTGATGGGTAAGCTCAGTTTTGCTCTTAGTATAAGTAATGTTAAAGCACAGGTTTTCAAATAGTGCCACAACTCTTTCATCTTCCTTACGTTGGGTCTTGAAACTCTACTAAGGGCTACAACATTTTATTTTTGTTCTACTGAAGTTCGTTCCCGCAAGCGAGACAGTTACAAGCGTACCACATCCCGTGCTTATGAAAATGTAGCATTCGGGTGGCCAATCGGTCGATTTCATCGGCCTCCCCTTTTATTACCAGGTAGCTGACTGTTTATTTACTTCCCTCCCTGCTACCATGGTTATTTTTATCAGAGTCTCTTTGTTGATGGTCTTTTCTAGCAGTAACTCTTACCTAAGTACTTCATACATTCTCTCCACAGTTTCTATCCACATTTCTGCCCTCTCAATGTTTCTTTATTTTCCCCTATGGCTTATTTTGATTCGCAACTCGGTGGTCCTTTCCATTTGGGAATCATTACGCTCTCGGTTCCCTCTCGCCTATATAGGGGCATCGGAGAGGAGACTCCATGAAGCCATGGTCTCATTCTTGGAGAAACAAACGCAGGTCGCACTCAAGTAATTTTAAGTATTTTTTTTATTTTTTTTTGTGGATTCTGGTAATTTACAACTTTTGCTGGTCTTTAGAGTTTTAGTTCATTAATTAGATATCATTATGGATTATGTATTATTTATATTAGTTTTGTTGACCCTAACACTTACCTATTCATTTGTTTCTTTGCAAGGGCAAAACTGTGAGGAGGCGTACCCGGAAGTGCGCGCCTTCTTTCGCGACATAGCATCCATGAACAGGTAAGAGTTTGGTTACGTCATTATTTTTTTCCTATACTACCTCTACAAAATTTATGCTGTAAAATTTAAGATTTATTGATGAAATGCTAATGCCCGGATCCCCTGGTTCGCCTTTCCCTCTATAACACTCCCCTTCATGCTCAGCCAAGATGACACCATTAGTATTGACATATAGTCTCTATGGTTTCCAGATTGGTTGCCCCTTCCTACCCTAGGGCTCAAGTCCTTATAGTGCACCATGATATTTCTGTTGGAATTTTCTGATAAATTCCATAACAGACAGACAAAAAAAAATTGCTCTATTTTTGCACTCTGTTTTTGTACAGAAAAACAGAAAATCGCTTGCTGGAAACGGTGTTTCAGCAACACAGTTTGGTGTTGCAGCAATTGAGTTTGGTGTTGCAGCAACTAAGTTTGGTGTTGCAACAACGTAGAATACACACTCTGTTTTAACACAGAAAAATACTCTGTTTTTAACTCAGAAACAGAAAAATTCGTTCTCTGGAAATGGTGTTGCAGCAACAGAGTTGGTGTTGCAGCAACGCTATAACTGGTGTTGCAGCAATGCTGTTCGTGGTGTTGCAGCAACGTAAATTTTTGACGTCAAGTATTTTTTGAGTTACGGTGTAACAGCAACAGGAAAAATAACTTGTATTCATCAAAATAAACTAACTGTTTACAGATTTGTCTTCCTCATACTGAGGGAATTTCACAACTTCTATTACAAAATAGATTTACCAAGGAACGCTTCTGTTCCATACAAATAACATCTACCCTTTCTATCAGCAAATAACCAGAAAGCAAATTACATTCAAATTTCTGCACTGCTGTGCATTTCACTGTTCTGAAATTATTCTTCTTCCTCACGCTGCTGCGTGCTTTCCTCTGCTCTGTGTGATTCTTCAGCTGCTGCTGCTACTAACATTAAAACAGAACTGCTGTGTGGTATTTATATGCTAAAACATATCTGATTAAAACAATAAAATATTACAAAATATCTTCTAATGTTTATCTGTGAATTAAATGCAGCAAGGCGGTGATGCTTCTATCAAAAAACAAGTCGGCTGTTCTGCAGGGGAAATCAACTGAAACTTTAATGCATATTAATGTGCAAAAATATCGGGCTTGACTTTGATGCACCGATCAGCCTGGAGTATTTGCTGCAGATCAGATTCTTGTCCAGCTGTTCATTGTTGCAGTTGGAATTAAATTCCAACACTCCCCCTTAATTTCAACTGCTGCATACCCAGACATTTTCTGAAATGATCAAAACCTTTCTTTGCTAATGGTTTTGTCAAGATGTCAGCAAGCTGATCCTCTGTTCTACAGTGCTGCAAAACAATCTCACCATTGTTAACCAATTCACGTATGAAGTGAAATTTAGTGTCTATGTGCTTTGTTCTTTTATGAAAAACAGAGTTTTTAGACAATGCTATTGCTGAGCTATTGTCACAGTAAATGGTTGTGCCCTTTTCTTGTTCATGACACAAATCTTTGAGAACTCTTCTCAGCCATACTGCTTGGCATGCTGCTGTTGTTGCTGCCACATACTCTGCCTCTGCTGTTGACAAAGCCACAACTGGTTGCTTCTTGGAAGCCCATGAGATGGCTCCCGATCCCATATGAAACACATATCCCGATGTGCTTTTCCTATCATCAACACTTCCAGCCCAATCACTGTCAGTGTAACCTGTCAACATGAAACTTTCAGAAGAGGAGTATAAAATACCATACCCCTTCGTTCCATTCACATACCTTAGAATTCTCTTAGCTGCCTGCCAATGAGTCTCTTTCGGTCTTTCCATAAATCTGGAGATTAAACTCACAGCGTGCATAATATCCGGCCTAGTTGCAGTCAAGTACATAAGGCTGCCAACTATGCTCTTGTACAATTTTGGATCAAAATATTTGCTGCTGTCTTCTTTGGTTAATTTCAGCCCCACTACTGTTGGAGTCACAGCAGCCTTGCTGTTCTGCATGTTAAATCTCTTCAACACAGCTTCTACATATTTATCTTGAGAAATGAAAACACCATTTTCACTTTGGTCTACTTCAATTCCAAGAAAATATCTTAAGAAGCCTAAGTCAGTCATTTCAAATTCACTCTTCATGACTGCTTTAAAATCAGCAATGAGAGAAGCATCATTGCTAGTAAAAATCAGATCATCTACATATAAAACAACAATAATAATCTTACTGTCATTCTGCTTTATGTAGAGTGTGGGTTCACCATCACACTTATCAAACCCATTCTCAATTAGATAAGCATCAATTCTGCTGTACCATGCTCTTGGAGCTTGCTTCAGCCCATAAAGAGCCTTCTTCAGCTTACAAACTTTATGCTCTTGGCCTTCAACTTCATAGCCCGGAGGTTGATCAACATAAACCTCTTCTTTCAACACTCCATTCAGGAATGCAGATTTAACATCCATCTGATAAATCTTCCATTTGTGTTGTGCTGCAATAGACAACACTGTTCTCACTGTTTCCATCCTTGCTACTGGTGCAAAGGTTTCATCATAGTCTCTGCCTTGTTGCTGTTTGTAGCCTTTCACAACAAGTCTTGCTTTATGCCTGTCAATCTTACCTTCAGCATTACTTTTGGTCTTATAGACCCACTTAACTCCAATGGCATCCTTGCCTTCAGGGAGGTCCACTAACTCCCATGTTTTACTCTTCTCAATTGCACCAATTTCTTCATTCATTGCTTCAATCCATTTATCTTCATTTACAGCATCTTCAAAATGAATTGGGTCATCAACATGAAAATACAAAGCGAATAATGAATTCAAACCGGTATTGTTACTTACCTCTCCTTGTTCATAAATCTCATTCAGATTTCTGAATCTTGGTCTTCTTGGTGTGCTTGGAGTTCCATCCGAACTTGAGGGTATATCTGATCCCTGTGGTGTTTCAGCAGTAGCTGTTTGTGGTGTAACAACATCTGTTCTTCCTTGACTTCTCAAGGCTGTTTGGATTCCAGCTTGTGGTGTGGTTTGTTGAACTTGCTGTGGTGTAGGAGGAGCCACCAAGGAAGGATTATTTGCTGCTGTCCCTTCCTCTTCTTCTTCATGAGACACTATTGTCTTCACATTCACTGTTTTATCTAAGCTTCCATCCCAAGCTTCATCTTCAATGAACTGCACATCTCTGCTTATAATTAATTTCTTGGTGGATGGATTATAGAGTTTGTATGCTTTTGACTCATCACAATAGCCAACAAAAACACACTTCTCCCCCTTACTATCAAGCTTTTTCCTTAGCTGATCCGGTACATGTGCATATGAAACACAATCGAATACTCTCATGTGAGTGACAGTTTGCTTTTGACCACTCCATGCCTCTTCTGGTATTCTGTTCATGACAGCTTTAGTTGGGCATCTATTCAAGATGTAAACTGTGCAAGTAACAGCTTCTGCCCAATACTCATACGGCAAATGTTTTGCCTTCAACATACTTCTGACCATGTCAAGAATGGTCCTATTCTTTCTTTCAGCAACACCGTTTTGCTGAGGTGTATACCTTGCTGTGAACTCCTTTCGTATGCCATTCTCTCTGCAAAAACGCAAAAAGTCTTGGGAGATGTACTCTCCTCCTCTATCTATTCTTAGCACTTTGATATAATGCCCACTCTGCTTTTCAACAAGAGTTTTGAAGTGGCGGAATTTCTCAAACACTTCACTCTTCTGTTTCAGCATATACACCCATGTCTTTCTGGTGTAATCATCAATAAAAGTTAAAACATATCTATTTCCAGCAAATGATGGTATTTGCATCGGTCCACACACATCAGAGTGAACAATTTCCAAGGGTGCTTTTGCCCTTATACTCTTTCCTGCTGGAAAGCTTTCCTTGTGTTGCTTGCCCAAGATGCAGCCTTCACAAAGGCTGTCCGGTTTCTCGATCAATGGCAATCCCTTTACCATACCCTTTCTGTGCAACAGATTCAGGCCTCCGAAATTGAGATGTCCAAATCTCAAATGCCACAACCAATTCACATCTTTCACTTGTTCCTGAAAGACTTCTTGTGTTTACAGCCGCAATAGTTCTGCCTTCCTTCAAATCTGCCCTGAGTTTGAGAGGAAACATTCTATTGCTGGTCATCTGCACCTGTGCAATGATCTACTTACTTGGAGGTATGTCTCTGATAGTACACAGATCATCTTTGAAGAACATGTTGTAACCTTTGTTTATGAGCTGTCCAATGCTCAAAAGATTACATTTCAGACCAGGTACATAGTATACCTCTGGCACAATCATGTGTTCTCCATTTTTTGCTAGAATACTGACTCTGCCCCTTACCTTGATAGATATCTTATCATCAGTCCCTGTTGTTACCTCAGATTTCACATTTTCATCCAGATTGGCAAACATTGCAATATTTCCAGTCATGTGATTACTACAACCTGAGTCTAAGAACCAAAAATCTTCTTGTTTGTCTTGTGCTATGTTACATGTTAACAACACGTTCTTTGGGTTCTTATCTTCTTCATTTGCAAAATTAACATTCTGCCTATTATTCATGTCATTTTGTTTTTTCTTACATTCATTTGCATAGTGCCCAATTTTTTTACAATAATGACATTGGACTTGGGATTTGTCATACCTTTGTCCATGAGCTTGTTGTTTGCTTGAACCTTCAGCTTGGTTCTGATTGCAGCTCCTTCCGCTTGTGCTAGCAGGGTAATTTCTGCCTCTGTTTTGGCTTCTACCACGACCTCTGTTATTTGCTCTGCCTCGACCTCTTCTTTGGCCAAAAGACATCTGAGTCTTGAATGCTTGCTCAAAAGAGGAATCTGTTCCTCTACTCGCTTGTGTTGTTCATGAGACAACAGAGAAGCACTCAGCTCATCTACCGTGAGCTGTGAGAGATCTTTTGTTTCTTCTATTGCTACCACAATAGATTCAAACCTTGAGGGTAAACATCTCAAGATTTTCTCTACAATCCTTCTATCTTCAAGAATCTCACCATGAGATCTTATCTGGGTTATCAAGCCAATAACCTGAGTGAAGAATGAATCTATTGTATCATATTCCTTCATGCTGAGATTTTCAAAGTCTCTCCTCAACATCTGCAACTTTGCAGTCTTCACCTTCTCCATGCCTTGATAGGCAGTTTGGAGAATATCCCATGCCTCTTTGGATTTTGTTGCTGCTGCAATCCGCGGAAAAAAACTTTCATGTACTGATTGGAAGAGGAAAAAGAGGGCTTTGGCATCCTTCTTTCTGTCACCCTTCAATGGTCTCTTTCTGCTGCTGTCAAAGCAGCCAACGCTGTTGCATCTGCAGGTTCAGCATAGCCTGTTTCAACCAGCTCCCATATTCCTTGAGAAGCAAACAATGCTTTCATTGTTATGGACCAATAACTGTAATTTTTCCCATTAAACTGTGGCAGTTGGGGATTTTTCAAACCTGTTCCAGCATCTGCCATCTTAACCTGTCTTGGTAAAGAAGAGATACTGTCTGTAGAATAAAAACAAGCAAAAACTTTCTCTGCTGGAAAAATCTGCTCAACAAACTTCTTACAGCTCCTACAGTGAAAAACAATCTCTGTTTTTGACTCACTGAGTGCCTAGACTGGCTCTGATACCATGTTGGAATTTTCTGATAAATTCCATAACAGACAGACAAAAAAAAATTGCTTTGTTTTTGCACTCTGTTTTTGTACAGAAAAACAGAAAATCGCTTGCTGGAAACGGTGTTTCAGCAACACAGTTTGGTGTTGCAGCAATTGAGTTTGGTGTTGCAGCAACTAAGTTTGGTGTTGCAACAACGCAGAATAACACTTTGTTTTAACACAGAAAAATACTCTGTTTTTAACTCAGAAAACAGAAAAATTCGTTCTCTGGAAATGGTGTTGCAGCAACAGAGTTGGTGTTGCAGCAACGCTGTTCGTGGTGTTGCAGCAACGTAAATTTTTTACGTCAAGTATTTTTTGAGTTACGGTGTAACAGCAACAGGAAAAATAACTTGTATTCATCAAAATAAACTAACTGTTTACAGATTTGTCTTCCTCATACTGAGGGAATTTCACAACTTCTATTACAAAATAGATTTACCAAGGAACGCTTCTGTTCCATACAAATAACATCTACCCTTTCTATCAGCAAATAACCAGAAAGCAAATTACATTCAAATTTCTGCACTGCTGTGCATTTCACTGTTCTGAAATTATTCTTCTTCCTCACATTGCTGCGTGCTTTCCTCTGCTCTGTGTGATTCTTCAGCTGCTGCTGCTACTAACATTAAAACAGAATTGCTGTGTGGTATTTATATGCTAAAACATATCTGATTAAAACAATAAAAATTACAAAATATCTTCTAATGTTTATCTGTGAATTAAATGCAGCAAGACGGTGATGCTTCTATCAAAAAACAGGTCGGCTGTTCTGCAGGGGAAATCAACTGAAACTTTAATGCATATTAATGTGCAAAAATATCGGGCTTGACTTTGATGCACCGATCAGCCTGGATA